>JARHVA010005696.1:665000-1045000 GCA_037957365.1 Torreya grandis
TCTAGGTTAACAAGGACCTACAAGGGATGGAAATCCATCACATATATAAATCAAAACAAGTATAATCATTATATATATCATCATGAAAGAGATACGCCAATTTATTCATTAGTCCGATAAGTTCACAAGTAAAAACCTATATAGAGTTTACTCATACCCAGGTGAGGGATACAAATTAAGGCTTTAAAGCCTAAATATATAGAATAAAAGGAAGAGAAAGAGGGGGATAATGGTGTGGATAAGTTGGGGTCATAAATGAATAATATAAATTAAAACTTTAGTTACAAAATAGTTAAAACAATCATAAAAGCCTCCCAAATTATTTTCCATGCATTAGTGCTATCTAATGATCCCTTAAGCATTAAGGGGAGATGGTAGAGGATGTGATTGACTTTTTCAACCTCTCTTAAGGCATGGAACACCCATATTTGGTCAAATACCTATTGTCTAAAATAGGAGCACATACAAAACTTGTTCCTAAATGGATCAGACCACTCTTTTGAATCACGCTAAGTATATTTTTGGTTGAGTGAATGATGTAATGGTAAGATAAGAAGATAAAATGTCATTTGTAAAATTTTCAAACACTATAGGTAAGATTAAAGTGTATTTGATGTTATTTAAGAAGCAAGTCTAGAAATAGGTCTAGAATTACAAGTGAAAGGATCCAATGTGTTTCTATGATGTTCATGATATTTAAAGGGTATGAATCAATGTTTTCTTAGAGTATTAAAGGTTTATAAAAACCTTTATGGGTTAAAATATTATTATCACAATCCTAGAGAGGCCAAACCATCATAGCACATCATGCAACAAAGATCAAGTTAGTTTGGTTATGTATTTAATAAATATACTTAGGAGGCCTATCGAAGCCAAAGGATCAAATGGAGATGACGTATTTTTTTCCAAGGTCATTCCCTATAAATTTTGTATCTTGATGTATTTTATATCTTAAGATACAAGATTTCAAAAATGATCTAGCCATGTGAAACATGCTTGGGGATGTCAAAATAAAGCCACAAGAAATAGCTGTTTGAATTCAAAAATATTTAAAGGATACTAAGAGTGAGTGCAGTGATTCTAAGTTTCAAAATATTTCTTTATCTAATCAAATATCAATGGCATGTAGATAATAGCTCAAGTCAATGAGACTATCAAGATCAATAGAATGAGTTAAATCATGTAAATCAAGATCAATGATGAGCTCAAGGTAAACAAGTCAGAGGATCTTGAGAAGGAATGCAAGGTTTTCATGTGTCAAAAATGTGATGGATTAAAATTTCAATAATTCATGTTTTATTTTGTAAATCAAAGATCATTAGAGTGCATTTAACTGTGCAAAAGATATTAATGGTGTGCATGAGGTCAAAAAGTCAATGAGCTAGATTACATGTGAGGCCACCACATGGTACAGGAGTGCTATCTAGATGGAGATATGATATAAATATCCAAAAATTTAATTCAAGGTTACCAAGTGTTACAATTTGGGAAGCCTAATTAAATATTGATAGGGTAAATCTAATCAAGTTATAAGAGGCACAAGATGGTGACACATGCCTAAATTTATGATGATCATATTTTTAAATATGATAGATAGTGAGGAAAGGATGTCACATAGGTAGGCATGTTAGATCAAAATATTTTGTAGACCCATATGTGTGAATGTTTAGAGTCGAGATCCAAATATGACCTAGGTTAAGCTAGAGCAGATTTTTCAAGTTTGAGGGTCACCATTAAAGCTCAGTATGGACCTTTAGTTTGAATATTTAAAACTTGTAAGAATTTTACTTTGAGGTTGTAATTCATTTCCATTACTATGTCCATTATATTTTGAAAATGGGATCCATGCATACAATGAGTTCTTAGCTTCTATAATGTTTAAAAATAGAATATGCTTATTTAAACTTAATCGAGATAAAGAATGAGACTTCGCATATGTTAGAGCTTCATTGAAATGATGACTATATGAAAACCAATAAATCATATTGGTTTTGATCTATATTAGACATATGTCAAAGGTTTGAAGTAGGATAAAATTTGTGATCATGAAAATAAGTGTCTTATCTTTTAACATCGTCACATCCTCAAAAAATAGGTACCTACATTTGCTTAAAATAGACATAGTCATGGCTCTATCAGTCCATGGATATGAGGATTTTTTCCTTGTATGAAGCCATGTGGAATATGGTGTTAAAGTTACAAGAATTATATTTAGGGATTGGAGTATTTATTTGGAGCATTAAATTCATTTTCAGAACCTCTAAATATTTTCCCTTTCAAGTAGATCATGACTCAACACCTTAAAGAATTTCTTGTCTTCTAGTGTATTTCTCAGCTAATGAAAAGGTTAAAAGGATATTATATCTAATAAATGTTAAAAATTTTAAATAAAAAATAGTTTTATTTTATCAAAAAGTGGTTGGGAATTCATTTAAGGGTGGTGCCAGTTCATTTATTGATGCAAATTGTGTGCTTCTTCTCTCTCTTCCCCTTTTCTCATATATCTCCCATTTTCTTCCCCCATTGTAAGATATACTCATTAAGATTCTAAAAGAGTAGGATACTCTCATTTGATAGGATAAGACCTTTTCAAAAAAATTTAAGAACTACCTATTGATGCAATAAGATGATTTTTTACCTATCTCTTGCCTTTGACTAGTGTTTAGTAAGCTTGTGCATGATGACTCTATGAAGGAGATTCTTCCATATCCATTGTCATTATTTATTGCCTCTTTTAATGTGTTTTTAAGATATTTGTATGTATTAACTTATGTTATTTATAACATTAACGGATTCTTGGTGAGAATATTAGAATTCCTCTTTACTTCCTTGATTGCTTGGTGAGCCTAGTTCATGAAATACCTATGTAATTAAGTAGTTTATGAGATTGTGTGAGAAATAATTATCCTATGTTGAAATAGTGTTAAAATTAAGCTTATGTGAGTGTCATTTAAATTTTTTGAATCGCCTTTTTTAGCTAACTTCATATCCATTTATCCTCTCTCTAACCCTTTTCCCTATAGAATCTTTAATCTAGGTGATCCATTAAGAGGAAACTAGCCTTCTCAAAGTGTTCAACCCCACTATAAGATACCCACAACATGGTGTTGTTACCATTTTTTGGGTTGGTTGGAGAGATCCTAAAGAACTACCTCCATAGGTGCAAACTAATACCATAATAGTTTCTAGCACACTTGATGGGACCCACTTTCAAATAATATTGGTTCAGTTTGATGCTAGTTTGACCAAATTATAATAGCTATAACTCTCATCTTTTAGTATTTAGAAACTCTAAAGAACATTAAAAATTCTAGTGCATAATAGTATTTATCTTTCATTCCAAATGTTACTACAAGATTAAATTCTATAGGTATTCCCTTTGAATTTGGCGAGTTACCTTTAAACTCAGTAAAAAGGTTAAGATTTGTTAATATAAATCTATATAAAGGAATCTTTCCTCCTAAACCAATTTCTAAGTTCACGTCTACAAGAAGATCTTTGTTAGGTCCTTTCATTGCCATGGCAGCCCATAAATATTTTCCCTTTATGGCTTTCAATGGTCATAATCCTTTAGACCTCTAACAATATGATCTAATTCTAGTAGCATCTCTCAAAAGTGTTCCTTACTTCATGAGAGACCAATATGCAACCCATTATGAGCACCTTAGAGATATAGCCAACTTATGAAATATTCATGATATCAATGAGGAAAATGTGGATATTAGGTTATTGACCATCTCTTTTAAGGGTGAATCCTTAGACTGGTATAAAAAACATACTACTAACTCCATCACATCATGGGACTAGTTTGGTGATGCATTGTGTAAAAGGTTTGAAGACAAGAGTGACCACTTACCACTCGTAGAATAGTTAACTATCATCAAGATAAATCCTCATGAGGTTATGAAAGACTCTAATACCAGGTTATAGAAGACATGGGATAGGATTATAATCTATATTACGTATACTCCTAATTATTCTTGCCTTTAATATTTTAAATACCTTGACAAGTATATTATAGTAATGGTCTAGTCTATGAGAGGAAACACACCACCAAATGCTTATGAGGTGGCAATCAGAGTAGAAAATTATCTAGTACAAGCCAAAAGGCTTATACATAATCCATCAATGCCTTTATTTCCTAAGATTCAACCACCTCTTATCATCATTACTCTTATTATTTCCATCCCACCTATGCCAAAACTTGCTTCCATACCTACACCAAAGCAGGAAAAGGTTTCAACTAGTCAATCTAGTGACTCCCAAGAAAATAAGAATTTCTAAGAGTGTAAGAGCATGTTTTAATCCTTTAGAAATGAGTTGGAAAATTTTAAAAAGAATCAAGACCACTTTAATAGACCTTATCAAGATCCATATCATCATCAATAGTAGTCTTACCAAGAAAATAGGATAGCCTAAAAAGGAAATTTCCAAGGCCAAGGCCAAGGGTAGCCTACCTATGCTAGGTAAAATAATTATAACATAAATACTATAAGAACCTCTATTACTTTGGTCCATACTCAAAAAAACATCTCTTAATAAAATTAGGTTACCATTCATTGGATTTAGCTATTTTCTCAATCCATTATCCAAAACACTATGTTAAATTAGGCTTTAAATGAGAAATGGAATCAAGGTGATAGCAATGGGTATAATCAGGCTCTTATGGCTCAGAACATAAAATTTCCCATGATGAAAAAACTAGAAGATTGTTGATAAGACTAGGAGCCTAATAAGGGACCAAACTAGTTAGATGCTACAATGGTAAATTATGAACAAGAAGAGTGTTATGCACTTAATTAGCAAGTTAGTTATAGCCAAGCATACATTCTAATGGTAGATAATACAAGGTTTAAAATAAGGAACATGGATGGTGGCCAAGAAGCAATCAAATAACTTCCTACTATTACTGCATTGTTATCAAAGCCAAATGAACCTATAGCTTCTCTAAAGGTTCCAATTACTTTAAAGAATCAGAACCAAAGGACTACCTTTGTACCCCATAACTCATAATTTCAAAGTAAAATAATGGCTCCCAAAGTATAAGAAAAATTTGGTAGTTTACGCATAAATACTGTTGAACAAATGAATAAATCTAGTGTGTGCCAATCTAAGACATGCTTTCTTTTCTTGATCAGGTGGACATCCTTCAAGAAGGTTTCTCAAAGATCAATGTTTTAGACAAGACACTAAGTAAGGAAAATGTGGTTCTCACCAATACAACCAAAGGAACTAATGAAGGGAAATCAAATAATGTGGTCAAACCTCTTCCCTTTGACAATTATATACTCATTGGTAATTCCTTGGTACATAACTGCATTGTAGACATTGGAGAAAGTACTTTAGTGATGCCCAAGTCAATAGTAGATCAGCTTGGTTTTAATTATGAACCCAAATATAATGGAGTTTTATATCATTATATATATATTTTACCAAACTATCTACCATCATCAAAGGTCTCAACATGACCCTGAATGCTTGTCCTAGTGTTTTAGTGGTGCAGGATGTGTTGATTTTAGATGTGCCTCCTCATTTTTCTCTATGCATATATAAATACTTCACTAAAAAAAATGGAGGTTATCTAGAAATAAAATTTTCCTAGATGGATTTTAGGATAAGGTATGGGACCAAGGTATCTATCAAATCTAAACCTATTACACAATTTCACATAGAACCTTATGGGATAGATAACTTAAACATACATTGCACCATCCTAGATGAAGATGACCATTTGGTTGGTTAAGAACTAAACACTCATCCTGAGGAGATACCTGATATGTTCTCAGATGAGTTATTGAGTGAAAATTAGTTAATTAAACCATTGTAATGTATTAAAGAGACATGGGTTTTTATTACCTGCATGAGGAAAATGAGTCCATTCCATCCCTCACTAATCCTAAAAATGATACTAGTGGTTTATGGAAATTTTTCTTTCATGGATCAAAGAGTAAACATGGGGTATGTGTAGGTACAATGTTATTATGTCCCTAAAATGATAAGTACTTTTATTCTTACAAATTCTAATTTAGTTGCTTTTACAATACAACTGAGTGTGAAGGCCTTATACATGGACTTCAATGGGATAGTAATAGAGTAATTAGATATTTAAAAGTGTATGGGGATAGTGAGTTGATAGTGAATTAGGTTAGAGGCCAAAACATCATAAATAATCCCTTGATGAGATCCTATAATTATATAGTGTGGGACATTCTTGAGGACATTGAGGCCTTAAACATCTAAGCAGTGCCAAGGAACCAAAATAAACATTCTAATATATTGGTAGCTATGGGAGCTCAATTTTACCTCTCAAAAGAATTTAAGATGTCCAAAGTATAGCCACATGTTAAAGTGGTATTAATACCCTAAGTTCTAAACAATAAATCTCATTAGCAGGTCTTTAATAGTGACAAGCAAATTGCTTGTTTTTTTATAGAAAGAAGTAGAGTTTCCTCATTAAACCAAGGTAAATTCCAACATTAGTATGAGGATAAAATTATTTATCTAAATTATAACAAGCTTCATAAATGGTTGGTCACCCTTGAAGGTTTTTTTCATGAGGGAGATCATATGATAAAGATAAGGAAGTGATGCCAACTGATGAAGAGAACTATGAAAGCATCTTTACCCTCAAATACAAGCTCCTAAATCTTGGAAAGTTAAGCACTAAGGCTAAGGAACATGATTTAATTAAACTTTATATAGAATATACAAACATCTTTGCTTGGGAATATAGTAACCTAAGAGGCTTTGATCCCAAGCTAGCCCAACACACTATAGAATTAGAGGCTAATGATAATCTTGTTAGTTAGAATCAAAGGCTTATCAACCCCTAAATTAAAGAGATTATGAGGAAATGTTTGACTAAATCTATTTAATCCAAATCATATTTCCCATCAACCACTCCTCATGGGTAGCCAACCTTGTACCTATGATGAATATGAATGGGGAGTTCCAATTATGTTTTGACTTCAAATACTTGAAGAGGGTATCTTTGAAAGATCATTACCCCTTTCCATCCATAGATCAACTCCTTGAAATATTTTTTGATTTAGAATGATTCTATCTTTTGGATGGGTACTCAAGATATAACTAGGTGTTTTTAATAGAAAAAAGATCAATACAATACTAACTTCACCAAAAAATGGGGCACATATGCTTATCAAAATATTCCTTTTGGCTTGTTGAATGCTAATGTTACTTTTCAAAGATCCATGGACATGGATTTATAGGGATTGCTAAATCAGATGGTGGTGGTCTACCTAGATGACATCACTATTTTCTCTAAGAAGGCTAGTGAGCACTTGCATCACCTAAGATTGATCTTTGAAAGATGTAGAGAATATGGGATCTCTTTGAATCCCAATGAATGTGTATTTGTTGTTCATGAATTCAACATCTTGGGTTGTATTATCTCAAAATAGGGATTAGATATTGATCTTGATAGAATAAGTGTCATCTTGGCATGATCTTTTCCCAAGCATAAAAGGGGACTCCATATTTTCATTGGGAAAATAAACTTTGTGATAAGGTTTATACCTAGTTTTTCAAACTTGGTCAAACCTATCACTATCATGTTGAATAAGAACCAAGTGTTTACTTGGTTGAATGAAGGTAAAGTAACATATGAGGCTATCAAATAAGCCATTACCCAAGCACCCACACTTATGAATCCTAATTTCTCAAGTGATTTCATACTATATGACTTTTCAAATATTGAGAGTATATCAGCTATGCTAATGTAGAAGAATGGTGAAGGACTTGAGTATCCAATTGTTCTTTCATTCAAAGTTTTGAAGGATATAAGGTAAGGTATATTTTTTTGGAAAAATATGTCCTTAAAGTGGTAAGGAGCCTCAAAAGGTTTAGACCATTGCTCTCCAATAGTAATATATATTATGGTGTCTCATCTTGGAGTGAGGGACTTCCTTCTTGATAAGGACATGAATGAGAAGAGGGTTGGGTGGATTATCAAGGTCATGGAGTTTGATGTGGAGATCAAAGTCACTAAGATAGTGAGATGAAAAGGCTTATGTAAACATATGGCTGATGATATTTAGGAAGATAAAGAAGTTATTTTGGTGACATAAGAAAACTCACAAATAGATGCACCTCCACCTCACACTAGTTAGGTCTAGAATATGACATGTTTTTTAATGATATGTGAGTGCCCAAAAGGTATAAATAGGGAAAAGAAAAGGTATTTTAGAATTTATTCCATACCTTATGTATTGGCTAATGTGGTTTTATTTATAATATACCTTAATGGAGTAATTTTAAGGTATATAGATAATGACCAAGTGACCAGGCTCTTAGAGCAATTCCATAATGGGCTTGTAAGAGACCATTTTTCTCCAAGGAATACAATAGAAAAAGTGATGAGAGATCATTACTACTAGCCCAAAATCTTCAATTATGCCTATGCATGGGTAAAAAATTATCAAAAGTGTGCTCTCTTTACAGGGAAGCAAAGATTGATAGCGCTTCCTCTCAACCCAATTCAAGTCGAACAACCCTTCATGTAGTGGGGTTTAGAATTCATAAAAATGATCAATCCACATTCTAGTGGGGGACATAAATGGGTACTTAATGATAAAAACTACTTCACCTAGTGGGTAGAAGTAGTTTCCTTAAAAAATCTATTGATACAACAATGTTAGACTTTTATGATGTGATGAGGTTTGGTGTACCAATAATAATAATCTCAGATAATGCTTTAGCATTTTTGGCATGAGGATAAGTGAGTGGGTACTTAAATTAGGCATCTACACTAATATATCCTCCAATTACTACCCCCAAGGTAATGGGCTTACAGAGTCCAAAAATAAGAACTTGATAAGGATTATCAAGAGGATTATGAAAGAGAATTAGAGAGTGTGACACACAAATTTAAGGACAACCTTATGGGCTGATAGAGTGACTCCTAAAGTTTCCATTGGAAATTCACCATTTACCCTTATATATGGGAGGGAAGACAAATTACCCATATCTCTTAAGGTACTACCTTGGAGTTATCCCATCATTTTGAGTTGATGGAGAGTGAAAATATGAGCATGAGGATGGTAGAGCTCATGGAGCTTCAAAAAATGAGGGACCTTGCAATGAAATCACTACAGTCACATCAATATTAGGTCAAAAAAGCCTTTGAAAAGAGACAATTAACAATATATTTTAAATAAGGGGATGTAGTCCTCATGTGGAATTAAAATAAGGCCAATCTAGGTAACCATACCAAGTTTGGCATCTTATGGAGTGGTCCTTACTTGATCCATGAATGCAAATAACATAATGTTTTTTAGCTTGACCAACTAGATGGAGAGGTATTACCCATCCTAGTCAATGGAATTAATTTAAATCCTTGATATTATAAGATTTCACAGCCTTTGTATATATTAGAATAGATTTTCATGCTTTCCTCTAAGTGATTTGTGCACATTCTTTTTAGTTGTGTATTTCCCTTCCATAAGTGTCTTAGGCATAGTGTTGTTTTATTTATTTTATTCCTTGTTAATTGAAGAGAAGATTTTAAGAAAAGGGATAACATTTTATCAATTTCATATTAACTGAGAGAAAAAATTTGTGACTCTATATGCCCAATAGATCAAACAAGGCAACTAGTTTATTGCATAGTAGGCATGCAATCCTAGGAGGTTGCAAGAAATATTGGCCAAAATTAGCCCAAAAACAAAAATCATACCTAGATGGATCAAACCACTCTTTTGAATCAGTCTAAGCAATTTTTTTGTTGAATGAGTGATCCAATGGGAAGAGAAGAATATCACATTTCACTTGAAATATTTTGAAACACTTTAGGTAGGATTAAAATCTAATTTGATGATTGAAATAGGTCTATAATTGAAAGTGAAAGGATAAAATAGGCTTACACAATGTTGATGACATTCAATGGTAATGAAGATGGGTTTTCTCAAAGTCTCAAAGGTCAGAACCTTGATGGGTCAAAATATGATTGGCATAAGCCTAGAGAAGCTAGACTACCATAACACATAATGTAGGAAAGAGTAGGCCAGTTTCATTCTATATTTAATAAATGTACTTAGGAGGCCTCTCAAAGATAAAAGATCATATGGAGATGATGTGTTTTTTTTTATGATCATTACTTTCAAATTTGGTGTCTTGGTGTATTTTATATCTCAAGATAAAGGCTTTGAAATATAATCTAATAGTGTGAAACGTGCTCATGGACTTCAAAATAAATCCATAAGAAATAGCCATTTGAATTTTAAAATATTTAAAAGATCCTAATAATGAGCATAGTGATTCCAAGTGTCAAATTATTTCTTGGTCAAATCAAATATTAATGACACATGGATAATAGCTTGAGTCAATGGGACCATCAAGATCAATGGTATGAGTTAAATCTTGAAAATCAAGATCAATGACGAGTTTGATGTCAAAAATAAGAGGATATTGAGAAGGAATGCATGAATTAAATATGTTCCAAAAAAGATGGATTAACATTTAAATGGTGCATGTTTTATCTTGTAAATCAAAGATCAATGGAGCATATTCAACTATGCAAAGGATATTAATGGTGTGCATGATGTCAAAAAGGCAATGAGCTAGATTACATGTGAGGCTGCATAAAAGCATTAGATAGATGGAGATATGACAAAAAGATCCATATAATGAATACATTATTATCAAGTGTCATAAACTATCAAGCTTGGATCAAAGATCAATAGGTAAAATTCAATCAAGTTCCAAGAGGCACAAGATGGTGGCACATTTTCAAATTTGTGATAGCCATATTTTTAAATATGATAGATAATATGGTAAGGATGCTACATAAAGAGTAAAATTAGATCAAAATATTTTGTGGACCTAGATGGTAAAATGCATAGATTCAAGATCCAAACATGATTCAGGTCAAGCCAGAGCATATTTTTCAAGTTTAAGGGCCACCATTAAAGCTTAGTCTAGACCTCTGGTTTGAAGACTTAGAACTTGTAAGACTTTTTTCTGAGGTCACAATGCATTTCCACAATTGCATCCATTGTCTTTCAAAAAAGGGACTCATGAATATAGTGAGTTCTTGTCTTTCATAATATTCAAAGGTAGAATAAGTTTATTTTATCCTAATGGAGATGAAGAATAAGGCTTAACATATGGTAGGGATTCATTGAAATGATGACTATATGAAAACCAATAAATGGGATTGGTTTTCATATATAGTAGACCTATGTCTAGGGTTTGAAGTAGGAGTAGATTTTTTATTATGAAAATAAGTGTATTATCTTTTGACATGGTCACATCCTTCACAAATAGGTACTTACAACCTCTTAAAGTAGACATAGTCATGGCTCTATCAAGTCCATGGATATGAAAAGTTTATCCTTGTAATGATGCCAAGTGGAAGATGATGTGTAAGTTCCAAGAAGGATATTTGGTAATTATAGAGTGTAGGTGGATCATTCAATTATTTTTTAGAGCCTTTAAATATTTTTACTTTCAATTGGATCATGACTCAACACCTTCAACAAGTTCTTGTCTTCTAGTGTTTTTCTCACCCTATGCGAAGGATGAAAGGCTATTAGAGCTAATGAAGGTTATAATTGTTAATAATGATTGGTTATAATTAATAAAAAAGTGTTTGGTAATTAATTTAAAGGTGGAGGTTTCTCATTTATTCATGTAGATTATGTGTTTCTCCTCTCTCTTCACCTTTCTCATATATCTCCCATTTTCTTCCCCCATTGTAAGATATACTCATTAAGACTATAAAAGATTAGGAGAATCTCATTTGTTAAGGAAAGACCCTATAATTATTGTTAAGAAATACCTATTGATGTAATAGGATGATTTTTTACCTATCTTTTCCCTTTGATTAGTGTTTAATAAGCTTGTGCATGATGGTTTTGTTAAGGAGATTCTTCCATATCCATTGTCCTTCTTTCTTGCCTCTTTCAAGGTGTTTTCAGTATATTTGTAGGTCTAAAGTTGTTTTATTTATACCAATAATGGATTATTTTTATGAATCTTAGAATTCCTCTTTTCTTCCTTGATTGTTTGGTTAGCCTAGTTCATGAAATACTTATGCAATTATCTAGTTTATGAGATTGTGTGAGCAATAATTATCTTGTACAAAATTAATGTTCATTAAATATTATGTGAGTGTCATTAAAATGTGGTGGGTCACATTTTTTATCTCTCTTATTATCAACTTACCCCCTCTCTAACCCTTTTCCTAGTAGAATATTTAGTCTAGGTGATCCATGAAGAGGAAGTCAACCTTATCCAAAGGTCCAACCCCACTATAGGATACCCACATTTTAGGGTTGTTCCCATTTTGTGGATAATTTGGAGAGATCCTTATTAACTCTCTCCATGGGTGAAAAATAATGAAACAACAATACCTCCTCTTCTTATTACTTATAACATCATTAATGAGATGTAATTAAGCCATCATAAAGCATACAATAGCCTATCCTCATTTTGAGAATATTAAACAAGTTAAGAAATTAACTTATTAATCCATTATGACCATTGAAATTACGTTTAAAGCCTTCAAATACATAAATTACTAGGCATAATCACTCTGTACTAACTCCTCCAAAAGTCTCCCTATGCCATTCTTCAACTTTATTATTGACCAAATAGGCCTAATAGGCCACTAAGACTAGTTACATGGTGTTTGTACTTGATTGGACATGGAAAACCTATATGATACCTTAGTAAATTTTTAATAATTTATTATTAGGTACAAATAAATATCATACATCATGTTATAATCATTTTTTAGTAGCTCATACTTATAAACCTACAAAACTAGGTGACTAGGTCACCTTATCCTTTCACGTCTACAAATTGGATAATTGGAGGAGAGTTATAAAGACATTTCTTGGAATATTTTTTTACATATAATGACTTGGTAAAATAAAAAATCTCCAAAATTTAACCTCCAATAATTTTCAACTTTCCAAATAGCTTTATACCCTTAAAATCTCTTAAAACCTTGAAAAAGTACACATTTTAGACAATTTTGTATAGTGTCCATACATACTAGTACTATGTGTAGGGTATGCTATAATTTATATAGATGTTTTAGGGTTTTATTAGGATATTCATGAGTTTTTTAGTGAAAAAATATTCACTTTTATTAGGTCTAGTCTATAGTAGGGTTTAAGGAGGGTTTTGGAGGTCTACCATATTAATGATGGTTCATAAAGATGAGACCTCCAATCCTAAACTTATGGTCATGTATGTTTATTCAATAAACTCCCATAAAACCTATGATAATATTTTGTTCCCATGTAGCTTGTGTGTGGATATACGAGCTGAAGATGGTTGATAATGAACTCTCTACAAGCCTGTTGGACTTGTCTACAATCTTAACCTTTGTTCATAAAAGTAGGCCCCCAAGTATAAATATTTATACCATTGATCTCAAGTTTTTTAGGGTCCTTAAATATTATTAATAACATTATCCTTGATTCCTATTGTGATGAGAGATATAAGATTTCAAATGAATGGTCGAAGTGGCTACATGGATTGTGTAGTTTGAGTTAGTCTAAAATATTTAATTGACACTCATACTTACTTTTCTCTACTGAAAACATCTCTCTTATGGATTATAATATATTATTATAATTTATATTGGCCTTTTATTTTCTTGTGAGGTTTTGAGTGTACCCCAAGGTGGTGGTGGGGTTTATAGGCCTAACATAGGCTTTTAGGCTTAATAGGCCTACACTGAATGTTATGGGTTTAGATGGATTGTAGGTTACTTGAGGGTATTAAAATCACCATAAAAAAATATTTTACACCTATATACAACCTTATGTAACTACCTATGACAGCCAAAACTTTGATTTGCCTGCACTATCTCATGACTACCTGTATGTGATAATTTTAGGACTATTAAGTTTGAGTGTTTGGAAATAGTATGGGGTTATGAGTAAGTTATATATACAATTTAAAATATTATGATGTATTTTTAACTCCCATTAATTTTATTATAGTGGATAACACCCTTAGATCCAAGTCTCTCATCAACTCTTCTTTTTACGCACTCCCATATAATAGCCATAGGGTTTGTTGATAGTTTAACTTATGTAGCCCTAGCGATTCAGCTTAGTCTTACCTTTACCTTAATTGGGAGTTCAATAATTCAATATAAATATATATTTTCCTCACATATTGTACCTTAAGTTATTTTAACTCTGATGTCACTACAACACATGCATAAGCTCTCAACTGATGTGCACATTCCTATACATGTCTATTTAGGCCTTAAACTCTCTCCATATTGAACCAAGGTTCTCATTACTTTAAATAAACTGGTCCACATTATTACCTTCTTACTTCATATGTCTCATTCCTTAAATTACCTTACCATCATGCATAATCCCTTAACTAACATACAGAAGACTGCGTATGTTATATTAGGCCAAGTCAAGTCCTTAAGGTTCCTTCATTAATTGAGACTTTTATCATTTGACATTATTAAAAAAAAATCCTACAAACCTTATCAGGTGATCTAACCCTTTAAAAAAGTCTTAATTTTTTCATAAGCCTTCAACTACAATGCACAAACTTATGTAAGGTCTATCTAGGCCTAACAAGTCTATGTAGGTGTAATAAATATTCCCCACTTGTCCCAAATTAACTAAAAAATTCATTCAAATTCAAGAATATCATTAAAATTTTAAGGGTGTTAATTCCATTCTTACATTTTAACTCTTTCATATATATCACATTTCCATTCTCTTTCCAATAATTTCATTTGTAGAAGATAGTCTTGTACCTTGACTAGGTGTATGAGAGCAAACCTTGAATGTAGGTGAGGATGACTTCTTTCATGTCCCTTGAATTAATTCTCAATATACCATGTGAAACATAGGACATTAATCCTTCATACATTTGGAGATATTCACACTCCTTCATATGCTTTATGATAAGTTTCTTTTCTCAAATTGTCCTTCCTTCCATAGTTAGGCATGTACGTATAAAGGGGCAATGTTATTTTATGTATTTAGGATATCGTCTTTGGAAATTCATCATTTGATATACTCATGAACTTGATTGTGGTTTCAGTTAGACTCATAACACCTTCGAATAGTCTTAGTCTCTACCCTTTCTATACATAACTTTGTCATGATCTCAAGCACACAACCAACTATAAGTGATTATTTATGTCTCTGACTAGTCTTATCTTCTCTGTGAATAATTCTAATGTATGAATATATATGGACCTTATCTATCCCTAATCAACTCATCTCCCATGTCTCTTCATATATCCCAAGATCCTTCAAGATTTATCATTATATCCAAGGCTCTATTTGATCACTCAACATCCCATCAAACTCTAATCTATATAAGAATTTGTTGGCAATATTTTGAGGGTTATAAATTTCAAGGATATAATTGAGAATTATTTTCCATTGGGGAATGAGGGTACTTGAGGATAAAAAATAAATAATTTAGGAAAATATGAAAGAGATGATGTCAAATTTATCTTGACTTGAAACCCTTCATAGTCACTACAGTGACATAGGCTTATGATTGTCAGGAGGTCACATAATGTACTTATGACAATCACCCTAGAACATGACTTGAAGGATTCCCTTGAACTGACCTAGATGAGTATGGAAGATAATGGATAATTTAAAATATATAAAGGGACCATTACATTCTTAAGAACACCACTTTCTTCCATATTTACGCCCTAAATATTTTGTAACATAGATACACTTATTTGTAATCTAAAAGATGAAGAACTCATGAAGTTATGATTTCTCACACCACCCACACATGTGAAATTATGTTAGAGGGTGATGGATATGGTCTATGAGGACCTCAAGAACACACACCAAATGCTGGTTTGCATAACTTTGTCAAACATGCACCAAAACCGTTGCATCTCTAAACCCTGCATAGATGAAGAAGCTCATTGGAGTGATCAACATGTTATCTATTATTAATAAATTATAGAGCATTAAATTATATAAAAATTCCATGGATTGGAAATTTAGGATACCCATTTCCTCTGCCCAAGAGATCAACTCCCCATTTTTCTCTCCAATTCATACTATCCAAAAACTTGAAATCTTTCCTGGGTTACAAAGGAGCTCAGTTGAAGAGAGATATAAATTTTGGATTTTTCTTGAATCTTCCTTCCATGAAACTTCTTTGATATTTAAGACATGACCCATCCTACAACCTCTACTCCTTCTTTGTATGGAATTTTTCATACAAGTTCATACATCTATAAAAAAACACCTAAAAATCATTCTTTATTTACATTTTCTCCTTGTTTAAACCTTTGACCCACAATTAAAGGATGAAAAAGGGAAAACATGAGTTAAATAGAAATTTAAAGAAGGATATATGATATGGGAAGTTGGAGAGACACATTTTGGCAAGTGTGGGGTCTACTTGGTGGGTGAGGATTGGAAATGAACTTCAAAATAGGCCTTTAAGGATATTAAATTAATATAATTGAACATGTAATGAGAATAATACCTTTTCAAACCGATTTTAAGCAATGAAAAACTTGAATATTCCATTTTATCTAAATATTTATAAGGCATATTAATGATTATGAGGCATTTAATGTGTATTTGATGGCTTCTAAGGAGAAATAATGTGTGGATTAACCTCAAACACACTATTCTACCTGATGTTATGGTATATAATAAGGTTTAACCACTTTTAAATCCCACTAGTAAAGTTTTCCATTCATGAACTAGCTTAAACAAACCTAAAACCATCAGCATTGAAAACCTCATTTTCTCCAAATTGCCTTAATATTTGTTAAATGATCTTAATCTTATCAAATAGGGTTAATCCCATTCTTTGAAACTTGCGAGACTTCTTGACAATTCTTCTCTCACCCTAAGACCATCATGCAGACTAATACATCACTAATAGACCTTTCAAATAGGTGTAATATATGATGATCAAAAATAAATTTTATGATACCTGTAATAATGTTAAATTATTTCAAGAAGCATTCATAAGACATGACAAGTTTAGGTACTAGAGATGGGCTTTGATGGTATCCCATACAAATTTTTTGATGGTAGGGGTTGATATTTGTCTTATAAGGCCAAAATGTTAGTATATACTCAAGACTTAGGTTGACTCCTTTCCAAGCTTAAAGGTAGAAAGTAGTCAATAAACTCATCATTCTAGCCCAACTATATTGGTACTTACATATGATATCCTATCAAAGAGGGAAAAGTATCAACCATAGTGCATTATTCTAGGTCTAAGCATGGAATCATATATCCATTGAGTGGTTAGTGGGGTTGAGATATCATCAAGGACTAGATGATCTTGTGGATTTTACATGGTATCTTACATGTCTAGGTTTATAAGGCCATCTTGGAGACCTACCTTTTTATAGATGTCACATAAATAAGATGGTCAATGGTGACTTTACATGACAAACCTATTTAGAAAAATAGTGATATTAAATTGAGGACCTTTTCATGATGACTCCTTACTATATCGTAGGTCACCATGAATTTTTGGTAGAGTGATATAAATTAGACTGAGTATAATGATAGTTCATATTTTAACAAGATATTCTAGAGGGTCCACACTTCTTCACCTATGTGACTTGAGAGATCAAAGAGTGGGGGATACTAGTGCCTTCAGACTAGGCTATGGTATATTATGGGATATTTCATCATCTATTTGGGATTATGAAAGTGAGGTGGTGTATGCTAACATGATAGATGCCTATGTAATATGGTAGGATGGTGCTTGAACCATTCAATAAACTAGACCATGGCCATATTAGCTAGTCTTACATTAGATATAGGTGAGATAGAGGAGAGATAGGGGTCAAGCCCTAATATAGGGATAGGTTCAAGTATCAATTTATCCATCCATACCATATGCCCTTCCATGATAGGTAGGTCATGCTTAGGTGCATGAGGATCTCTTAGAGGATACACATATGGTAGATTTATATGTGTAGGTTATAGAGATGGGTGAGTCACTTAGTGGTGATTAGGGCCATAAGATAGGGATAGGGGAGGAGGGACCTTTGAGATAGGTATAAGTAAAATTATAGGGGAGGTAGGGCCCTCCATCATAGGTAGGTTTGCATATGACCATATATTGATTAATAGGCTATAGAGAGAGATCACTACTTATTTATAAAAAATTATAAGCCTACAGAGTACTATAGCTAGATTTCATATATAATTTACTACTACATAGGGTGAAATGACCTAGATATAAGGGCTTATCTTAGTTACGAATATAAATACTTCCATACTGAGGGGATAGGTTACCCAACTAGCAAGGTTATATGCTCAATTTGATACCTACAATGCATAACTTTGGATAGTGATTGGCAAGTGGGATAGAGCTTCGGTTAATGGGGATAGATTTTTATCTTAGGTAGATAGGCCCACTAAAGAGTAAGATGTGGCTTGATGAGCTAGGATAGATAGTGGTTCATTGAGAGCCTCGGTTGACCTGATTATGTCCAAGGATGATGCCTTAAATTTGAATTATGATATCATACATGATAAAGATGAGATAACATACTAGCATAGGTTATATGAGGCTACAGTGCCTATAAAGAAGAGTGTACTATCATATATACATTATTTGAGATCCTAGTAGACTATAAAGACCTCTAGGTATAGACATGCTATTAAGTCAGATCAATTAATGACACAACCATATTTAGAGTGATTAGTCATGGGTAAAACACTATCCCATCCACCACCATCACCAACATTAGACATGGGTTAAATATTTTAGTAGACTCCTTTGAATGATGGCCAAGATCAAAGATAATTTTTAACTCCATTGTATATGATATGTATAGACATTATCTCAATGTATAAAACATTATTTTGAGATATATATGACTTTCATATTTTGGCTCATTACTACTTGTACATGTAATTTTTATACTTTTTATGTCTCATGATGTTTACATTACTTTTTCTCTTGTTATGATATGATGGTATATACTAGTGTTAACAAATGTACATCCTTAGTTAGAATATGAATATTGATGTATTTATTGATCTATTTGATGTATGAATAGATGCTAGAGGATATTTTATGAGATGTACATCCTAAATTAATCATACAAATAGTCATTATGACTCACTAAATATGCCAAGAGATGCACATCCTTCATAAAGAGTCTTGTTTGTTTCCAGTTTTTTGGTCTCCTTTGTGTTTATGATATACTATGTAAATAGTGCATGTGTAGGCTAGTGCTTTCATAGATGTTCTGCAGTGCCACATTGAACGTTGGAATTTGGAGAACTTTTTTTTTAACTTATCAAAATTAAATTATCATAAGTATGAAAAACCTATGATAACATTGTATTTTATTTGTGAATTAATTAGTCTAAATGTGAATATTTACAACTAAATATAATGAGAAAAAATACTAAAACCAAAGTTGTAACTATTTACTTTTAAACCAAAAACATATGAAAAAAATATAAAAATAAGTGATAAATATAAAATGTAACCAACCTAAACTAAATATTTTAATTATCAAGACTTAAGAGGGAATAAGAATGTACTAAAACACAAACAAACAATAAAACAAAGTGAGGACAAATTATAACTAACTTGGAATCAAGATATGAAATAGACACACACAACAAGAAGGTATACTTAAGAATAAATAATAAATAAATAAAGTTAAACACAAATGTAAACAATTCAATCCCAAGTTAAGGTCAGACTTAAAAGGTTTATATATTGTATTCAAACACAACACTAAAATTAAAAAAACAACCTAATTAATAAAATAAACACATAACAAAACACCAATAAAAACACTACAAAAAAATAATAAAAATAAAAAAATAAAATATAAAATATAAAGAAAAAAAGACAGATAAAAACACTAATAAATAAACAAAGTGAAAAACAATAAAAAATAGCTTAGATAATCAACAAAAAAGAAAAAATCGAGTATAAATAGACAAATGTGAAAGACCAATAATGGTTAATCACAATGTTAGTGAAAATATAAAAAAATTATCCATGTGCATGTAATATAAGTGTTACACTCTATGATAGGTGATCCCTAAGCTAGTTGATAATGACACTGGTATAATGACATACAAACAATGGTCACAAAGTTTCCCCCAAGATATAGGGAAATAAAAACACACACACACACACAAAATGATAAAAATTTCTGCTAAGATATAGGAGATAGTTAAATAAAACAAACAAAATGGATGTAATAGAATAAAAGGAAAGGGGTAGTTGAGCTAAATCCAGATGCATGAAGCAAGTGTACATTTCCTTCATGATTTCATGGATACAAGGTCCAAAATGAACTTTATGCCAAATGTGGTTCTACCAAGATATAAGATAGGAAAAATTGATGATAAGGAAACATTTTTATCATGTAGAGGAAAGTAAGAATTATCTCAAAAAATGGTGAGTGCATAGAAAAATTCAAGGGTGCATGAATGGATCTCCTTCAAATGAATAATGCACACAATTTTAACTCATAAAATGGTGAGAGTGTTCAGGATCAAAATGAAAAAAGGTATATGGAAATGTTTTTGGTCTTTTGTTTTATAATTTTATAATGTTTTTATGTATTTGGGATAAATAATAGAAATTTAATATGAATAATTGTATAAGGAACCACTTATCCAAAGGGATTCAGTTCCATAGGTAAGATTTCAAATGAAAGCTAAACTGACTACAATGGTATTTGTACCATCGATCGATATGAAGGCAATATTAAATACCAAGTAAAATAAACATAAGAATATAATATTATGCAATGTTAAATAAGTACCAAGGAATAATATTTCAAGCAAAAACCATGTGATGACATACCCTAGTACACTTGTATACAAAACAAGCTACAAATATTGATCAAGATGAACTCTCTCGTAGAACATTCTCTTAATTGTGCAAAATGTTGGTGAATAATAATCAAGATCATAAATAGTTATAGCATAGGATTAGAATGGTCTAGGTGAAAGGAATATTGGTATAGGTATAGTGAAATAGAAATGGTCTAGGTTATAATGGTCTAAGGTTATTACAATCCAACTTATAATGATAATGGAAAACATAAGCAACTTCAGCATATGGTGCCCCTAAATAAGGTCTCTTATAGACAATGGTAAAAAAAAAGGTTGTTAAGTGGAAAAACACTTAAGATGTACAATGTTCATTAGTTCAAGGATCTCTTCACCTACTAGAGTAGTGAATCTATATGCCCTAGAGACAATATTTGTTGTAACTATGTTGGACCCTACCAATTAGGCTTAAACTTACCCTTCTTACATTCAACGTTAGTGTTATTTTGAATATATTTTAAGAATAAGTCTCTAAATCTGAAATCCCAAGAGAGAATGCATTTTTTATAGTTATCATACAACCTATTCTGATATGCTCTAAAATTATCTACGGTGGCTAAATGCTTGAAATCAAGAAGTAACTCTTTAAACCTAGAAATCTATAGTCTTTGTCATAAAAAAATGTGCTCCAATGATACTTGCAATAAAGGTATCTCAACCTAGATAGGGATAATATCCTCTATTCTAAACATTAAGGAATATGGAGTGGCTCCTATAGGGCTATAATGACTAGTGTGGTATGTTGAGAGCGTGATAAATATTTACAAGTGATAATTATGGCTAACATCATTGACAATCTTAAGGATTGTGAAAATGGATTTATTAGATGCCTCAACTTCATTATTGCCTTATAGGTTGTATGGTGTGTAGTTTTTGTGTTTGGTTTTAAATAAGGTACAAAGGGAATTAACACCTTGTTCAAAAATAAACCACCATTATCGAAGATGATTTTTGAAGGGATACCATAACAATAGATAATATGGTAATGGATAAACTTGGAAATCTACTTCCTTACTATGTAAGTGAGAGGAATTGCCTTATTCCACTGAGTAAAATACTCCATAGTAGTAAGAATGTTTTTATTTCCTTCAAAAGATGTTGGTTTTATTTTCCTAACAAGATTGAGACCCCAAGTAGAAAATGGCCATGTTGTAGTGATTGCTTGTAGTGGTAATTGAGGTGTGTGTATCAAATTTCCATATTATTGGTAGGAAACACACTTATTAACATAATTCCAAGTGTTTATTTCCATCCTAGGCTAGTATTATCCTATTATCAAGTGTTTATTGTTAAGGAATATGCCATTGGTGTGGGACCTAGACATTCTTTTGTATACATCTTTAATTTATAACATTGATTCTCCTGAAGATAAAAAACAAAGAACCATTTCATCATATCCCTATGATAAAGCATGTTTCTAAAGAGGGTATAACAGGCTATGAAGTGAAGGAATTTTTTTTGGTGATTAAGTAAAAGGTTAGGAAGGAGAACTTGACAATGAAAATAATTATAAATTTCTTGGTACCAAAGAGGTTCATTTGGGAGTCTAGGACTAGAAATAGTATAAACCCTCTCAGAATTTAGTAATACATGAACAAGATATATAAGGTTCTCAATGAGAAACTGGTACTCTTTAACATCATTGGAAACCTACACCATGGACCCAATTGTTACCATTACATCAGCTAATTGGTTACTGAATTATGGTATCTATTCAAATTGTAATGACATAAAATGTCACTTAACATTGTCCATAATGTGCTTGTAGTGTAAAATATTTTCATCTCTAGTATGATAATAGTTTGTGGTATAATTAATGATCAACTGAGAGTCCCCATAAACCATTAAATTTTGGACATCCCATTGTATAAAAATATGAAGTCCTGTAATAAGGGATTCATACTAGGCCATGTTGTTGGTGAAGTTGAAGCTGATATGAAAATCCTTTAGGATAAGGTCCCCTTGAGGTGTAACTAGTAAAATGTCATCCCAAAATTCATGTGAAGTGAATAATCCATATAAATATAATTTATAGTGTTTAAGTTCAAAAGCCACTTCCTCTATTATCATGATAGAGTCATTTAGAAAATCAATTTTGAATGGTTGAGTATTTATAATAGGATCTTTAGCAATTTGATCTTTAATGACTTTTCATTTAATATATTTTTAATTCAGGTAATCAACATCAAATTAACTTTGGATCATGACCCATTTAGCCATACAATTTGTAAGAGTTTCCTTGGATAATAATTATTAAAGAGGGTCTAGTTTAGCAATGATAATAGTTTTATTATTTAGCATGTAGTGTCACAACTTTTGGGAATTGAACACCATTTACAAACAACTTTTATCCATAAGTGTATATTATTCTCATAGGATACAAGTGTATAAATTAGATAATAAGCCACATGTTATTTGCCTTAGTCATCATATTGGGTTAAGAGTTCCCCCAGTGCATGTTTTATTGCTGAGATATAAAGAAGTAATGGCTAGCCAGGTGTTGTTGGTATCAATACTAGTAGGTTGGATAAATATGTATTGATTTTTGTAAATGTTTTATAGAATTCAATATCCCATTAAAACATGACGCCTTAATTTTAGAGGTGTGTAAAAGGATGTCACTTGTGTGCTAGCTATGATAAGAACCTATGAATAGATTATGTATACACATAATAATTACAAATTTTATCAAATACTGATTATTTACATCTTGCAAGAACCTATCATGACTCAATATATTTGAGTGCATGCCTTAAGGGATGCACTAGGAAATGGGTGGGCATACCTTTGGTGCTTCATAGGATTGTTTTCACTTATTACCACATTATTTCCAATCCAACTTGTTCCCAAAACCTTTTCCTAAGCTATTTTTCCTCCCTTGCATAATCTTCAAGTCTTGTCCTCTTCATATCCTTCTACTTACTTGGCACCCTTTTGACCTATTTGTTACACTAGGTTGACCTAGTCAACCTAGTGTGTTTTGGGGTAACTTTATCTCTTTTGGTTTATTTACCTTTTAGCTGACCTAACATTAACTTTAGGCATTAGCCTAAAAACATACTAGGTCAACCTAGTCGACCTAGTATAGTTGACATTCCCAAACAATTTTAGGGTAAGACACTCCTATTTATACAAGGCCATTTTGGTCACATTCATAATATACAATAAAGAGTTATTATTCACTCACATTTCTTCACAATTTACTCTTCCACCATTCTACTTGAGGATATTTAGCTTAGGTTTCTTATTTTTTAGAATCTAGTCTTTTGGATAGGTCTTGGATGATTTGGATTAACAATGTGATCCTTATGAACCACAAAAACCTCTTGTGAATCCCCATTGGCCAAGGGAGAGATTTAATCATGATGGATTCACATTCAGGTAACAATATTCTAAATTTTTTCTCCTCTCTTTTAGTAGATAAAAGTAGCTTAAGTGTTGGCTCAAATAATATTACTATTCATATTCTATGTATTAGGGTGTTACTCATACTTACTTTATTTAGCATTCCATATACATATTTGATTGCTTTTCATCTAACCCCTCACATTGTGCCACAAGATATGGCATGCACTAGATTATTTTACTTTTATTGTTATTAGAATAGTCTACTTTCTTGTTTATTAGCATAAGTGAAATATCAAATCATAGGACTCTTTTATGGTTGCTATGTGATTGTGTTAGATTGTAGGATTTTGAACCCTCCCTAGCATGATATGTTATGGTAGGTGATAAAAGTGATCCCATAATCAAATCTAGTGGATCCCCATATTGTTCATGTTCCCACTTAATAAGTGTATATCCAATCAAAAGTGTAGGTGTGTTTTATCTTATTCGACCTAGGATTAATTCATGTACATCATGTAATTTTGATTGTATACATTCTAGTGAACCTAACTTGAATCAAACCCTTATTGGATTTTTTCACATTTATTTCATTTATGTCATTATTTTTTCATCATTTCTATCATATATTTTGACATCCTAGTTTAATTTTGTTAACCCAATTATTTTTTTGTGCACAAGAATAGGAAATTGAATTGAGTAGCTCAACCTAGTAAAGGTTTTTATCACTTTCTAAACTCTAAGTTTAGCTTCCTAAGCTAACCAAGTTGATATAGTTTATTTTTAGATACTTTTTAGTAGTTATTATACAACTTAGTTGATCAAATCAAACCAATATAGGTTTTAGTTTTCCATATTTCTAGATCAGTATACTACATCAACCAACTCAGCCTAGTGTATTTCTAAACTTCTAGTCCAACCAACTAGGTCAACTAGGTCAACCTAGTGTATTTTCATCACTTTTTTTAGCAAGTTCATGTATTGTTTGGTTGACTAGCTCGACCTAGTTTACAAATTTTGTATCAATTTTCTCTAAGGTTCGTGATCAAGTAATCTTATTCATTTCCATATTTGAACCATCAAGGTGATTTTACATTCTTCTATATCTTTCTTTCTATAATTTATTTTCAAATTTACAACCTTCAAAACTACCTCTACATAGCCAACTATATTGACTTGATCAACTTAGTTTTGTGTCCTATTTGCTATCTAAAATAACTAGGTTGACCTAGTTGACTTGGTAGTTTTTCCAAACCCTATATTCAATATTACTAGCTCGACACTCTTAACCTAGTTATATGTGTTTTGCATATATTGTATTCACTATACCTTATTTCAAAGTTATATTTCACCTTTTATGCTAATTGCATCTTTATTATCAAGTTGTTTCTGTGTTTATAATAGTTCACATAGTCTAACTAAGAGGGTTTTTTAATTAACTACTTAATTAAACTATTTTTATTCTTTTTCACACATGAACAAATCACATAACATCAAAAATAATTTTAACACTTAACTACCCAATCCAACCTACTTGGATTTCATAACCAAGAGGAAAGCTGACTTGATGCTCTAGTCAAGTATAAAGTGTGGTTAATGGTATATTTTGGCTAAGCACCCAATAGCCTTATCACTATGGTGTGTGAATTTAGGGGGTAGGCCCTAATACCAACCATGTATCACTACCACTATAATCTCTTCATCCTAAACATACCTGAAACCTTCCATAGATTGTTATCTAGTACATTGTTTACAACCAACTACCCCATCATTTAAAACTATTTTTAGTAATCTACTTAAAATTATAGGTTGACCAATTAGCTAGATTTACTTTCCAAGTTATTTTCTTACTCTTTTCTCAATTATGTGTGCAAGAACTTACATTAGCCAACATTGGTGTAATATTTTTGCTTTATGTGCATCAATTGAATTGGCCAATATCAGTTTAGTTGACTGTGTGTTTCCTTTTAGCATTTACTTTCTTAGATTAGTTGAAAATTATCTTAGTCTATTCATAAATTTTTCATAATTATTTACCTTTTTCTTGTTCATTTTACTATGTTGATCTAGTTGACCTACTACATTTTATAACTTTTATGCACTACATTAGGTCAACCTTGTCAACGCAATACAATCTATAAACCCTATTTTTATAGTACGTCAATTTGGTTGACCTAGTTCTGTTTCTTATTTTTTCTATTTTTCAAGATAATTTCCCATTTCTTCAATTTTGCATCTTGTTCATCTCTATTTAGTCATAATGATGTCTCATATCAAAATCTTTTTTAATAGTATTAATCCATTTATATCCTATATGGGATGTTCATTCCTTCCTCTCTTTTCCTCCCAAGAGAACCATAATTCTTGGGGCACCTCTTCTCCTTCATCTACCAATTGTAACATGGTTAAAATACAACCTCAAGATGAAGTGATGGATCCAATCCTTTTTATAACTACTAATAAACTTATCAAAATATTCAAATTAGTGTATGAGTGACTGACATAAGTTTACTTAAAAATCACACTAACAACAATTCTTCTAACAATCCTCCCCACAACACCAATTAAATAAGTGCTCATTCTAACACCAATCCAACACTTGATACAACCTAATTATTAACCCAAGTGATTCAATAAATGAAAATTATGAAAAATTCCAACACCAATCAAATGATGGAACTTCAAAAACACTTGATCAATGTTTTAATCAACCTACAATCATGCATCCTCAAGCTAATCCTAACTACATTCCTTCACCACTTAGAGATGCCTTAGGTAATGTTATTCCTCAACTAATAATGAATAAAAAGATGCTTCAAACCATTCAAAATTAGCCTTTATCTCCCTTCATTATATCTATTGATGTTGGTAACATATCACCAACTATCAAATATGATGGGACTAAATACCTTACCTCATTTCTTAAAGCCTTTGGTCATCTCTACAAAGAGTGGATCCAAAATAATACATTTATACTACTAAAATCTTAGATAAAACCTTCACTAGTGATCTATTAAAATGGTATAATCAATTACCTCAACATTCTATTTGGTAACTTGAAGATTTGTTTAATCCTTTAGTTAGAGAGTTTCAACACACTGATCTTCCTAAAAATTGTCTTAGCCATTTCATAAATGCTAAGCAATCTCGTAATGAATCAACTCATGAATTTATTAAAAGATGGAAATATTTATCTCATAAAGATGATCATAATATGTCTGATGATAAAAATTTTAAACTCTTTATCACCACTTTAACTCACACTCTTTAATACAAAGTTCAAACTTTTGCTCTTCAAACTCTTAATGAAGCTTGACCAAGATAAACGGTAAGACTTTATTATGAAGTAATTCAAACATAATTATAAAATTCTTAAAGGATATTTTCAAGTAACTAATAATATCACTAATAATACTTCTCAAACCAAACTAGAAGTTGACAAAAATGATATTCCTCTAATATCTCACATACCTCTTTTTCTACATCAAATGAAACAATTTTTAGTGCCATCTAAACCTTTCATATATCCTAATGCTCTTCTTAAGTGTATGATCTAAACCTCTTTTGTTGGTTTCAAGCTAACATTGGACATTCTCATGAATCTTGTAGAGTGATTACTAATTGTGTTATTTCTTACATTCTTGGTGATTCCTTTGACCACAACACCATGATCAAAAGTCATCATCAAGAATACACTAATGCTTCTCAAAAAAAATGTATTATAAAGATTATACATGTAATAACCAAAAATATTCTTCCTCTAATAAATCAAAATCCAAGGATGTTTGTGTAATTAATATTGATTATGACCAATACTTTAATAACTCTCAATATGTTAATATAGCTAAAGTTAATTATCATCGTAAACCAACTCACAAAGATCCTATTACCAAACCTAAAAAGCCTTCTTTGGAGGAATAATTGATTAAATACACTACCACCATCAACATTAAATTAGAAGCCTTTAAATAAAAACTCCCTCCTTCTAATCCTCCAACCACATTTATTCCTCCAAAGTCTAGTCTATCTTCTAAACCATGTGGCTCTTCTTTTAAATCTCATTGGAATTTTCTTGAAGAACTTAACTCTATACCATGTAAGATTCCTCTTATGGATTTGGTTCTCACTTCACCTTATCATCATAAATTCCTTATGCAATAACTCCAAGATATTGAATATCCATATTATCTAGATGAAGAACCACCTTCTATTGATTCTCAACCAACTAACATTAATACTATTGAATCTATGTGTCCTTCTTCCAAGCTTTCCATTGAATTCCTTGAAGAGGACATGATTAATGATGAATTTCACTTTCATGCTGATGATATACCTCTTTTCATCAAAATAACCATTAATACCACCCTTATTCAAAATTTCTATTTGATGAGGGTTTTGGTATTAATGTGACATATTTATGGATTTTACAACAACTTGGCTATAACAAAAGTCACCTTAAAAAACTCATCCTACTTTGCATGGTCTCTAATCAAAATCCACTTGGTTGTATATGTCTTCCCTTAACCATTGGTCCCAAGACCATTTAGACCAAACAAATGAATCTTAATCTTCCTTTATCTTATAACATACTCCTTGGTCATCCATGGACTCATTGAATGAGGGCCATTGCTTCTTCTAGAAGTCATTGCATTAAATTTCTTCATAAAAAAATGATATAAGCATGAAATCAATCCCAACAAATGGAGTATTCAATTACGTAATCCTAAATCACAATATCATATTCCTCTGATCCCTAAAATTAATAATTCTCTTATACATGAGTTCATCAATATGAATCTTGATTTACAAGTCACTCGTACAGATTCTAATGATGATGAGACCAATGAATTATAAAATACCTAAAACACCACCAAGTTACCTCCATATATTTTAGAATGGCTTCTTCCTTCTCTTTTTCCAAGGGATCATATCGTTCCTCTTATGGATGAGATTATCCATTTCCCCCTCCATGCAATGCTCAAGAGGTGTCTTTACCTGAAAATGCCTTTACTTGTAGTAAATTTGGAGTAGATAAATTGTTTCAAGATCCTCTCACTATTTTTCCTCGAACATTTAGTAATATTAGGATTTCACCTTTTGAAGATCCTCTTAAAACTCAAGCAGCACAATTTCTCCCACATATTATGACAACTATATCATGGTCTAAGCTCAATCTAGAGACTTGGATGTCTTAATTATCAAAAGACATTAGCTCAAATTCATTATTTCAATCAAGATTTACATAATATTTTAGTAGATAAAACCTTAACACCTAATGGTTATGTACCTCCTATTAATCCTCCTCTTATCAATTATCCTTGGGTGGTAGAGAAAATCACACCTTTTAAACCTCTGGAAGTACTTTCCTCTTCTTTACCTCCTTTAGATCCTCCCATTAAGTCTATTTTTTTTTATCAAAGAACCCATTAGCACCCCATCTACCTCTTTTACTCCATCTACGTATACTTCTAAAATCACACTTGATGCTAAGGCAATGCATGTCCATCAAATACATTCTGAATATGATCACCATGGTAACCAAATTTTAGATCTAGAAGTAGATGTTGAGTATTCTGGTCCTCTTCCTCCTTTAACTAGTAATGTAGTTATTCTTGAGTTAATTTATGCATAGGAACCTCAAATACCCTAGAAACATCATAAACTTTGAAATTTCAAAACTAAAAATCCTCATTTCAACAACTTGTTAGCATTAATCCCAAAACTAATCAAATTTCATCTTTATCCAATGCACCATAACACTTTCAAGATGGTTATTCCATGATTATTTAAGAAACAAATCATATCAAATATGGTACTCCTTCATTCCCTCAACCAATCACATTTTCTAAATAACTTTCACCCTCTAAAAATGATAATTTCAGCCTATTTTTTTTTTATAAGTATCAAGAGGCATTCTCTTGGTCTTACCAAGACATTCCTAACATTGAACCTAACATAATGGTCCATAACATCATTACCCATCTCAATGTCAAATCTATGCATCAAAAGAAACACAAATTTCCTCTTGAAGTTACCAACTTATGCCATAAAGAAATCATAAAACTACTTGATGCTAAATTCATTAAACATGTGGATTATTTTGAATGGGTTTCAAATATTGTTCCTATTTGTAAAAAGGTCACTATGGTCATTCTTATTTGCATTAATTTCCATAATATTAGTCTTTTTTATCATAAATACAACTTTCCTTTACCTTCAATAGGTGTCATTGTTGATTTCATGTTGGATATGAAATGTTATCTCTTATGGATGGCTTTTCAGGATATAATCAAATTCATATAGCTCTCAAGTACCGACATAAGACTAATTTCATCATAGAATGGGGAATTGATTGTTATGTTAAAATTACCTTTGGTCTAAAAAATGTAGGGGCCACTTATCAACATGAAATGACTCATATATTTCATGATCTCATCCATAAAATTATCAAAACATTTGTGGATGATCTTATAGATAAATCCAAACATCATACAAATCATCTTTCTAATCTTCCCATCTCTTTAACCATCTAATCAAATATAAATTCTAGATTAATCCCTTCAAATGTGTATTTAGAGTATCATCTAACAAATTATTAGGACTTTTGGTCTCTCTCCATGGCATTAATGTTGATCCAACCAAGATTAATGATATTATCAATATGCCTATTCCTCATTTTATTCTTGATATTCATACCTATCTAGGTAAGCTTGGGGAAATTATATGATTCACTCTTGAGATGGATTATCAAATTCACTCTATTAATTCCCTTCTCAAGAAAGATATAGCCTTGAAATGGATGGATCCATGTCAAAAAGACTTTGATAATATGAAAGAATCACGACTTCATCCACATACACTCCGTCCTCCTTCTAATGATAGACCTTTAATAATCTATACTTATTCCACACCCATATCAATTAGGGTAATGCTTACCCAATAAGATGATATTGGCAAGGAGTATCCCATCTACTATATTAGTTGAGGCCTCATAAATTATTAAACACATTATACCAAAGATGAGTGTGATTGCCTCACTATCTATTTCATATCTGAAAAGCTTTGTCACTACATTCTTTACCAAACCACTTATGTCATTGTTCATTCTGACCCCCTTCATCATTTTTTCTCCAAAGCATTTCTTCTATGAGATAGAATTGGAAAATGGATGGTCTTACTTATAAAATTTGATCTTTTTACGGTCACACAAAATGCTATCAAAGGGAAATTTATAGCTAACCAACTTGCCATAGATCCTATTTCAACCACTTCTTCCCTTCAAGATAACCTTCTAGATGATGATATTGTTTACATTGAAGGTCTTAATCAAGAAATTTATCTTAAAGATTATTTTCATAGATTTACTACCACTATTGAAGCTAATCAATTTGATAAATATTTCACTTCCTTTGATATTACTAAACTAAAGGTAATTATCAAAGATTTTGAAATTAATATCAACTTATATGAGGACACTTGGACCCTTTAATTTGATGGTGATAAATGCCTTCAAAGAGCTGGGTAGGTTGAATCTACACTAGTCCTCTTAACAAGATGATTATTTTATCTTTCTATTTTACATTTGATGTCACTAATAATATGGTTGAGTATGAATCTCTTATCTTCGGTATGAGAGATACTTTTGATTTAGACATACAATATCTTCATGCTTTGGTTGATTTCCATCTCATTTTCCATCAAGTTAGTGGTGCCTATCAATGTAAAAGTGAAAATATTATCTCCTATCATCAAATTACAATCACTCCTACAAAATATTTTACCTCTTTTACAATTGGTCCTATTTTTAGAGATCACAATTCCAATGTTTATTCTCTTAACTCCTTAGCTTCTCTTTTTAATCCACATCAAGTCCTTTTTTATCCTTATTTTATCATATAAATAATTAAATATCCATCATCTACCCATCCTCTTGATTCACTTATCTTCCACATTAAGGCAGTCATCATCTAATAATTCCTATGCTATCAATATATCATCCAATTATTGGAACATCAAACTTATCCTCCTGACTTAGATTCCCATGAAAATACACATCTTTTCAAACAAGATTTCAAGTACGTATTTAGACATAACATCCTTTATTATCACAATGCTGAAGTTATCTTGATCCATTGTGTTATGAAAGATGAGGTCCCTTATATAGAACAAGCATAAGGGGTCATTTGTGGTGGTCACTGTAGTAGACATGCTACAACCCAAAAATGCTTACGTATGGGTTACTATTGGCCTACTCTATAAAATGATGTTATTGAATGTAACCAAAAGTGTAATCCTTATTAGCTTCATGATTATCTCATTCATTCACCACCTGTCAAGTTTCAAAATATAAAATCTCCTTGGCCATTTTCCATATAATAATTTGATCTCATTGGTAAGCTTCCTCATTCCCAAGATGGGCACATCTTTTTTATCACCACTATATAGCACTTTACCAAGTGCGATAAAGCCATGCCTCTTGTCAATGTCACCAAGACTACCATATCTAAATTCATTCTCAACCAAATCATTTTACACTTTAATTTTCTCACACTAATCGAGAAAAAAAATTAGGCAATGATCTGGGCAACACTTCAAGTGATAATTTGGGTGGCGGTCCTAACCTAGTTGGTGGCAGAACTTATGGGAGCCATAACTTTTACACCATAACTCTATTTGACTCCCCATTTAAACCATTGGAAAGATAATAATGAGGGTAATACCATGAGATGGTATGCGATCTTTTTGGTGGGGTTTTACCCCAAGAAACCAAATGGAAGTGCCCCAAATTTCAATTTTTGTAGTGCTGTCTAAAAATATTAAGTTTTTAAAACTAGTAATTTCTCAAATTATATATTATTTTAATTCATGGAAGTTGAACCATTTCATCTCCCGCAATATTGGTGACATTTCACATCCTCTTATTTACTTCAAAAATAGTTATAAATAAATATATATCCTGAAAAGGAAAATAAACATCTCTTCATAGAGATAGGCATATGTTGTATCTACAATTTTGAGTAATAAGACATCTCTTCTCAGAGATAACATTATTATTTATGTGATCTTGAAATATTATTTAACCAAGATTTTTTAGGTTTGGATCACACACCATCATTTCCAATAATGATGGTAATTTTAAAAATAAATATGTTAGACAAATTTGCACCAAATTCAAAATCAATCACAAGTTTTCCACTCCTTATCATCCTTAGTGCAATGTTCAAGTTAAGGCCACTAACAAAATTATCAATAAAATTATTCAAAAGATATTTTGTGAAACCAATAAGGATTGGCATATTCATCTTGATCCTTCAGTTTGGGCCTATTGAACTAGTATGTGTACTGCTATTAGAGAAACTCCATTTTCTTTAGTCTATGGTTCTTAGTCGGTTCTCTCTCTTGAAGTTGAGGTTCCTTCACTTTGCATATATCTACATGGAATTATTACTAATTAATAATTGTTTGAGGGTTACCTTCATGCCATTGATCTACTTGATTAATTTTGTCTCTCTACCTTACAACATAACCACCAATATAAGGCTCACATTTCCTGACACATAATAAATGTGTTAAAATCTGGACATTTAATGTTGGTGATCTTGTCCTTAAAGTAGACTACACACATGAAAAAGAAGGTAAATATGCCCAAAAATGCTAGGGCCCATACTTAGTTAAATATATCCTTATTCTAATAATTTATCATCTTCAAACTAGTGGATGCCATGATTTTAAGGAGCTACCGATGCTCAATTCCTAAAAAAGTAATTTTCCTAAACATTTCCTTCGTATCATATTTTAATATATATATATATATCTAACACTTTTTTTAGGATACTTAAGCATAGGTCTCTCCCTATAAAATAGTTCCCTCTTCTTCACAAAACTTTATTCCTCCATTTCTTTAGATTTTTGGTTTCTTGATGTACCATAGTCTTTATTACCTTATTTTTCATTCTCCTTCTACTTTCCAATGCTATTTTGGCATCCTTCAGGTTTTTATTTTATGACTTGCTTTACAAGATCATGGATAGGACCTAAGAATCCCTCATAAAACCACCATATTTTACTTATCTTCCTTCTCTTTTTGCTAATTTCCAATGTTATTTTGGCATCCTTTCGGTTTTTCTTTGTGAGGTGCTTTGTCAAAAGGCTCCCTCACATTTTGCTTATTATCACCCTTGCAGGTATCTCTTTTACGAGTTTCTTTGTAAGACCATGGATAGGATGCAAAACTTCTCTTAAAATTACCATTATTTTCTTTTTGTGGTCCTTGTTCATAAACTTTAACTTTTACATCTCTTGTTAGATGGAATTTTAAAAAAATCTTTAGCATGTTTTTCTCCATTTCCCTCTTTCTTATGATAAATAATCACACCTTTATTTTCATTTTATACCTCTTTTCCATTTGTCACATTTTTGTAATTTGAAGCAATTCAAATTGTTTCATGTGTCATTCCTCTTTATTTCCCCTTTCTCTCATCTCCACATTAGATAAAATAATGTAGAAGTCAACATAGCACTTTTATTTCACCTAGATTTATGAGACTCTTAGACTCCATGCTCTTTGAAGTGTCTCTCTCTTAACAACCTTGTCCCAAGTTTTCAAATGAAAGTCATATTTAGCACCCATGTTTGGTTTTCCAAATCTATATGGAGGAGGAATAAAAATAACCATCAAAATAAAGTTAAAATCTAAATCATTTGAAATAAAAGGAAATGATATCAAAAAATAATATACAAATCTCAAAATTCAAATTCACACCCAAAGATGTGATTACAAGCACATTTCCTATCTCTAATTAAATCTTAAAATCCATATTTATCTTCACATTGAGACAAAGTCTTTTGGGGTGTGGTAGGCTAATAGATTGGAATAGGGGAATTCAAAAAACTCTATGGTTATACCTAATTTCTCATGCAAGTACCCAATCTTCATAGTAAATCGATGGTTGTATAAGGGGTTCTGAAGAATGGGGAACACATTATAGGGAGGTAGGTCTATTTTAATTTTCATGCATATAGACTTCATGAAATGATATATATACTCCATTTTTTGACCCAATACTTGTGTAGCTAAGAGAAGTTCTTTAGAGTCTCTAAGGTCAATAGTCCTCTTGTTTTGACAAACCTAATTTGAGTGTCTTGATTTTGATAAAGAGTTGTATCTACCTTGGTTTTCCTTCATTCTCCTCTCCACCCATTTCATTTACCCCCTTAAAAGAAAAATTATGATTAAAAATATGTTTTCCCTCTTCTTTTATTCCTTATTCTTCATTTATTAAAAACATGCCATCACTTCTCTATTTCAGTTTTATCTATCTTTAGAAATGAAACATGCTTAAGAAACTTTGGCTCATTTTCTTCATTTCATTTTACATTTACTAGACTTACTTTACCTTCCTTTTCCCATTTAGAATGATTTTTATGTTCCATTGTCATGAACACCTAGTTTCATACCATTTTTCCATTGTTGAGTGAGATGTGGTTTGTTACTGCTCACTCAACAATGTTGTTTTCCATTTTATACACCTTTTTCCATTGTTGAGTGAGATGTGGATTGTTACTACTCACTCATCAATGTTGTTTTACCATTTTGATTTTACTTTTACCATTGATTTGTATTGATTATCATTATTTTTTCAACATGTATCCTTGGTTTGATTTGGTGAGTTTGCCTTTTCTTAATTAAGGTTTACTTGTTTGAGTTTTTTGGTCTTTAGTAGCCTTGGTTTTTTTGTTACCTAGTTTTTGTTTGACTTGGTCATTTGTTATAACATAGAATTTATCACCCAAATTGACAAATTCCCAAGTAAATACCATCCACATAGTACCAATTATCTTGGCTTTTCTTGTATTTTTTTGTTTTTACTTCCTTCATTTTGTATTCTTGGGTTTGTTGAAAGTAGTCTCTAGACCCTACACAATCAAAACTAAAAACACAACTAAAAATCATCCGATGATAATGTTAATTCAAGGTACACATCATTTTTAATTCTTATTTATTTAATTTTTAGATTGGATTCCCTTTTACACATTTACTTTTAGTTATTTTATGCTTTTAAAATAATATAAATTTTTTTAGCATCAGCATTGTGTGTGTCCTTATGTTCTTTCTCAAAGAACCATACCCTATTACACCTTAGTGATATGTGATGGGATTTGAGTGGGGAATATGTATACACATAATATTTTTAACTTTTAACAAATACTGACACTTTACATCTTGCAGGAACCCATTACGACTCAATCTCTTTAAGTGTATGCCTTAAGGGATACACCGATAAAGGGGTGGGCAGACCTTTGGTGCTTCATAGGATAGTTTTCCCTTATTGCCACATTATTTATAATCTAAATATTTCCTAAAACAATTTAATAAGTTTTTTATCCTCCCTTTCATAGTATTTTTGTATTTTTCCTCTTTTTATCCTTCTTATTTGGCACCCTTTTGACATGTTTAGTACACTACGTTGACCTGGTTGACCTAGTGTGTTCTAGGGTAAATTTATCTCTTTTGGTTTATTTTCCTTAGAGCTAACCTATCACAAAATTTAGGCATTATCTTGAAAACATACTAGGTCAACCTGATCGACCTAGTATAGCCAATATTCCTAAATAATGTTAAGGTAAGATACTCCTATATATATAATTTCATTTTAGTCACTTTCATTATATGCAATAAAGAGTTTTTATTCACTCACACTTCTTCACAATCTACTCTTACACCATTCTATTAGAAGAGACTTAGCTTAGGTTTTTTATTTTGGATAATCAAGTCTTATGGATAGGTCTTGGATGCTTCGGACTAATAAAGTGATCCTTACAAACCACAACAACCTCTTGTGAATCCCCATTTACCAAAGAAGAGATTTAATCATGATGGGCTCACATTCAAGTAAGTATATTCTAACTTTGTTATCCTCTCTTTTAGTATATAAAATTATCATAAGTGTTGGCTTGAATAATATTACTCTTCATATTCTATTTATTAGGGTGTTACTCATACTTTATCTAAAGTTCCCTATACATATTTGATTAATTTTCATCTAACCCCTCACATTTTGCCACAAGCTTTGATGTTCACTAGATTAGTTTACTTTTCTTTTTATTATAATATTCTACTTTCTTTTTTATTAGCATAAGTGAAATATCAAATCATAGGACACTTTTAGGGTTGTTGTGTGATTATGTTAGATCCTAGGATTTTGAACCTTTCCTAGCATGATATGTTATGATAGGTAATATAAGTGATCACCTAATCAGATCTAGTGGATCCCCATAGTGGTCATGCTCTTGCTTAATAAGTGCATACCCAATTGAAAGTGTAGGTGTGCTCTATCTTATTCGATCTAATATTAGGTCATGTACATCATGAAATTTTGATTACATACAAATGAGTTCTTTCCCTTCAAAATATATGGTTATTTTATATTAGAGGGTGGAGTCATTTCCATGATGTCCTTGACCTCAATAGGATCTACTTCAATTCCTTTCCATGGTATAATAAATCTTAGTAGTTTTCCTAAAGTAATACCAAAGATTCACTTTTAAGGATTGAGACAAACCTTATATTTTTGAAATCTCTCAAAAATTATCCATAAAATGTCAAGATGTATGTCATGATTTATTGATTTTTATAGGATGTCATACAAATAATACTAAACTATATCATACATAATGTCATAAAAGATGAAAATCATAGCACATTAATAAGTGGCACCAATGTTATTCAAGCCAAAAGGTGTGACTTGGTAATAGAAATTTCCCCATGGTGTGGTGAATGCAGTCTTGTGTTGGTCCTCTGGGGTTATATTGATCTAGTTGTACTTAGAAAATCCATCCATGAGGGATAACATCTTGTAACCTGTAGTTAAGTCAATAATCATGTCAATGTTTGGTAATGGGAAATCATATTTAGGATATGATTTTTTGATGTCTTTAAAATTAGTATAAATACATATGTCATGTGGATTTTTTATAATTGAGACTATATTTGATATCCATTCAGAATAGTCTAGGGGTCTTATGAATCTAGCTTCTAATAATTTATATAGATCCTTTTCACTAATAAGGTAATGCATGGGTTCATCTTCCATAATTTTGTTTGACCAAATTAACATTTGGATATAATAGAAATCAATGCATGACCAAGGTGGGATCTAGGCCTGACATGTTTGAGTAAGCCCATGTGAATTTATCAATAAAATATCTTAGAATAGTAATAATATAATCAATCTACTCATTGATGAGTGAATCCCCTACATAAACAATTTAAGGATCTTCATAGGTTCCAAGGTTCACTTTAATTATATTATCTATAAAGAGTGTATAACCATGATCTAGAATGGTAGGAAATGTTTGTTATGGATCCTATATACACATAATATTTTCAAACTTTTATCTATTAATGAAACTTTATATCTTGTAGGAACCCATCAAGTTTTAATCTCTCTGAGTGCATACCTTAAATGGTGTACCAGGAAAGGGGTGGGTAGACCACTAGTGCTTTGTAATATTGTTGTACCTTTTTCCACTTGTTATCTACACACTTGTCTCCTAAAAAGCTTTTCCCTAATCTTTTTATTCTCTTTTGCACCCTCCTTCAATCATTTCCCACTTTCATTTACCTTTTCCTAGCCTAAATCCCTTTTTATTAGTTTTTAAACTATATCATCTAAGTTGACCATATATTATTTTGTCATTATCCCATAGTGCTAATGTAGTTCATTTTTAGCATAGGATAAACAATACTAGGTTGACTATGTCAGCCATAATTTTTGTAAGGGTCTAGGGTTAGAGTCTCCTATATGTACAAGTTCATTATTACATTATTGAGAGAAGAGAATAATAAGTAAGAGTTATTATTCATTTACTTATCTACCATTCTACTTGAGGAGCAAGCTTAGGGTTTTATATTTTATTTGGAGATATGGATATTATCTTGTGAAGAAGTCTTTTGGATGCATTTATAGGTTATTTATGCTAGATCTAATTTATCTTTATCATCCTTACATACCACATCAACCTCTTGTGAAACACCTTGGCCAAGGGAGAGATTGAGGCTCGATAGGTTCATCTTCAAAGGTAATTATTCTTAACTTTGTTCCTCCTTTATAAGAGTAGATAGATATACATTTGTACTTTTTCTCCATGTATTAGGATTCCATATACATTTTCATGGGTATATGTATTCTATTCATGTTTAATTTTATTATTTATAACCTCCACTTTGTGCCCTAAGCTTTGGTGAGCACTAGATTAGATTTTCTTTACCTGTTATTAGTTTTGTGAGATGTCAAAACATAGGACTCTATTAACGTTATTACATGATTGTGTTTTATTGGAGGCTTTGGAAACGTCCCTAGCACTATGTATTATGATAAGATATCCCCTCATTGGATCTATTAGATCCTCATACTGGTCACGTTCCAAATTATCTAATGTTTCCCCAATCAGAAGTGTATGGTATGATCTATCTTCTCTAAGTTATAATTGATTTATAGACGTGATGAATTTCTAATTGCATACATTCTAGTAAACTAAATGTAAACCATTTTAGGTTTTATTTCATATTTTTATTTATTTTATAATTTTATTCTTATATATTTGTGATATTGGGTCAATAGTGTCAATACATTTCTAACTTTTATACACAAGTTTAACACATAGTCACATCAGTATAACTCTATTCTATTTGTGTAGGTTTTTTCATCAGGTACAAAAAACATACTATGTTGACCCTATCAACCTTGTATATTTATATACTTATAGAAAACATACTAGGTTAACCCTATCAATGTAGTACATTTTTTATGTTTTTAGCAAATAGGATATACAAAACTAGGTTGACCCAGTAGACACAGTTAGTAGAATTAGCAAGTAAAAATTAGGGTACTTCAAAGGTAATCTTATTTTGATCTACATCCTCCAATACACCAAGGCTCCTTTCTATCTTTTTTTGTCATTTTGAGAATTCCTCATAGTTTCATTTTTCATAGTTTTCAGTCTTTAAAACTACCCTTGTATAGTTACGTAAGTTAACCATGTCGACGTAGTTCTATATTGTGTTCTATTTGGAAAACTAGGTTAACACTATCAACATAGTTCATTCTTAGACACTTGATTATACAATATAGAATTAACACTATCAACTCTATTATATATTCTCTTCATACACTATCAATTGAATTTACATTGTATTGTGTTTCAAAGTTAGATTTAAAACTTGTATGCCAGTAATTATCTCACACTTTCATTTTTTGTTGCTTGCATTCTTAGAATACATCACATATTCTAATTAAGTGGTTTTCAATATACCATTTATTTTCACTATTTTATCTTTTATGATCACACTACCAAATCAAAAAATATTAAAAAGCTTTTTAGAAATTGTCTACCCAAGACCTACCTACATAGATTTCATCACCAAGGGGGAAGTCAACTTGGTTTCATGGCCAAGTATAAACACATGATTAATGGTATATTTTGTCTAAGCACTAGACACCCTTATCACTATGGTGTGTCAAATGAGGGGTCACGTCCTAATACCAAGCTAGTACCATTACCAATATAGATCCCTTCCAACATAAACAACTTAAAACCATCCATAGATTGCTTTATAGTTCTTTTATTAAAACCAACTTCCTATCACATCTAAAATCATATTCTAATAATCTAAATACATGTAGGTCAACCACTTATTAGCTTTTATTTTCCAATTTAATTGATTACTCTTTTCTTAATTATATATTATATTTCAAAAACTTGCATTAGATAGTGTTGGTGTAATGTTTTCTGTTGTGTGCCTCAATTGGATCAATCTCATTGACCTAATTGATTGTGTGTTTACTTCAATTTCTTACTTTCAAAGTACATTGTAAATTTTTTCCCCTATTTTAGAAAACTATCATCTCTATAAACACTATCACTTATAGACTGATATACCTCTCTTCCTTAGCATACAAAGTGAATTGGGCTAACTTAGTATCTTTCAGAACTTCCCCCGTAGCATACTAAGTTGACTGGGTCAACTTAGTATCTTTTAGAACTTCCTCCTTAGCATACTAAATCTATTGGGTCAACTATCTTTCTTAATTTCCTCATTAGCATATTAAGTTAACCCAATTGACTTAGTACCTTCTGGGCCAACCTTGTTCAATATAGAGTCAACCTAGTCGACCCTATTCACTTTAGGCCAATCATGTACCTCATTTTGGTCAATTTTTTCCCTATATTTCATCCTAGATTTCTGATATCCACTCTTAATTGGCATCATGAAGTCTCTTATTAAATCATTTCTTGATAGTCTCAAACCATTATGAATATACATGGGATGTTATCTCCTACCCAGCTTATCCACCATAGAATACAACTTTTATGATGAATCTCTTCACCACATGGTTATAAATCTTATCAATCTTGATCTACTCCATATCATATAGTATATCTAGAGAATCATATTAGACAAATATAAAACCATGAAAACCATATACCTTATACCAATTTTACACCTTCTAAACCTATAAGTTATAAACTCATCAACCCATCCACATCAAATATTATAACCTTACACTATGTTCTACCTATTACAACCAATGTTCACAATCCTATTGTTACATCGATAACAAGATCAAAAAACCTTATCACTTTCAAAATTAACATCATTGAAACCACTCAAATTGATAATCTAGATGATTTGCAATTATTCAAAAACCTTGATGATAATATTATTTAGACTTCTACGAAGAATGGTGGCTTTACCAATCTTCTTTCTTCTTGTACCATACTTAAGACAACTAAAACTACTATTAGGAATCATACACATAAAAATAATCATCTTCCTAACAACATTAATACCTCTCCCAAAAATAACAACCTACCTATTTATATAACTCAACTTATTGCATGAGTCATACATCGAATGAACATCATGAAAAAAATTAATCATTCTCAAATGATGAACATGAAACAACATTTATTAAACATGACTAGTCAACCACCTCAAGTCATCATGTATCAACCAAATCAAACAAAAGTTCCTCTTTCCCTTAGATATTCTAATGGGAATATCATTCCTCAGATTTTAGTGAATAACAAAATGCTTTAACATCTTAACGATGCACCTTTATCTCCATACATTGCATCCATAGATATTGGAAACTTTTCTCCAATTATTGTATATAATGGTTTTAAGGACCTTACTATCTTTTAAAAGTCTTTTGGTAATCTCTATAAGGAATGGGTCCAAATTAACACCTTTACTACCACCAATATCGTATCCAAAACCTTTGTTGGTGATGTACTTAAATTATACAACCAAGTTCCTAGACATTCCATCTAATAACTAGAGGATTTAGTGAATGCTCTAGTGAAGGAATTTGAACATGATTACCTTCCTAAAAATTACGTTATCCATTTCATTAATTCCAAGTAACTTCCTAATGAATCTGATCACACTTTCATTAATCAATAGAAGTCTCTCACTCATAAAATAAACCATAACATGAATGATGATACTCTTTTAAAATTATTTTTTGTTGTTCTTCAAGTTCCCCTTCAATAAAAAGTTTGAATTTTTTCACCTAAAACTTTATAAGAAGCCTTATACCAGTAAAAAATGCAAGACTTTCTTATGACTCAATTTGAAACACCTCAAATAACTAATAAAGAAACTTTCCAATCATTTTATCATAACATTGATTCATCCAAGCCTCCTCAATCTCAAAATTGAGCATCCAATTCAACCAATTTTAACCCAACCCACCCTCCCTTGAGTCTAGAACAGCTTAAGAAGAAATTTCCACCCTCTAAACCCATGAGTTTGATCCTTCCAAACTTGATCCAGAATGGTACAATATTGATAAATTTTGTTGGTAACATGTTACTATAGGTCATTATCATGATCTTCAATTATTTCTTCTTTATTCCTTGTTTGATCCACATTTCAATCTTGATACTCTCATAAAAAAATGATATTAAGACTATCTTCAATATTCTCAAATTCAATCTCAAGAACCACAACAACATCAACATCAACTACCTAATGAACAACAATAATTATCTCATACCTACACTTCATCTACTAATTTTTGTAAACCATAATTGATACCTATTATTACATAAATAAGGAAAGGATAGATAACATGAACAACCTTAAATATATCTTTGAATCCATTGAAACTCAACCTCTTAAGTCACGTGAACTGAAAGAGTACCTAGTTTAAATGCCTACTCCAAAGCATATCATACATGGTCCTCCTTTATCTCTTCATCATATGTCACATTCAACAAGCTTAAAATATAACAAACTAACACATTTATCTATCTCCAAATGCACCTACCAACCTAATGCAAATCATTATAATGGTTCAATATTACCTCACTCTACTCACATGTTTGGGTATCTTGTGATGCCCATCCACATGTCCCTTCAGACTTTGGGGCATCTTGTTATTCCCATAACTACATCCAATTACCCATTGGGGCATCTTATTATGTCCAATCTTATTATAAAATCCATAATAACAAACACATTCATCTTCAAGAAACCTTTTGAGACTTATAGATTTGTATTTCACATGTTTATCTTTGATATAAACATTATCATAGATCTTAATTGTTATTTTTGTATCTCATGTTTCTATATTTTTGTTCATTTTTCTTCTTTTAGTTTCACTTTACTAAGCACCATTATTTTCATTTATGTTATTTGGTTTTATTACACATTATATTTGGCATTTATTTTTAGTTTGGTTCTTATATCTCTCTTTCATTTTTGTCTTTTTATGTCATTCTTGGCCTTAGTAACTTTATGATTATTTTTACGCTTATTTAGCATTCACCTCATTTTTGTTCACCTTGTGATTTACAGTGTAAGACTATGGATATGACCTTGCCTTCCTCACAAATTACCACAATAATACATATTTAAACCACTTTTTGGGATGACTACTAATTTTATTCACACTTGTGATAGATCCATTGTAGGTTAGTATGACTTCTCTAGTGGCATGACTATCATATCATAGTTTCATCCCTTTCATACCACTATTTTACCTCCTTGTGATAATATATGAGCATATTCATCATTATATCACTTATTATAGGTTAGATCTCTTATGATCCCCATATTTCCATTATTTCCTTTCATTTTAGGTTCACATTAGTTAATTTTGAGATTGCACACTTACTTGTGGGCAAGTCTAGGAGTCTTTAGACTTGGTCTTTAGGTAATTTTCTCTAGTAACCAAGTGTAAGCACTCTTATGTTGATCATATTTAACACCCATTTTTGGTTTTACAAATATGTATGGAGGAGGAATATAAAAATTAGTCATAAAAGTTAAAATCTAAATCATAAAATAAAAAAAAAGGCAATGATCCAAAAAGGCAACATTCAAATTTATCAAAAGTCAAATCACACTAAAATATGTGATTTTAAGCACATCTCATTCTTATAATCAAAGCTCAAAATCCATAGTTGGCCTCACAATATAGATGAGATCCATTGGGTTGTGGTATGCTAGTAGATTAGAAAAGGAGAATAAAAAAATATTTTAGTGCTAATTACTTTCTCATGTAATTACCCAATCTTTGTAGTAGTCTGATAACTCTATAAAGGGTCCTGAGGAATGAGGAACATATTATGGGAAGGTAGGTCCATTTTAATTTTCATACATATAGCCTACATGTGGTGATATATATATATACTTCACTTGTTAGCCCAAACTTTATGTTCATTAGTCAAAATGTCCCAAGTCCTTGGTGTTGATAGTTATTAGTCATTACCACTTGCCTAGTGTGTTTCATTCTTGTTAAGGATGTTCAAATCACCCATGTGACACCTCACATTCCTTACTTACATCATATTTTACTTATATTCCCCTTATTGGATATTGATTTTAGTTAATTACATACTTGATCACATCTACCTTACTACACCTCTTGGTTTATAGTTTGTGAGTTGTATTGTAAGACATTAGATATGACCAATCCTTCCTCACAAACACCGTTACACCATTTAACACATCATCTCATTGTCATACTAGTCATGTCATTAGGTGGTTATGTTTTCTTAAATTAAATCTTAGAATAAGCACTAAGTTTGAGTTTTCATCCTTTATAGCTTTTGATTTTCACGTATCTATCACGTTCTTATTTGATTTATGTAGACATCAGTTTTCTTACATATGACATTAGGCATTCTTACATGATTCTCTTTATGTATGACATCTTAATGATTGTCTTGCATCCTAACTTACATTTAATTTTCACTTATTTATGCTTTACTCACCTTAGTTTTACATACTTATATTACATATTCATTTAATATTCATTTTCATCTATTCATGATTCTCTTTATGTTTGATTTGACATTCTTGTCTTACATGGGGTTACTTGTCACTTACATATATTTGTTAGAGTTTTCTTTAATTGATATTTCATTTTTCATTCATTTCTTACATACTTCCCATCATTATTTAGTTTTTTCTACATTCCTTTTTATGTTTTACATGTTTCCCAATGTGACTTAGTATGTTCTACATTCCTTTTTACCATTTATATTTTACATACTTCCCAGTGTGATTTAGTATGTTCTACATTCCTTTTTTCCATTTAAGATTCCCATAATTTCCAATGTGATTTTTCATTCATTTTCCATCATTTTTCCATTCATTTTCCTTAAATATTTTAAATTTTCCTTAACAAACACTAGGTTGACTAAAATTTCCTTATTTTGACTAGGTTGACTTAACAAACTAAGTTAACCCTTTACTTTTTCCCCTCTTAGTACTATGTCGACATAGTGGATTTTTCTACTAGATCAAAAGTCATGTACTAAGTTGGTAGTATGAAAAACACACTAGGTTATCGTATACCTACTAGGTCATTAATGTGGATTTAGAAAAATTTCATCCTACTAGGTCAACTGGGTCAACCTAGTTGTTTCTACTTGCTTATTACTTTGATTCCTTATTTTACCCATATCTTTGTTTTTAATATTCCATTTTTAAAACCATAAAATATTATAGAATCATGGTGATGTAGAGAATCATTTCCAATACTATATCCCTATCTTCCAAAACTTTTGATTTTTAGCTATGTTTTGTACTAACTTTTATAGTTTCACCTAATGTTCTTCATATTTAGACACCTTCACTTCACTTTAAGTTTACTTATTTATCTACAACACTAAGGTAATTAAAGGTAATTTATTTTTAATTTTATCTTTTCATTTATCTAATTTTCTCTTTATTACACTTTACATAGCATCATCATTATGTGTTATCATGTTCTATTTCCCAAAGCACCATCTTGTGTTACAGTCACATGACATATGATGAGATTCAAGTGGGGAATATGTATATACATATTATTATCAAAATTTTATTGATTACTTATAGTTTGTATCTTTTAAAAACTCATCAATTCTTAATCTCTTAGAGTGTATTCCTTAAGGGGTATACCAAGAAAGGGTTGGGCAAAATAATTAGTGCTTGGTAGGATTGTTATCCCTTTTTCCACTTGTTATCTACACACTTGTATCCTAAAAAACTTTTCCCTAAGCTTTTCATTCTCTTTTTAACACTCCTCTAGTCATTTTGAACTTTCATTTACCTTTTCCTAGCCTAAATCCCTTATCAATAGTTTTTAAACAATGTGAACTGAGTCAATCACATATTGTTTTGTCATCATCTTACAGTGATGACATAGTTAATTTTTAGCATGGGTTAAACAATACTAGTTAGACTTGGTTGACCCCATCAATCATAATTTTTGTAAGAGTCTCTAAGTTCACTTCACCATTATTGAGAGAAAAAAACAAGTAATATATATTACACATTTACTTATCCACCATTCTACTTGAGGAGTAATCTTAAGGTTTCATACTTTTTTTGGAAATATATATCTTGTCTTGTGGAGAAGTCTTTCAGATACATTGATAGATTGTGTATCCTAGAGTTAATTTATCTTTCTTATCCTTACATACCACAACAACCTCTTGTGAAGAACCTTGGCCAAGGGAGAGATTGAGGCTCGACAGGTTCATCTTCAAAGGTACATAGTCATAACTTTGTTTCTCCTTTGTAAGAGTAGATAGATATACATTTTTAATTATATTCTATGCATTAGGATTTCGTATACACTGACATGATTATACGTCTTATATGCATGTTTAATTTTTTTATTTATAATCCCCACTTTGTGTCACAAGCTTTGGTGAGCACTAGATTTGATTTGATTTAATTGTTATTAGTTTTGTGAGATATCAAAACATAGGAATCCCTTAGGGTTATTACATGATTTTGCTTGACTAAAGGCTATGGAACACTCCCTAGCATAGTTTATTATGGTAATATATCCCTTAATCAGATATATAAAATCCCCATATTGGTCATGTCCCTAATTATCTAATGTATCCCTAGTCAGAAGTGTATGGTATAATCTATCTTCTCTGAGTTAGGATTGATTTATAGACATGATGAATTTTTTATTACATATAGATCCTCTTATTTACCCTTTGGTTTTGAGTCCTAAAGATCATCATAGCAATTTGATTTTTTTGGTTTTATTAATGGCTAATTGACAAAATTCTTAGGAAATTCTAGATCAAGACTCTTAAAGCTTTATAATGTTCAAAAGTAATAATGGCATTGGATGTAGAGCTTGGACTTGATGGACACTATTCTTCATATAAAGATGAGAAAATTCACCTATTCAAGAGTGCCTAAAATAGGTTTTCACTCAAGGGCTTGTCTTTATCTTTACTATTTCCCTAACCAATGAGTATATTAAAGAGGGTTTCACCCAAAGATATTTATGTTTTATCTTTTGCATGACCGATAAAGTTTTCATGCTCTGCAAAGTTGGTGGAAGGGTCTAATGAAAATTTTAAGCCTTGTTCATGATTACCAAATGGAAAAACATATGTAAGGCCCATGTACTTAGTAATAGATTCCTTGTTATGAAACTCATCGAGAGTATAATTTAATTTTTTTGGTCCCAATAAATAAGGTCAATATTTCAAAGGGTAAGTGGCTACAAATTTGTGATGGTCATTATGGAATTAGAATAAAATATATTATTATTAACTAGCTCATTATAGGTGTTATAATGGGACACTATGTCACTACCAAGATTTTCTTCATCAGTCTATAAATAAAAATCACTTTCAAAATAAATGAGGTCACCCAAAAGTAATATAAATATGAGATCTTGGCTCATAGTTGGTTTTATGTCAAATATAGGTTCAATAATACCTTACTCACATGGAACTAAGCCTCTATTGAATAGTATAAACTCTCCATAATTTTATTAGGGATAGGGTACTTAGGATTATGAAAATAATTGATGAGTTTTTTAGCATACAACTAATCTTATTTAGTGAAGGATTTTTTCTCCTAATTTGGTGAAGTGGTTGGTATAAATACCATTGGTTGCTTATATGTGGTTTTCTTTTGCAAAAACATGTTATGCCTCTTATGTATTTTAAAAGTTTTGGGTTGTCCATATAACCTTGGAGATTTTGGAAACTTCGTAATATGAAAAAGCATCTTTCATACGGTATATGCAAATGTTAGTGTCCTCAATAGTAAGCTAGTTTTCAAAGGGTGTAAGAAATGAATCAGCCTATTGGAATGAAAATGATTGAGAAGGGTGGGGGGGGTGAATCATTTGTCAAAAACATTCTTAACAATCTCACTTAATCAATCACGAAACATTTAAACAAGTATATAGATATTGAAAGCATAAAAACCTATCCATATAAACATGAAACAAAAGAACACACCACATATGTGTGAAATCCTAAAGGTGAAGAAAACCCAATGTTATCTATAATTGGACTATAGTCATATAATACAAACACCAAATTTCGTGAAGCATGCACTTCACATGGAACACTAACACCGACTAGTTAAGCACCAACTTGAAAGGAGTCACCAACCCCCTAGATGATTTATCAACAAATAATCCACCTAAAACCTTTGATCACCTTTATAACTCCTTATTTATCATACAATAGATGATGATATCATTATTTATCTCTTCACACTTTTTTATCCTTCTCAAACTATATTCTAGGGTTATTCGCTCAACTAGCCTTCTTATTGACTTGATTAAGTCATATGACCTTGATTTTCATACACATAAAGTCTATCAAATATTAATAATAGTATATATATACTCTTATTAGACCTTATTCTACTAAACAAAGTGTTATCTAATTTGTTTAATCTCTACACTCTAAAATAGGCCTAAAATTTCCTTATATATATCATATATCATATATCATATATCATATATATATATATATATATATATATATATATATATATATATATATATATATATATATATATATATATATATATAAGTCTCTTGTTCATATCATTTTTGGTCAGCTAAACACTCTTACCTTATTATATAATCCATATAATATATCTTAGGACATATGATAAACATGTATCAAATGTGATTTGAGTACCTTTAGGTCTGACCTACCTCAATTAGGCCTTATCTTATATTTAGGTCTCATGGAGACTTAATCTCATTAGGTCTACTTAGGACATGTTACACTTTACCTTCCTTGGAACACATTAAAGTGAAAACATAATATTCAATAGAATGAAAACATAATATTCAAATATAATAGACCCTTTATAATCTCATACATTCTTCATATCCATTTTTAGCTTCAACCACCACTTTAAGCACACCATTAACACTATTCACAATTAGGCCTGTGCATACTCAAAAAGTCTATCTTGATCAACCAAAAAATAAATAAATTTTTTTCTAAAGAACCATGGAAAAATATAGTATATACTAATATATATTTCCCTAGGGTCATCACCATGTGATTTATACTTCACAACTCATGGTAAAGGACTCAAATCCTTCTTTACAAATAACCCACTCAGAACTACCAACTAGCCTCAAAACACAATCATGAAAACTTGAAATTATGACATCTAAAAGAACATAAAAAAGGAATTATAATGAATTAAAATTATCCTAAAACATATTAAAAACAAATTACAACAAAAATATCATAATATCTAATGGAAATTATTGGTGTTATAGACCAATTTTTTGACCTTCTCTCTCATAAACCTCACTCAGCCAGATAAGGTATTTTGGTTTCAACATTTTAACCACTTCCACTAGAAACCAAACATTTAAAAAATAATGCGTATTAATTTAAATTAATAAACATAAAAATTATATGCATTATATGTATCAAATCATGGAATCGATCCTCAAACTTATTACTACAACTTCTTTACTTAGAACTGTTAGTTTACCTTGAAGCACAATCTTTGTGATAATGACCTTCAACACCTGCATGACCATTTTTAGAGAATATTGATGCATGTGGATGATCATATTATATAATTATACCATTATTATTAATATATATAATATGGTTAAATGTATATATCAGTCTTTCATACCAATCTCATAACCTCACTATACATAAAAGTCACTGAGTTAGACAAGTCAACTTTGTGAGCAACTTTTTCACTAGAAATAATAACCTGAAAAACTTATAAAAAAATTATAATGTATTAAAATTAATTAAAAAAATCTCCATCTATTTGTATTTATCCCTATTCCATGATAAAACATCTGTAATCACCTTCTCATTGCTACTTAGATTTCTCACTATTTCTATCATTGGGCCTATTAGCGATTAATCAACTTGGATGACAAGTTTAGTATTCCTGAGGGATATAACCTATCCATAAACCACCATGGACATAAAAAAAAGTATCAACCTTATCCATCCAATTATTTTCATACTTTGACTTGGTAAACTTTGATTGATATATCAAATCTCTAAGAAACTAACACTTTCCTATAGGGTTTACTCACACACTTGACAAACCAATCACACCTAGAGGTGACTAGGAGAGATTAATATAACCATTAATCAATTAAATATCCATACCAATCAATTATAATCACTTTAGAACAACTTATTTCATTTCAAGTCAATATTAGGGTTTTTTGAGGGTTTAAACCATCTTTCACAAATTATTCATAAATCTTCACACCTCATTCCATAGATTAGTTATTTAAAATTTAATATAAGACCCTTCCCCATATATCACGAATATATTTTTTTCCAATTTCAAGGTTACACATTCTGATGAACACCTAAAATGGTTTTTTAGGTTGATAACCCTTCATTACATGTACTCAAGAGACCTTAAAACACTTTGTCAAGCATAAAGCTTCAAACTTTGACCTCAGCCTTGGTCAAAATGCCTAAGAAAATATATCACATCACTTATAATTCTCACATGCTCATTCTTATCTTGAAATATGAATCTCATACCTCATTTGGCCACCATCTCTTTCTTTGCTTTCTTAGACCTTGACCTGTAAACCACATTAAGTCTTGAAACTAACCTTAAAGGCTCTTTCCATGTTCTCTCCACCTTTATCATTCTCAAACACTACTGTACATCATTCATAGGCCTCAAAAATAGATCATGATGCCTCATTAGGTTAGGTATCATCTAGAACTATTCTAGTTACAGACTTATAATTAAGGTCTTACCTCTATAGGCTCACTTTAAAATTTTATTAAGTGATTAAATGTCTTATATGAATGATAAAATAACCTTATATATCCTAGTATGACTTTGTGCATTCAACTCACTAAGACACCAAGTTCATACTTTCTCACAAGGTATCTTCATGTTATGACTAGTGTCATGACTAGGATTCTCAAGCACTTGAATGTTGACAACTAACCTTTAAACACTCATTGATTATTATACACCTTGATGAGATGAATTTCATGCTCCTTATCTTATATCATACCTCTTTACACACCTCTTCATTCTCATCATGTACATGTTCATGATATGACTATGCTTGTTATGACTAGGCTCCTCAAGATACCTTGTACTTAGGTACTAGTACTCAAAACATGCTTACCTTAACCTAAATATTGACATGAACCTTAGGAGAATCACTATGTTTCCTTAATATTATCTTTAAATATAGATACATTATGTTTCCTTCAAATTCTCTCTTGTCATATGGATTCATTATCATATTAGGCACATATGCTCATACTTCACAAACCACTCACCATACATATTCACCAAATGTACCTTGACATTAATGACATAAACCTTCACATGAATGAAAAAATTTATCAACAAAATCCTCATTTGTCACTGATGACAAAACATTCTTAAATTTGATCACTCTAATCTCCCCAATTTGGTCAAACTCCCTTCTTAAATTTACTCCCCTTTTAACATTAATGATAAAAGGTCTTCCACAAACTACCATTTAGAACCACAGATTATTGAAATGTTGGTTATGAATAATTATAGTAACATGCTCCCCCTTAATCCATGCATATCTCTTTTAGAATAACTTAGATTATAAGACCACTTCTCAACATAGATCAATCTCAATCAACAAACTGAATAAATCACCCCTCAAACTAGGCATTCACCATGATTATGATAACTTGAAGTGTATCTCCATAAAGCATAATGTATTCACCCCTTTCCTTAGGGAACTAAAATAAAAAAATATTAGGATATTCTTAGATCTCCATGTTCTCACAAGACTAAGTATCCTTCAATATATTTTTAGTCTTGATTAGAAATATGGACTTGGCCTCTTCATCAACCGTTTGATCATCAATGTGAGATAACAACAAACATTCATGACTTGATTTCACATATGAATTGTGCTCTATCACATAAAACAATCCACTTGAGCTTGTAGACTAATCATGACTCATATTTACTATCTTTAGTATCTATACATTCATTTGCCTTCTTTCTTCTAGGGGATTCAAACATCTTGTTTTGACTTGATGACCTTCTAACTCTATTAGGATAGAATATTATAATATGTCCTACATTATTAAAAATATAGTAAAACCACCTTATACATGTCAATTTACTGATGTGAATTATGAATCCTTCCATATTCCCATGAGTACTCATTCTTGGAGGGTCTTTTACACTCTCTTTCTCCATGACCAAACTAAATGCATATAAAAAGATAACCATTAAATAAACTAGTATATGTCACAGTATTAGGCTATTTGATAGGTCTTTTAATGTTGACCTTCTTGTCTTCAATTGCATTATCCTTGACTTGAGCTACCTCCTTTTGGTCTCCTTTGAAACCAAGACCTATCTTATCACTTGTAGACTTTAGACTACTCAAGATATCATCTAGATCCTTAATGCTCTTTTTAAACTTCACAAAGGTCTTCACCTTACTAGATGCTTGATCTAGTTTAGATTATAAGGATTCCACTTTAGTTTCATAATTAACACATTCTTCTTCTTTAACCTTTAGGTTTGCATTGACAATATCCATCTATGATTCAATTTTATTGATGATCTCATCATACTCCTTAGAAGTGATACTTAATCTCTTCTCAAACAAGCCAATTTGTTCTTCATAGTACTTAACTAATGATCTTAGTTTGTGATTCTTTCTTATTTGGAACATCAACTCTTCTATAACACTTACCAATTCTACCTCAAGGTTCACTTTGGTTTCTTCTTCATCTCATTCTATATCAACAGTAAGGCCTTTCCCATTTGAGAAACCCTCATTTTCTATTTCTATAGCCAAGAATAATTTTTCGTTATTGTCATGCTCATGTTCATTATTGTCATCATCTCTATCAGATGTGCTTGTGTCACTTACATTAGATGAATTATCTTCTATGGTATAGAAACTCTTTTGAATGACCCTTTCCTACCTTCATATTTCCTAAAACATTTTTTGTTCTTGTTAGGCTTATAGACCTTATTATCATGCCCATTTTGTTCATCATGTAATACATTATGCTTATTTTTATCATTGTTGTGATACTTACATGCAAAGTGACCAATCTTACCATAGTTAAAATATTTGAAAGTCATTTTACACTTGTAATTACTATATCAAAATCTCAATTTCCTTACAAACATGGCTATCAGTTGATCATCATAAACATCTAAACATTCTTCATCCTTGATATTATTGAATTTTTATTTCTTAACTTTGAAAATTTATTCCTTCTTGGGAGATCCTCCTTCATTTATTTTGATATCATAGGAAATAAATATGCCATGAAGCCCATCCATATTTAAATTGGCCAAATATTTCATTTCTTCTAATACAAACACCTTAGAATAAAACTTAAGATTTATTTATCTCCATACATTTTGAAAAATTATAGACTCTTTCACTTCTTATCCTAATCCCTTGATGACATTGAAAACTTCATCAACCTTCAATAGGTAGGGTGTAATGGTTTTATTTTCATCATCTTCATATTTTCAAACTATATCTAATGGGTCTGTAACTTGGTCATCTTCACCTTGTTTTCTCCTTCATAGATAGTATCAAATTTGTCCCATATCTCTTTGGATTATACACGTTGCATCACCTTCACAATATCTACCTCTAATAGGCTACAAAGAATGGCATTCATTGCCTTGGAGTTGTTTTCACTAGCCTTCATACTTGTTGCATCAGTTGATGGAATATGAGGAGTACTATAGCCATCCAAAATTTAATGCCAAATATCATGACCTTATGACATCAAATATATCTTCATCCTAATGTTAAAAAAGTAATAATTAGATCCATTGAATAATGGATCTTTACTAATAGAAAAACTGCCTTGAGCTTACTGACTAGATATCCTTACTTCTAGGATCTCCTTTAGGTCATTAGGCCAAATTTAAAGGACCAAATTTGATATAAAATTTTGTAATACAAATTATTTAGATGTGAGTGAATAAATCTTTAAATACTTTCTTAACAATCTCACTTTATCAATCATGAAACATTTAAATAAGCATATAGATCTTGCAATCATTAACACCTATCTATATAAGCATGAAACACAAGAAAACATCACATATGTGTGAAAGCCTCAAAGGGAAGAAAAACAATTGATATATATAAATGAAATATATTCATATAATACAAACACCAATTTTAGTGAAGTACCCACTTCACATAGATCACCAACCCCAACTAGCTAAGCACCAACTTGTAAGGAGGAACCAACCCCATAGATGAATCATAACTAACTTAGCCACATGAAATTTTTTATCAACATTATAAATAATTTTTTTCTAATACAATATATGATGATATCCTTCTTCATCTCTTCACACACTTATATCTCTCTCAAACTACCTTCTAGACTTCTTCGCTCTTCTTGACTTGATTAGGTCATATGACCTTGGTTTTCATATATAAAATCTATATCAAATCATAATAATAGTATATATATACTAATATTATGGTATAAAATTACTTATTATACTCAACAAATATTTATATAATTTTCTTATTCTCTACACTCTCAAATATGCCTAAAACTACTTTGTATATAAACAAATCTCTTGTTCATATCCTTCTTGGTCAGCCAAACACTCTTAAATTATTATTTAATACATATGATATATATTTTTAAGTATAATGGACATGTTTAAAATTTAATTTGACTCACTTTAGGTCATATCTACCTCAATTAGGCCTTATCTCATCTTTAGGTCTCATGGAGACCTAATCCCATTAGATTCACTTAGGACACATTACACTTTGACTTACTTAGAGAACATTAAATAAAATTAAATGATAAGAATGAATCATATTAAAATCAAATAAAACCATGATAAGCTCATATAGTCTTCATAACACTTTTTATCTTTAACCACCACTTTAAGCACACAATTAACACTATTTAGAATTATGCTTGTGTATACTCAGAAAGTCTATCTTGAACAACTGAAGCATAAAGACAAGTTTCCTTAAAAACATGGAGAAAAATAAGATTTTCATAATATAAATTACATTATTTTAATCAACATGTGATTTATACTTCACATATTAGGGTAAGAGGACTCAAATCCTTCTTTACAAATAGCCCACTCAGAACTACCAACTATCCTCAAAACATAGTCAAGGAAAGTTGAACATATGACACCTAAAATAACATAAAAAGGAATTAAAATGAATGAAAATTATCCAAAAATATAATAAAATAACCTCCAACCAAAATATCATAATCTTTAATGTTAGTTGTTAGTCTTGCAGACCAATTTGTTGACCTCTCTCACATACCTCACATAGCCAAACAAGCCATTTTGGTTTGAACATTGAAACCATTTAATTAGAAACCAAACCTTTGAAAAAATATTATCAGTAATTTAAAGTAATAAAAATAACAATTATATCCATTATGTGTATCATCTCACGGTATAGAGCTTGAAACTCATTTATACAACTTGTTTACCTAGAACTGCAAGTTTACGTTGAAGCACAATCATGGTGATAATGGCCTTCAAAACCTATATGACCATTTATAGATAATAATAATAATTTATTTATATGATCATATTATATAATTATACCATGATTATATAGATATATATTATGTTCTAATGGATATATTGGTCTTTCATACAAATCTCATAACCTCATTGAGTTAGATAAATCAGCTTTGTGAGCAAATTTTTCACTAGAAATACTATAGAGTAAAGTTTTACTCTACATTGCATTCAAGTTTTAGTTGAGCACTACAATTTTGGTTCTCACTTACCTTGGTCGTAGCAATAGAGTTGGAGTGGGGCACGGGTTCATTCTCTGTCAAGTGCCAAAATGCAGCAGAGGCTACCAAGTGGCTTCATTCGTGCACAGGCCTTTCCTTCTCTTCTAATTCTTTTGTTTCAATTTTGCATTGAGTGTGGAGTTCACACAAAAGCCACCACATGTCACTTTTTGAAACACAAAGCTTGCCAACTGGCATCCTCTGAGGCCCCTTTTGTAACTTTCTAAAGGACCGCGGATCGTGCCACGTACATAGTGGCAGTTAAGCGGAATGCACCACATGCCATCATCCACATCTCATAGAGGACCTCACATTTCATTCTACTTTTGACAAAGACATTCAATAAGTTAAGCAACAGAGATAGTGGAAAGTGCCAGGTGGTAGTTGTGGAGGCCCTGAACTACCTTTTTGAGGAAGTAACAGAGGTCACCACGTGTTGACATTTGGGAGATGTGGGTCCAATGCTTTCATCTAATGCATAAGGGCATCATTTAATTTTGATTAAGTGTCAAAGAAGTAGTAGGCACTACCAAGTGTCACTCTCTGGGTCCCTCTCTACTCCATCCCTAAAAAAAGGTGGAAGGCACCACATACCCCCAAAAGGAGAAGCGGAAGGTGCCACATATCTTCCTAGAAGCAACGGAGGCTACCACGTGCCAATTTCTAAGAGACCATATTCAAGCCTAATTTCTGAATAAAGGTTATGGTGGGCCCAAGTGTTACTTCAAAGTCTATAGAAATCGCCAAGTGTCATCATCCAAAAGAACCTAACCTACATCTTGAATATTTCTAAAAGTAGAGCTTTAGAAGAAAGCAAAAAGTGCCAAGTGTCATTTTCTGGTGCCCTCTAAGCAATAAGATGATTTTTGAGGGAATTGACTAAGTATCCTCTTCCTTTTCAAAAGAGTAGGGCATTCTGTGTGTCCATTTCAAAATTGAGTTGGAGGGAAAATCAGCTAGAGTTAATTCGAGTAGATGGAATAGTTCATCGGGTAGATTTTTGGAGCCCCACACAACATTGAAAGTGTCATCTGTTTGTCCCCTGTGAATAAAGGATGGACAGTTGCGTAGCTTAGTAGGTAATGAAATTTTAAATTTAGGTGTGGAAAGAAGTACCAGATAGGAATTGGCATGCCATAATTAGGGCATCTGCTCTTCCCCAGCATGGCCTTTTCGAGGCATTGAATGCACTGAATCAGGATGTATCCAAGGCATTGAATATGCCAATTTTAAAAATTATTTTGTCTGGGAGTCTGAGGCTATATAAGAAGGATTATAAAATCTAAAAAAAAGGGGGGGGAATTTTCTATAATATTAGACTGGCTAAAATTCTTGACCAGCAACATCATTTGCTCTTGTCTCAATTTTCTTGAATTGTAAAGTTGATATAATTGTGCATGTTTCTGTGCCCTTTATGTTTCTGAATGAATTAAGGAAATTTGAGCTCCATGCCTTAGTTGGTGTTGTCTATGTCATTCGTAAGGTAGTTTATGTTATAGATTTTTTGTAGTTGTGATCTAGAATGTCATTTGCTTTTGTCTCATTTTCTTTAATCGGAAGGTTTACATAACTGCACGTGACTTTTGTACCTCTTATGTGATTGGAAGACTCCATTAGGAGGATTGAACACTATGCCTTTGTTGACATTTTCTGTGTCTCAGCTAAAGACTTCCCTATTGTGAGCCTCTGTCTCTTTTATTTTGACCTTTTACATTGATCATGCACTTGTCTACTCTTAAATGTAACTGAATCCTATAATAAGTCACTCTGTGCTCAGGTTAGGATTAGGATTACACTTAGGCACATCACCATAGATAGGTTTAAATTCCTACATATTGCATTTCTATTTAGTCTCCTGTCCCTTTTCCCCAACACCTATAAAATAAAAGAGACTAGCTTCTTTAAAACCTAGAGGTTGTTTCAAGCTACATTGTCCCACAGATTGAAACTTCCCATTGTTGATTCGTTAAGATCTAGCGCAATTTATGTCATCAACAATTTCTAGCATGCCTAGTGGGATCGGTCTTGAAGTTTCTATCAAGACCACATGAACCAAAGAGCTATGATGAGTTAGAGTTGTGGACCAGTCACCAAATCACAATCTACTGCAAATCTAGGTATTCTTCTGCCACCTTTGGTGGTTAGTCTAAGAAGAAGAGCTGACTAGTTTCTACCAGTACCGAACATGGGAGCCAATGTCCCTCCAAGAAATTATGTGAGCTGGAACACTGGTAGTCCCTTAATCCTCCCAACACCACCAGCTATTTGGGACCCTGGTCCAGGAAATGCTCTAAAGGTTCTGCCTAAATTTAGTGGGCAAGAGTCAAAAACACCCATAGAACATCTTCAAGATGTATCAAATGTCTGTGCCATACATGGTGTCATAGAGCAAAATGTGGCCCTAAGATTGTTAGCAGCCTCATTCAAAGGGAAGGCTATAGAATGGTATCAGTCTTTGACCCCAAATACCATTTCTACATGGGACTAGCTTAGAGATCTATTTTTTGAAAGATTTGTAGAGAAGGGTGATAAGTCTTCCTTGTTACAGCAATTGATCACCATTTAGAGGGGACCACAAGAGGACATGACTAACTTCAACACCAAATTCTAGAAAACTTGGGATAGAATCCCTATTGTAGCTAAACCACCACCTAGTATGGCGATAGTGTTCTATCTCAAAGCTTTAAATTTAGATATATCTATTATGATTCAATCACTGGGAGGACATACTTTGCCAGTGGCTTATGACCTTGTGGTCAGAGCTGAGAATCATTTAATTGATGTTGAGAAGTTACCTCTAAGGCCTCCCATGCCTATATTCCTTGAAATTACCTTGCCCCTACCTCAAGAGGTTCTTAAAGCTGTAAGCCCCTGTGTGTCTATGTATACTTACCCTTCATCATCTATGAAGCAATCGGCCCCTGCTCAATCATCTGAGATGGATGATATCAAGTGTATGCTAAGGACATTCTCTAATGAGCTGATTAATATGAAGAGGTGACATAACACTTTCCCTAAGCCTCCTTATCAAGGCTACCAAGGGAATAGGTTTTCATCCCAATCAAACTAGTATCAAGGCCCTCCAAGGCAAAGCAACAATCAAATAGCAAATTAATTAGTTGTTGTTCCCACACCCTCATAGACCATTCCTCCTAACTCAAATAGGGAGATGGTTCCAGGTCAAAATAATTATTTGGATGATACTAATGCTTGTTGTTTCCCTTGCAATGATGCTCACACCCACATAGATTATCCTAAAGGCAATCTACAATAAAGAGCAGCTGAATAGAGAAGAACGGATGGCCAATTTGCCAATACCAGTAGTAGTCAAGCATACCAGTCTCCTGGCATACAAAATTTAGTTCTAGTGGATCAGATGTAAGGGATGTCCTTACAACAGGAGGAAGAAATAGTCTTGGAACATGATTTGTTCTCATGGGTTGAAGATGAAGAAGTAGTTTTCTTGAATGAAGCATCTACCTCCCAAAGCCCAGTAGTGCAATCTGACTACTATACCAGATCGAAGAGTAGACTGGTGGAGCAACCTAAGTTTGTAAGTGGTAAATCCAAGAATAATCCTCCATCTCAGAGGTAAAGGAATGCTATTATTAGATAAGAAGTACCCCAACTGATACAAGATCAAGTGATCCCTGTCCAGATTCAAGAAAAGACAAGGTATCCTTATTTCCAAAAAACTCAGTCTTTGGTACCGATCAATGTGGTGGAATAATTAAAGAGGACTCTAGCACAAGTATCTATATTGGATATCTTGGCTATTCTTGAGTAAAAGACACTACTGCAAGAGACTCTGTAAGGACAAGCAATGCTTGAAGGTGCTGTTACCAAAGGACCTGCTGGAAAGGAAAAATTCAAAGATACAGTTCCTCCAATGATGATAGCCTTCATGACAAATGTAGCACAAGTAAGTAAATCCAAGCTAGAGCCTTTATATTTGACTCTAATAGTGGGAAAGAAAATTTTGCATAATGCATTGATAGATTCAAGGGCTAGTACAACTATGATGCCTAAGCAAATAGTTGATGACTTGAAAATAAAATATGAACCCCTTGTAAAAGGAGTTATGTAGCTAGATGGCAAAATAGTGCAAACCATAGGGAGAATAAAACAACTCCCCTTCCAGTTATACACATGTCCCAACATAATTATCAACCAAGATATAGTTTTCATAGATATACCTCCCATTTTTGGTTTATGTTTATCGAGAGACTTTACAACAAAAATTGGAGGGTTTAAGTCTCTTGACTGGTCCCATCTCATCCTGAGAACTAGATATGGTTCAAAGATGAAAATTCTATCTGAACCACTATCCAAAGACCACATCACCAACAAAGCAACAACAAGATTAGAAGTAGATCATTCCATGATGAATAAATAAGAAATAAATTTTGGTGAAGAACTAAGAGACTGGACTAAGCATGATCAAGAAGAAGAAAATAGCCAGTTGTTGGCTATGATGCGTAACAACCCGTATGAGAACTATGAATCTGCTAGTTTGGGGATGTATGTCATTTTTGATGAGGATTAGGTGATCCCAAATTTATAAGAGAAGATGCACCTACTACTCAAGTTTTAGAGCTCTAGACTTTGAATTCTAATGGGGCTAGAAGTAAGCATGGTGATGGAGCAGGGATTTGTCTTACTGCTCCAAATGGTGATAAAATTTTAAGAGCTATCTGATTTTAATTTGCTTGCACTAATAATGATGTAGAATATGAATCTTTAGTACATGGGCTCTTGTTAGCCCAGAAAAAGGGAGTAAAGAACCTAAAAGTAAAAGGAGATTCAAAACTAGTAGTGAAGCAAATACGGGAAAAGGCAGCAGCCAAGAATGTGAGAATGAGGTCCTAAAAGCATAGGATTTGGGCTTTGATAGAATATTTTGATGCCTTCAATATTGAAATCATTCCTAGAAATCAAAACACTAAGGTTGATAGGATGGCTCAAATTGGCTCGCAGTTTGATCTAGCAACTGGCCTATTGGTTAATAATGAGTCAGTAAAAGTTATAGTGAGGCCAACCATCCCAAACAATGATGAAAATTGGCAAGTGTTTGAAAATGATGCTTGGGTAGTCTCTTTCTTACAACAATCAAATGAGTTTGTGGATCAGTTGCAAACTAAAATTAAAGAGGCATATGGTGATCAGATTATCCAGTTAAGGATGAATAAGCTCCCCAAAGGATTGATCAGATTAGAAAACTTGTTTGACCCAGAGGATGTAAGCCTGGGAAAGAAAAGGTTCTAGGTAGATGAGGAGACTATTCTGAGGTAGAGGTGAGTGATGGTAAAAGGCTAAAAGTTGGGAATTTTGCAACTCAGGAAGAAAATGAAAAATTAATTGAGTTGTGCCAAAAGTATGACAGGGTCATAGTTTGGAGCTATGATGACCTTCATGGGTACAACAGAGACATTATCCAGCATACAATAGAGTTGACTGAAGGATCCAAACCCATCAAGAAAAAATAAAGGCCTGTAAATCCAAGGATCAAGCCTCTAATGGTAGATGAGTTTTAAAAACTTTTAGACTCTAAAATAATATTTCCAATCAAGAACTCAACCTGGGTATCAAATCTGGTCCCAGTTAGGAAAAAGAATGGAGACGTGAGACTGTGTGTAGATTTTAGAGATCTAAATAAAGCATCTCTAAAATATCACTATCCCTAGCCCTCCATGGAACAAATTCTACAAACTATGGCTAGATCAAAAAAATTCTCTTTACTTGATGGTTTCTCTGGGTATAATCAGATTTGGATAGCTAAGGAAGACCAGCATAAAATTGCTTTCACCACTAAGTGGGGAACATTTGCCTATGCAAAGATGCCATTCAGCTTATCAAATGTAGGAGCCACATTTTAACAAGCTATGGATATAGCCTTTGGTGAGTTAATAAATAAGGTCATCTCGGTCTATTTGGATGACCTCACTATTTTCTTGAAAAATGTTGATGATCATTTTGATCATTTAGAGTCTATTTTCAAGAAATGTCAATATTTTGGGATTTCATTGAATCCCAAGAAGTGTATTTTTGTTGTGCCTTAGGGTAAAATATTGGGGCACATAGTATCTAAGGAAGGGGTTTTTATAGATCCTGAGAGAATCATAGCTATAATAAACCTACCCCTTCCGGTGAATAAAAAGGCAGTCCAGTCCTTTTTAGGAAAGATCAATTTTGTAAGTAAATTCATATTTAATTTTGTAGGCTTGGTCAGATGAATGAAACTCTTTCTTAAAAAGAATATGGTCTTCAAGTGGACTACAGAAGGAAGGCAAGCTTTTGAAGGGGTCAAGAAGGCTAACTCAGCAGCCCCAGTGCTCAAAAACCCAAATTTTTCCATGCCCTTCGTAATGTATGTCTATGGAGGGGAGTCAAGTATTGTTGTTGTTTTGAATCAAAAGAATGACAAGCTAGATGGGGAGCACCCAATAACCTTTTTCTCAAGAACTCTCAGAGATTATGAGACCAGGTACAATTTTGTGAAAAGACAAGCCTATGCCATGGTAAAAGCCCTCAAGAAATTTTGGCATCTGATATCAGGGAACACAATTTTGATATGTGTAGCTCACTCAAGTGTCAGGGAATACATCATAGAAGGGGAAATTACTAATAAAAGAGCCAATTGGATCGATAATATCCTTGAATATGACATGGAGGTTAGACCCACCAAGATGGTCAGAGGTAGGGGTCTATGCCAATATATAACCCAAGAGCTGGAAAAGATGTTGCCTGAGGAAGTAGATTCAGAAAGAGAGCCAGAGATGGTGTTAAAATTCTAAGAGGTTAATCATGAATCATGGGTCATAAGAAGGATTCAATTTATGAAAAATGGGATTTATCTGAGAGAACTCCCTTGAAACAAGAGAAGGTATTATAGGATACAGGGAGTTCATTTTGTTTTAATTGAACAAGTCTTTTTCAGAAGAAGTTCTGATGGGAAATTGCTAAGATGCGTAGAACAAGATGAAGCCAAGAAGATACTACATGAGATGCATCATGGAACATTAGGGGGAATTTTTTTGCAAAAACTATAGCCATAAAGATAAGTGAAGTAGGATATTTTTGGCCTACTTTATTCATAGACTATTATTAGCTGGTTAGAAAATGTCAGTCCTACTAGTATTATGTGGGGATGCAGAGGAACACAACCATGCCCTTGAGTCTTATAGTTATGGGTGAGCCTTTTTCTCAATGGGGTCTTGACTTCATTGGGATGATAAATCTAGTGTCGAGCATGGGTCATAAATGGATATTGACTGCCATAGACTATTTCACCAGATGGACTAAAGCAGTCCTACTTAAAGAAGCAATAGAGAATGTGATCATATATTTTCTAGGGGATATCACTACTCACTTTGGGGCACCTCATAACATCATCTCAAATAATGCTAAATCATTCTTCGGGTCTACAGTATTTGAATTTGCCTTAAGACACATAATATATATGAAAACTTCATCTAACTATTACCCTCAAGGTAATGGTCTGGCAGAATCAACCAACAAGAACCTGATAAGACTCATCAAAAGGATAGGGGCTGATCCTCACAAAGAATGGCACAAAGTGCCTAATCTAGCACTATGGGCTGATAAGATCACACCCAAGCAGGTGATCAAAATGTCTCCATATGAATTGGTGTATGGGAAGTCTACTGTGATTCCCCTAAGTTTGGAAATCCCTACTCTCTAGTTGATCAAACAGATTGAAATTGAAGAAAATGGCCCCATGCAGGTTAGACTCATAAAACTTTTGGAAGTTTAGGAAAAGAGGGGTTTAGCCCATGATTCATTGATCAAGCATCAAGGAATGGTGAAGAACTATTTTGATAAAAGGACTTTGAATCCTAATTTTGAGGTGGACTCGATTGTTTTGAAATGGGATGCATGAGCTACCAAGCTGGGTCTGGATACCAAATTTGAAGCGCTATGGATTGGTCCATATAGAATTTTCACGTATAAGCAAGAGAATTCTTTTGAGCTAGAATCAATGGAAGGGGAACCTAAAGAGATTCCTGTAAACAAAATCTATTTGAAACATTTCATTCAACTTAGGTCTCTCATGTATTGTAGTTAAATGGTTTCCCTTTCTCGCATTGGTTTTTCATTATTTTCCCACTTTGCTTTTGAATAAGTGTTTTAGACATATGTCAATGGCTTTTTTGAAGCTATAATTTTTACATTTTGGATCTAGTGAGAGATGGGGTTTTCTTTTTGAGCAAGCTCAAAAGTCCTAATGGTCACCAGTAACTATAGAGTAAAGTTTTACTCTATGTTGCATTTGAGTTTTAATCGAGCATTGCAATTTTGGTTCCTGCTTAACTTGGTCGTAGCAGTAGAGTTGAGCAGGGTGCGGGTTCATTCTTTGTCAAGTGCTAAAATGTAGCAAAGGCTGCCAAGTGACATAGTTTAAGCATGGGCCTTCCCTTTTCTTCTAATTCTTTTATTTCAATTTTGTGTTGAGTGTGGATTTCACACAAAATCCACCACATGTTGCCTTTTGAAACACAAAGCCAGACAGTTGGTGTCCTCTGAGGCCCCTTTTGTAACTTTCCAAAGGACTATGGATCATGCCACGTACCTAGTGGTAGTTAAGTGTAATGTGCCACATGCCAACATCTACATCTCATAGAGGCCCCCACATTTCATTCTACTTTTGATAAAGACTTTCAACACGTTAAGTAGCAGAGAGAGTGGAAAGCACTAGTTGGAAGTTGTGAAGGCCCTAAACTACCTTTTTAAGGAAGTAGCAGAGGTTGCCACATGTCAACATCTAGGAAATGTGGGTCTAATGATTTTGTCCAATGCATAAGGGCATCATTTCATTTTGCTTAAGTGATGAAGAAGCAGTGGACATTACCAAGTGTCACTCTTTGGGTCCCTCTCTACTCTATCCCCAAAAAAAGTAGAAGGCACCACATACCGCCAGAAGGAGAAGCAAAAAGTGCCACATATCTTCCTAGAAAGCAGTGGAGGTTACCACGTGCCAATTTTTGAGAGACCATCTTCAAGCTTAATTACTGAATAAAGGTTGTGGTAGGCCCTGAGTGTTACTTTAAAGTCTGTGGAAACTACCAAGTGTCATCATCCAAAGGAACCTAACCTACATCCCAAATATTTATACAAGTAGAGCTTTAGAAGAAAGTGGAAAGTGTTGAGTGTCATTTTTTGGTGCCCTCTAAGCAATAAGATGGTTGTCAAGGGAATTGAATAAGTGTCCTCTTCCTTTTCAAAAGAGTATGCAATTCTATGTGTCTATTTCAAAATAGAGTTGGAGGGAAAATTGGCTAGAGTTAATTCGAGTAGATGGAATAGTTCATCGGGTAGATTTTTGGAGCCCCCCACAACATTGAAGGCATCATCTGTTTGTCCCCTATGAGCAAAGGATAGATAGTTGTGCATCCCAATAGGTGATAAAATTTGAAATTTAGGTGTGACAAGAAGTACCAGACAAGAATTGACATGCCATAATCAGGGCATCCACTCTTCCCCAACATGGTCTTTCCAAGGCATTGAATGCACTGAATCAGGATGTATCCAAGGCATTGCATGCACCAATTTTTAAAATTATTTTTTTTGGGAGTCCAAGGATATATAATAAGGATTGTAAAATCTAAAAAAAATGGGGGGGATTTTCTATAATATTAGACTGGCTAAAATTCTTGACCAGCAACATCATTTGCTCTTGTCTCAATTTTCTTGAATTGTAAAGTTGATATAACCATGCATGTTTTTGTGCCCTTTATGTGGCTGAATGAATTAAGGAAATTTGAGCTCCATGACTTGGTTGGTGTTTTCTATGTCATTGGTAAGGTAGTTTATGTTATATATTTTTTGTAGTTGTGATCTAGAATGTCATTTGCTTTTGTCTCATTTTCTTGAATCAGAAGGTTTACATAACTGTACATGACTTTTATGCCTCTTATTTGATTGGAAGACTCCATTAGGAAGATTGAACACTATGCCTTTGTTGACATTCTCTATGTCTTAGCTAAAGACTTCCTTGTTGTGAGCCTCTATCTTTGTTACTTTGACCTTTTACATTGATCATGCACTTGTCTGCTCTTAAATGTAACTGAATCTTATAATAAGTCACTCTGTGCTCAGGTTAGGATTAAGATTACACTTAGGTGCATCACCATAGTTAGGTTTTAATTCCTACATTTTTCATTTCTATTTAGTCTCCTATCCCTTTTCCCCAACACCTATAAAATAGAAGAGACCAGCTTCTTTAAAACCTGGAGGTTGTTTTAAGCTACATTGTCCCAGAGCTTGAAACTTCCCATTGTTGATTGGTTAAGATCTAGCACAATTTATGCCATCAACAAATACTAACTTCAAAAACATATAAAAAAACATGATCACGTATTAAAATTACTAAAAATATATCAATGTACTTTTATTCATCTGTATTCCATTATAACACATCCATAATCATCTTCTCAATACTGCCTAGAGTTATCACAATTTCTATCATTAGGTCTCTTAGTAACTAGTCAACTTAGATGACTAGTTTAGTATACTTTATGGATAAAAACTATCCATAAACTACCATGTAAATAAAATAAAAGTCTCAACATTATCCATCTAATGATTTTCGTACTTTAACCTAGTCAAATTTGACTAGTACAACAAATCTTTAAGAAACTAGCACTTTTTTGTATGTTCTACTCACACACCTAACAAACCAATCACACCTAGAGGTGTCTAGGAGATTTGAATACAATATCCAATTACTTAATTATACATACTAGTCCATTATAAGTAATTTAGAACAACTTATTTCATATTGCGTCACTATTAGGATTCTTTGAGGGTTTAAACCATCTTCCACTATTAGCAATTATTTATAGAGCTTGGTCTCTTATTCTAAAAATTAATACGTATAAATTTGAGATAGGACCCTTCCTCATATATCATGAATATAATAGGTTCTCATTAAAATGTTACACATGATTATGAACACCTAAAAGTCCTTATCAAGTTGAGAACCCTTCATTTTGTGCACTCAAGAGACCTTAAAACACCTTTTTAAGCCTAAAAATTCAAACTTTGACCTCAAATTCGGTTAAAGCACATATGATAATCTATCACACCACTAAAAATTATCACTTTCTCACTCTTATCTCAAAATTTGAATCTCATACCTCATTTGGCGACCATCTCTCTCTTTGCTTGTTTAGACCTTAACCTATAAAACACATTAGGTCTTGAAAGTAACCTTAAATCCTATTTACATGTGATCTCAACCTTAATAACATACCTAAGAAACATATCTCATGATAAAAAGCTACTATACATCCTTGATAGACCTTGATAATAGATCATGATTCCTCATTAGGTTAGGCAGGGTCTATAACTAGTCTAGTTATAGCCTTGGAATTAAGGTCTTACCCCTGTAGGATCACATTAAAACTATCTTGAGTGATTAAATTCCTCATATGCATGATCAAAAAAAATTATATAGCCTATAATGCCTCTATGCTTCCATCTCACTAGGCCACCAAGATCATACCTTCTCACAAAGTCTCTTCATCCTATGACTAGTGTCATGACTAGGCTTGTCAATCATTTAAAGCCTAAAACCTAGCCTTGAAACACTCATTAATGTTTCTACACCTTTCTCACATTACTTTAATGTTCCTCAGACAATATCATACCTATACACATACCTCTTTATGTTCATCATGCACATGCTCATGATATGACTATGCTTGTTAGGACTAGGCTCCTCATGATACCTTATACTCAATGACTAGTACTCAAAACATGCTTACATTGACCTAAATCTTAACATCAACCTTAGGAGAATAATTAAGTTTGCTTAAAATTCTCTCTCAATATAGATAAATTAGGTTGCCTTCAAATTCTCTCGTCACATGGATTCCTTATAAAATTAGGCACAAAAGCTCATACCTCATAGACCAATCACCATGCATCTTCACAAGATGTACCTTGACATCAATGACATAAAACTTGACATCAATTTATATAAATATTGACATCAATGATAACACTTATCAACATGGAAAAAGTGGAAGTAAGATCACTAAGGTTGATATAATTAGATTTAGGTGGTTAAGAAACTATTGATTCATTTTTCTTAGCTACAAATTTAGAACTAGGGAAATAGTTATAATCTATGTATTCAACCTCTAGGTGTTTACAATATTGGTATATCTATAAATCAGCATAAATAGTGTCATTAATTCTAAAATTAGGTAACTTGAGGCATTGATTCAAGGTAGAAGGGACAACCTATACTTCATGGATTCAAGGACAACTAAGAAGTACATTATAAAGCAATTCAATGTCCACACATGACACATGGTATCATGGATTATATGCCCATCAATTATTGGTAATAAAATATCCCCTCAGGACTCTCTTAAATAATAATCATGTGCTTTCATCATGATTATTTCTAGTTTTATGTCTTTTGTGGTATATCACAACCATTGTATTAATTTCAGTGACACTATATTTAACCCTAAACCATTATCTTCTAAGAGCCCACTTGATCTCGTGATGGGATATAACAATATTTATATACAAGGGATTATTATGGCTAAAACCAAGGCAAGACATATCGCATTTCTCAAAAGTAAGTTTTTAGCTTGAAGATAAGTGTCCCACAAGTGTTTGGAACTGGGTAGGGTTAATATCTTTATGAATAGTGGATTGTTAGATGAAGTGATTTAGTATGGTCCTATAAAATTTTGATGTATGAAAGAGATCTAAGATATAAATTTGCATAAATTTTTTGCTTAATTGGTCCTGAATAATATATGGTTTATCAATGGTAGGATGAGATTTTTTGGCATTGGCTAGTAGAGTGTTCAGTTTAGGATTAGAAGGAATAGGGTTCAAATTTATCTGAATGTTAGAAGAAGGAAAAGGGATTTTCAGGGTAACTCACAAACATCTAGTTTTTATTTCATAATTTTGAGTTAGTAGGGAGTCATTACAATTAGAATAATTTGATGGTGGTCCAAAAATAGTAACTTGTAGAAACTAAAGAATAATAGAAGTTCTTGAACTTGGTGTGGCCTTACTTGAAGAAAAGGGTAACAACCCTAAAATATAGGGACTAATGATTCAATCAGAATTAGATGGTTCATGGGTTTTGACTGTAATAGTGGTGATGTGATTACTATAAATATACCCCATAGTGATATTATAATCATATGGCATAAGTATTGTATCCCAAGTTATTATATTTTGTATCATGATCCTTATTATGATTATGTTGATTCAATTTATAACCTTGTCCTTATTGATTTTATCCCTGACATTCATTATAATTATTCTAACATAGCTATTGAGTATGCTTGGTAAATGGGTCTTTGTAAATGCCCATATCTTGATTGGTATTTTAAGTTGCTTGTTTTAATTTAATTTCTCCACTCTCAATTAGGTCCTCAATGATATGCCTTAATTGTACACACCAATAAATGTCATGGCCAATGACATAATGAAATTCTCAAAACACATCTTCCTGATACTCATCTAGTTTGGATTGATCTTCAAGAAATGGTTTTGCTATAGGACACATGATCAAATTGGCTACCACTAGCTTGTAGAATAATACCTCAATAGGTTCTAACTTATTATATGGTATATATTTGTTGAACCCTCTATGTGAAGGAGATCTCTATATGTAAAGGGAAATGAAATTGATCTATAAATCAATCCTTTCTCAGAGAATATAAATCCTACTTATACTTTTGATTGTTGATATATTAGATATTCAGGGTCATGACCAATATAGATCCACTAGACCTAGAAAATGTATCTCTTACCAAAATGATATTATTAAGGAGGGTTTCAAAGCCTCTAGTCAAGCAAAACTATGAAATAAACCTAACTAGGTCTTATGTTTTCATATTCACAAAAGTAAGTAAATTACAAAATCAAAGTAAAGTCTAATATAGTGCTCACCAAAGCTTGTGGCACAAATTAGGGGTAGTAAACATAAAAAGAAAACATGCATATAAAACATATAATCACATCAATGTATATGAAATCCTAATGCATGGGAGAGAATTAAAAATGCATATATATCTACTCTTATAAATGAGGAATAAGTTAAGAATACTTACCTTTAAAGAAGAAATTATTGAACCTCAATCTCTCCCTTGGACAAGGTGATTTATAATAGGTTGTTATGGTATGTAAGGATGACAAGGATAAATCATCTCTAGTCTACACAAATTATCAATTCATCTAAAAAACTTCTCCACAAAACAAGATCTATATCTCCAAAGAAAGAATGAAACCCTAAGCTATGCTCATTTAGTATAATGGTGGATAAGTAGATGTACAATATATATCTATTCTTTTTCTTCTCTCATAAATGATGAAATGAATGTATTTATTTAGATGAATTTAACCCTGGTCATTTTTGAAATTTTATTTGATGGGGTCAACCCAATCAACTCTATATTGTTAATAAAAAAATAAGGTCTTTCTAGGTCATCCAAGGGCCAACCTAGAACCTAAATGAATTTTTTCAATTAAAGTATAGATTCAATGACGCTGACATTGTATTGTAAACTATTAAAATGGATTTTATGCTAGGGGATAATAAAGGTAGGAAATGACTAGAGGAGGGTGAAAAAGATGAGGAAAAGCTTAAGGAATTTTCTTAGGATATGGTTGTGTAGATATCAAGTGGTAGTAAAGGGACAACAATCCTATGAAGTACCAATGGTATATCTACCCCTTTCCCATTGTAGCCCTTAAGGTGTGCACTTAGAGAGATTAAGACTCAATGGGTTATTGTAAGAGATAAATAATTAGTAATTGATAAAGTTTGAAAATATTATGTATATACATATTCCCCACTCAAAACTCATCATGTGTTACTTAGGTGCTACATGGGATGGTGCTTTAGGAAAAGAACATAACAACACATAACATTGAAGGTGAATAAATTGTAGTAAGGAGGGAATAAGATAAATAAAAGGATAAAATTGAAAAAAAATACCTTTACTTACCTTAGTTTTATATATAAATAATGTGATGTAATAAATGTGAAGGTGTCCAATGTAGGGAACATTAGGTTAACCTGTAGAAGTTAGTAGAAAAAGAGTGAAAAAGAATTTTTTGCAACATAGATATATAATAGGTGAAAATATTCTCTATGATGTTAGGATTACACATAAGTTTATGGTTAAGAAAAATAGATAGTATAAATAAAGATATGATCAAAATATAGAATCTAGAGGTAAATATTTGAAGGGTAAATAATTTTGAATAGTAAATATAAATACAGTGAAAAAATATATATTTATTATTTTTACTATTCTAAAAAAAAAGAGCTCTGAGAGACCTAGTTGGATACTAAAGAGATGTCATGGTGAGGAGATAAAAACTAAGATTAGGAGGATAAATATCATCTAAAGTGAGTGTACCATAGGTAAGAAATTATAAATTTCAAATTTTTAAATATTTTTATTTGAAATTAATCTAAAAAAATAGACTGTTAGGAAAAATTGAGGCACCAAAATAAACCCTAGGAAATTTTTACATAAATTAAAAAGTTAAATGGGGTATTGGGTAGGAAGATTCAAACCAATAAATGCTAAATTTATTTATGGTAAATGGGTAAAAATTAACCAATGTGGATGAACAGAGCCTACTTGGTTAACTTAGTCCATAAGGTGAAATAGAAAGATAAGGAAAACTACATAGTAATGGGATGTTTAAGTATGCTAATAGGGGGATGGTTGAATAGAAATGGGATGAATTAATTGGTAAGGGGTAAATAATGAATATGAATTATAGGGATAATTTATTTTACTAAAGAGGGCTGATATAGTATCACTAAAAGAGGTTGAGTGTGTATAACAGGGCTGATATAATAATGCAAGGCAAGAAGATAGATGATTTAGTTGAAAAAGGAAGGGGAAAATTTAGTATCAAAAATAAAATATGACATTGATTTAGTATTAAAGGGATGGATTTTATAAAAAATTGAGAAACTAAATCAGAACAGTTGATTAAATTGGTAATTTTTTGAAATTTTAATAATGTATTTTTATTATTTATGACATCAAGCATTGATACATCATTTTTTGTTTGATATTTTTTACATATTATAGAGGTATTTGTGCCAAATATATGTTTCATGAATATCATACCTACCAGATTGATTGACTAATGTGGATAGAGTGTGATTGGTCACACTAGGATTTGGATTCATCTTGGGGAAGAGGTGAATCCAACTTAGTGTTGATCTAATTGTCATGTTATTTGGATCACGGGAACAATTGACAAAAACTTTTCAATGGGTGATGGATGGGGATACCATAGAGATTGATATTACACTAGAGGATGTCCATGACTTTCTAGGAGTATTTATAGGAAGGACATTGGTGATCATGGGGATATTAGATGATCTAGCGGAGAGGCGAGAACTAGCCCAATTAGTGATGTGCTCAAATAGGATATACCCTAGATTAAGGGTTAGTTTTTTTATTTATTTATTTTAGAGATTATATAAATACAAAATCCCATGATAAAAATTATGATAGCATGAGTGTTGTGTCATAAGTCAAATGATAAAGTAATGTTATACATGATAGCCTTGTGTCATTCCATTTTGGAGCAGGGAGCACTCTATAATTTTGGGGCTATCATCGGGGTCCATCTCATGCATGATATGTATGGGATGTTATCAAAAGTGTAGAAGACCATGGGGACTATTATTTTATAAGGTCCTTGGAGATATGAAAAAATTTCTATGTATTGACTATTTGGGTTTCCCCATGTGGTCCATGAAAGGTTGCCTTGAGTTATGAGATGGAGGCAAGATCATATAGATCAATCCATGCCCCATGTTCCAAAATTGTAGACTATCACACGAGGGGAGATATTATGGTATCCCTACATGCACATTAATATTGTATGGCCTAGTTAGTTGTTCATTGTGATAAGGTTGATACAGGTGTGGATCATAGGTGACTACACCTCATTGGTAGAGTTATATCTGGTGGATCACTTTTTAGGGTAGTTTAGACTCTCATACCCAATGGACCCTATATTAGATCTTACTTATTAGGCACAACATGGTAGAGATATTAGGGGGAGAAGAGGAGCACAAGTGGATATACCTATGATTAGGCCATATTATTTTAGATTATGGACTAGTTAGGCATGGTAGTATGAGGTAGTAGGAGGGGATGACCTGGATGTGGATGTAGCCACATACTAGGAACCACAATAGGAAATTCCATAGTAGTAATGGCAATGACCACCATAAACACACTACAAATGAAGGTACCCCCAACGAGAGTAAGCATAGGATGACCCAACAACTAGTCTAAGACATAGTTGGTTGATAGAAACACCTCATAGAAGAGGATCATAGCCTATGTGAATAGGGAATATTTAATTTAGAATATTTCATAGGTGATCCATGAATGAGGTGTTTCAGGGATGAACATGTGCAGAGATCATGTTTGGAGGTGAGAAAATGGGGAGATAATGATTTGTGACACTATCACTAATGAGAAATGTTTTAATTTTTATTTAAGTTTTGATATAATACACTTAGGTGAATGTGACTATAGTAGAGAGATATATATTAATATATAAACATGATCTAATATCTATCTAGTTTTGGTTTTATAGATCTTATGATGAATGATATCATACGGTGATATTTATTTATGGTTGTGGACCACGACATTTTGGATGGGGTGTTGGATCCATATGATTCAATTATGCTAGATGATCCTATGGTACCATCTACCCTAGCCTTGTCATGCCAGTTTAGACTAGTGTGAGATGTCATGAGGTAGTTATAGTCATGTAGGGATGGATTTCAGCAACTGGTAGGGGTGGGAGAGGGAGAGGGACTGGCCTAATAGTCCTTAGCTTAGGAGAGATTAATGCATATGGTTATCATGATTTAGATTGGATAGGTGAAGGCCTAGGTGCATATTCTATAGGGATAAACAGTGGGTTTGAAATCTTGGACTACTTCACTGTAGCATTATGTGATACACATTCATGGTTAAAAATAAAAATGCAAAAAATGATTTGTAAAATTATAAGTAATCAAATAAAATGTAATGTACACTATACCATGATGGGAAATGTGTAACAAAAAAATATGACTAAATATAATAAACCAAATATGGTAAAAAGGGTAAAAAAAATGGTTTTAAACCATAGAATATATTTACACTGAATTAAAACAATTAAAATCATACTATATCATGTTGGGGAGTATGAAAATAATGAAATAAAATGGAAATCACATGAAATCCAAATGGTATTGTTGTAGCATAGAATTGCACCATGTGAGAGGGTTATTTAGGATCACTCACTCCTAGCTAAAAAATTGTATCATCCATAGGTTATGGTTATCCTTTGATGGGGTTAACCCTATAGAGAATGTTGATTCTTCTCAGTAGATCACCTAAACTATGAGTTTTAACTTAGAAAAGGTTAAAAGGGATGCAAGGGATAATTGAAAGTATATAAAGGGTGATACACCAAACCAAAAGACACTCCAAATTTATTGAAACTAACACTAAGGCATATCAAAGATAATCTTCACTCACACAATCTTTCAAACTTGTCATTTTGCATCAATATTTATAAACTAGGCTCCTTACACAAGAGATGAAGCATGGAGGAGTATCAAAACTCACACTATACATTAATCAATGGTCAAAAGAGAAAAAATTTAGACCTAAAAACACCTTGAAACACTTGTAAAAAGGGAAGAAAGAAGGACAATCACCAAGGAAGAATATTCCTCCACAAGTTTTTCATGTAAAAGATAACTAGAATACTAGATGTAGGTAAAGAGATATGTAAAATAATTTTTATTATTTCTTAAAGAGGATATTCTTATAAATTTTTATAGGTTTTTGCCTTTTCAAATAAGAGTATATCTTTACAATGGAGAAGAAGAGGTATATATAAGAGAAAAAGGAAGGGAGAAGAGAAAGAAGCTTTCAAAAATAAATAAATGCTAATAAACCACCCTCCATGGAGCTCAAAAAATAAATAAAAAGAGGTATATGAGTCTCAATAACCTTTAAAACACTTAGGCATGGATCTCACTTAGCAAATTAACCCTCTAAGGTTAAAAAGGGTTTTCAAGATCTCCCATTAGCACACAAAGTCACTAGAGAATGATTTTTTTTAATTAAGATGAAATCATCATCCAGTAACTTGAGAAAGGTCTCAAAACATCTATAATATTCATTAAAGGCTCCAATGTACACCTTAACTCCCTAAAACTCATCCACTTGACTTCAATGCCCCATCTCCACTTGGCTTGTAGAAGAAACTCAAAAATATTACTAGTCACCTTAACATTTTATGCTTAAACTAACTTTGAGGGATAAATTTGAGTCATTTTTTTTCTAGATCATATTTTCTCCTCTAACCTACAAAAGTCACCATGGAACATGCAAAATCCCTTGGACTCCATTAATGGAGGTATTCAAGCCCAAGCCATATTCAACTAACTATCCTAGAACTTGATTTCATGGACATTTTGTCACCATTAGAGTCAGTTTTTGACTATTTAATGATTTTAGGCATCCATATAATTCCTATGATGAACAAAAATAAATTTTATTCCACCTTCAAGACCTACAACAATGGTAGAAATCTTCATTAAACCTGTAATCATTCATAAATCATTAGAAAACTTAGATTTTTGGAATTTTGGCTCAAAAAAATCACAATATAAACTCTTTTTAATGGATATTAGTTCCATTTACTGGTTATTAAATTCCCATTAGCCTTTCTCCAATTCATTTATACAATTTCATCCTTTGAAGACCTACAAAAATGGGAATTTTTAGGTCATTTTGGGCCTCCTAAGCACCCACACATGACAATTTATTCATAAAAATAAATTAAAAATTAGATTAAGATATTAAAATATATTATAAAAGTATTTTAAAATTTATTATATGTCATTTCATTGGCTTATGATCTCAAAAATGCAAGATGAGTCAAAATAGGTTCTTTTGGCAACTCAGATAGGCTTACCTTCATAACAATGTTTCATAAACATCTAGCTTGGATATGAGAAATAGTGATTTTAACATGGATTATACACCACTAATTAAATTTAAATAATATATTATCCACCCATGAATCTCCTCCATACCATTTCAAGTGTGTAAAAGTACCTCTAAGCTTGAGAATATGCATTCTAGGAGATCAAGTAGGAGAAAAATGAAGTAGAGTGAGAAAAAATGTGAATTTATTGATGAAATAAACTATAAGAGGTATTTTATGATCCTAAACAACTATTTATATGTTTTTTATATTTATAACCTTCCAAACATCCTTTTCACCTTCATTCCTCTAATTAGGGTTCTTGGTTTCTTAGGTCAATTTGACCCTAGAGGTCTAATTTTGGACTTTTCTATATTATCAAGGTTTTAAAACTAATATATTAATCTTTAAACATAATAATATATTATTATAAATAATTATAATCATCCAATCATCCCTCAACAACCATTTTATTCACTTTTTCATTCTAGGTTCACCTATGTCCAAATAAGCCTAATAGGCCTTCTTAAGTTCCTTATTCAATGTCCACTTGAATTATTATTATTATTATTATTATTATTATTATTATTATTATTATTATTATTATTATTATTATTAATCCTATAACATATAAATATAACCATATTGAGTCCTTAAAACCTCCCAAAACACTTTAAAAGGGTTAAATACTCAGTTTTCACTTCCAGGCCTAAGTATGCCTAATTAGGCCTAATAACCTTGATTAGGCCTACTAGGATTTCCTCCATTTTATTGGTTTTTTATCTATGAGTTTTACATAATTACATATAAATTAAACTTTATTTATTTCTTTTAGAATCTAAAAAAAATTCAATTAGTCACTTAGTTTCTCACTCCAAAGTATGAGTAGTGAAGTGAGAATTCTTGACATGCTTCTTTAGTAGACATGTAATCTACCCTTTTATCTCTCCTCATGTATATTATGGGAATTAAAATAATTTTAGAACTTAAATGAAACAAAAAAGACCACAATCTCAAATTTAAAATCATTTCATTTAGTATAACTCAAAATATACATCTTTTGGAGTTGCGTCAACTTGCCTTGTCAAAGTTTTGAGCATGTATAGCTCTAATTTTTGCCATTTTATTGAGTTTTATGAGGTACCAATAGTTCATTATTTTTTTAATTATGAAAATTAATGATCTCCAAAAATATCCCAAATATTTTTTGGAAATTTTAAGTCAATAAAAGCATCTATAATTACCAATTTAGACATGCTACACACTCAGAAAATCAGAACCAAGAAACCTAGGAAGAGATAAAAGGGTGTATCCTAATATTTATGAGGTGTAAATACCTATTTAATTTTTAATTTTTAATTTTAGCCTATAATATCTCCCAAAACTTATCCAATAATTATATTTCATCATCCAACCCTTTAAACCTATTAAAAATGCCTTTTTGACTGTCTTAATTTGCATGCCAAAACCCTAAAATTTGGAAATTTAAACTTATCCACATATTTTCTTGAAATTATGAATTTAATAAATATAAAAAGGTGTGGGAAGACTTAAAATAACCTTAAATTTCCTTAAAAACCCTCTCATGAATTTAAAACCCTCTTTCATACATGTAACTCTTCAGAAAGCCCTCTGAGTTCCATTAGTGACTATCAACAAACAAGCATGTGATTGTGACAATATAGTGGATGATAAAAATATTAGTGTGACCTAAAAAATATCATGTTAAATTATAAACACTCATTATCACCACCTCTACCAATTTTCATAGTTGGATCCTGCCTCTAGAGGCTTGTAGATGCACTTTTACCAAGACTAGCTAGTGGGTTGCCCAAGTTTTCAATATTTCAAAGGTTCATGACTATGTTTGATGTTTTGAGTATTTTAAATATGTTTATTAATGTATAAAATAATTTTTTATCTAGTTTTGGTACCTTATTTCAATAGGATATATCATTCATTAGTCAAACTTAGTCTTGTATACCCCATCAAACACCATATGTCTTCAAAGACCTAAAAGTGACTATCTTACAAACATTATTATAGGTATTAATTAGAGAATTGGAAGTGATTGAAATTAATTACACCATAATTTGGAACCTTGAGACCTTATAAGTAATTTTTAAACTGTTAGGTTGTGGAGCTAAAAGCTTCACTAATGCAAACAGGAGAGGAGGTTGCTGAAGGTTACTGAGTTGCAGAGAAGCTAGGGTCGGTCTGATCAGCCGACGTCGGCAGGATAGCAGAGAGAAGCAACCAACGTCAGTCATATATCGGTCGACATCGGTCACCTCCAAGCAGACAGGGACCAACATCGGTCACCTGTGTGATTCGACTGCGAGCTAATTACGAGCAATTAGCTAACGAACCAAGTGTTTGCATGAAGAGATCTAATTATAGACTGAGAGCTGCAGATCTAATTATTGTAATTAGATGTCTAATTATTGTTTGATGAGATCTATATAATAGACTCATGGTTGTATTGGAAAAGTGGGCTAGTTTGAGTTGAGCAAAGTTTGCTCCTTCTGTGTGTGAGGTGAACAAGTGGGTTCCTCCTAGTTCCACAGCAGTACCAGGTGTGTTGGTGCTGGTTTAGAGAGTCAACTGGATTCTTCAGGAGTGTAGGATCTTGGTCACAGTTTCATGGCCTATATAAGAGATCTACATGGTAAGTAAGATCATTGATCTGCAGGTGTATGTGTGTGCAAGGTCGAGGTTCAAAGGTGAGCAGAACCGTTGTTTGATTTGTAAGTGTGCAAGGTCATATAGACAGCAACACAATAGGGAGCAGTATCAGGCAGGATCTACTTGGAGTACAGGTGTGTACTCAGATAGAGCTAAGAGGAAGGCAAGGGAGTTCCTTCCATAAGTATGGTCTGTTGAATTGCAGGTTGTTACAGATTCATGGGAGATCTACTTGAAGTACCTTGAGTACTTGTGGAGCACGTGGAGTGCTTGTGGAGTGCGTGGAGCACTTGTGGTGTGCGTGGAGCACGGGAGGTGAACACCAACTCTGTATTTGAGTTGGGTGTTGGGACCTGTGAGAGGGAGAGCTTTGGGGAGAAGATTTACTGTTCACTTGAGGTGTGGGAAACCTCTGTAAGGTGGTAGAGAAGATGTGGGATATTCTCTATTGTATTCTTTTCTGTATAAAGTGTTAATACAAGTTGTGTATTGTCTCTCATATGATGTGTTATTCTAAATTCTAGTTACTTGGTGAATCTGGTTTATTTCCGCATATTAAGTTGCTTGGTATTTGGTAATCAATTGTATGCTTCTGGTGTTCTGCATCCCTGACAAGTGGTATCAGAGCCTTGGTTGTAGGTTCTTGAGCTTGATACCAACAAGTGGTATCAGAGCTAAGGTTGCAGGAAGCAGGTTGTGTTTGGTTATAGGGCACTCTCAGGGGTTTCTGGTCGAGTGGGAGTAGAGCAACGGCAGATCAAAGTAAGCTAAGAATGGAGGAGTTGAAAAGCACAGATGGTCACTCACGGTCCTATGGAAAGAAAGAGCAGGTAAAAGAAGATTGTTGGTTGGTAGCAGATCAGCATGAAGAAACTGAAGATACAGATGTAGCAGGTGTTGTTGCATAGGATGTGTTTGTAGGTTTCTTGGATAAAGTTGAATCTTGGATAAAAGATTCGGTTGCCTCTTTCCATGCAGCCCCAGGTAGAGGAGCTGGTAAGCCTTGCCAAAGAATTGGCAAAGGGGAAGTGAAGCTGAAATTGCAGGCGGCCAACACACAGGTGTTGATGAAGGTCATGCAGGTCCCAGGTCTGGAGATATGGCTAATTTCTTCAGAAAGATTGGGTGATGAGAGATGCACAAGAACTCTCACAGTGGTAGCACTTGAATTAGCTGGTGGTAAGAAAATAGGTATACTTTATCTACTTGTTTATATTACTGATTCTTCTTCTGTTACAGAGACGTGGCTTCGTAGGCTTGGTCACATGAGCAGGAAGGAGATGCATGTTCTTAAGCAGAAGATAGATATATTTGACAAGCTTAAGAACTGGAAAGCCTTGGTGTTCTTGGAGGAGATGGCAGATAGAGTTCAGTGGATGAGGCTGGATACATCTGAGCAGGGCAGTTTGGACATGGAGATTGATCCAAAGGAGCTCGCGGGTAAAAAGTCATCACTCACAGGCAAACACAGGTACCGGCGTCGGTCAGGAGGAACTGGCATCAAACAGACAAGTGCCGATGTCGGTCATGTGCAGACCGAAGCCAGTAGTGTTAGGCAGAGTAAGACCGACGTCGGTCAAGGGGACCGATGTCGGCAGTAAGTAAGACCGATGTCGATCAGGAGGACCGACGTCAGTAGCAGGGACACCAACACTGGCAGGTTGGTAGTCAGGTACAGATGCATGGAACCGACGTCAGTCGGATGTAGACTGTGGAGTGACTGAGGTCGATCACTGTAATAAATTTTGGGTGGACAGCATGCTATCAAGGAGTCTCAAACACCCATACAGAGGACTGAAGGCGTAAGTAGGCCCTCAAATTCGTGTTCCTCTTCTTCATACTTGTTGCTGATTGTATAGCAGGAAGGATCCAGGAAATAGGTGTGAGCTTGGCATGGATGAGGATGTGATTCCTTGGAGCAGAACCAGACGGGTGTTTTGGTAGGTTTGCCAGCTGGATGAAAGCACAGAGATGAATGGATTCCTTAGTAGAAGAATAGAGAGAATGGATACGTGAGATAGAAGACCAGGTCATATGGTCTTGAAGAGCTGCAGGACTACAGGTTTTGACAGGTGGAGGATGAAGCATGGCTTCAGTCAATGTCAGGGTAACTACTGTGGTTTGTCTTACCAAGGGGATGATGATTGCAACATCATTCTGTTGCTGTATGTGGATAGTATGCTAGCTAGCAGGGGTGTACATACAGGGTTTTGTTGAGCTAAGGGTAAGATTAGTTCAGTGGCATGTCATGAGGAGTTTGGAGCAGCGAAATTCTTTGACATGGGAGGCATGGAGATCACAGGTTGATTTTGTCTCCAGCGGGAGCTGATGTGAATCAGGTGTTGGCGAGGTTTGGGATGTAGAGCCGGAGCACACTAAGGGCTGGACAGGTACAGTGTCCGAAATCACATGAGGTTTGGTATAGGCCTGAGTATTCCCATGTAGTGGGAGCTGTCAGAGAGTTAGGAGCCAATTCAGAGAAGTGGGCTCTCAGGGATTTGAGAGGGACCAGCAGCAGGTATACATGCAGGGTCAGGACTTCACTACATGTGTTTGTAGGTTCGGATGTGGCAGGGTACTCGGATGATAGGTGGTACACCACGGGATGTGTGGTGGGTTGTCTTCAGGTGGGAGCTTGAAGAGGGATACAAACCAGGAAATAGATTAGATGGGGTACAGGTACAGGTACAGTGCAACTGTTTATCTCCAAGTGGGAGATTGTTAGGTTGTGCAGCTAAAAGCTTCACTGATGCAAACAGGAGAGGAGGTTACTGAAGGTTGCTGAGTTACAGAGAAGCTGGGGTCGATTTGATCAGCCGACATTGGTAGGATAGCAGAGAGAAGCAACCGATGTCGGTCATATATCGGCCGACGTCGGTCACCTCTAGGTAGACAGGGACCGACGTCGGTCGCCTGTGTGGTTCGACTGCGAGCTAATTACGGGCAGTTAGCTAATGAACCAAGTGTTTGCATGAAGAGATCTAATTATAAACTAAGAGCTGCGGATCTAATTATTGTAATTAGATGTCTAATTATTGTTTGATGAGATCTATATAATAGACTCATGGTTGTATTGGAAAAGTGGGCTAGTTTGAGTTGAGCAAAGTTTGCTCCTTCTGTGTGTGAGGTGAGCAAGTGGGTTCCTCCTAGTTCCATAGTAGTACCAGGTGTGTTGGTGCTAGTTTGGAGAGTTAGCTGGATTCTTCAGGAGTGTAGGATCTTGGTCACAGTTGCATGGCCTATATAAGAGATCTACATGGTAAGTAAGATCGTTGATCTACAGGTGTATGTGTGTGTAAGGTCGAGGTTCACAGGTGAGTAGAACCGTTGTTTGATTTGCAGGTGTGCAAGGTCATATAGACAACAACACAACAGGGAGCAGTATCAGGCAGGATCTACTTGGAGTACAGGTGTGTACTCAGATAGAGCTAAGAGGAAGGTAAGGGAGTTCCTTCCATAAGTATGGTCTGTTGAATTGCAGGTTGTTGCAGATTCATGGGAGATCTACTTGAAGTACCTTGAGTACTTGTGGAGCACGTGGAGTGCTTGTGGAGTGCGTGGAGCACTTGTGGTGTGCGTGGAGCATGGGAGGTGAACACCAACTCTGTATTTGAGTTGGGTGTTGGGACCTGTGAGAGGGAGAGCTTTGGGGAGAAGATTTACTGTTCACTTGAGGTGTGGGAAACCTCTGTAAGGTGGTGGAGAAGATGTGGGATATTCTCTATTGTATTCTTTTCTGTATAAAGTGTTAATATAAGTTGTGTATTGTCTCTCATATGCTGTGTTATTCTGAATTCTAGTTACTTGGTGAATCTGGTTTATTTCCGCATATTAAGTTGCTTGGTATTTGGTAATCAATTGTATGCTTTCGGTGTTCCGCATCCCTGACATAAACCTCCTCTCATGAGGTTAAAACCCTTTATCATACTCAAAAAATCTCAAATAGGGCTCATGGTCTCAATTATGATTGTCAATAGATTATATGAGGTATGTGACAAAATAGTGACCATTTAAACTATTAGTGTGACCTATAGTATGGAATAATAATCTTAAAATATTTATAATTATAATTTTCACCATAATTTAGGACCTAATTACACTTTTATATGCTCCAAAGTCACAAAATTTTTGAAAACTATCCATAGGCATTGATTGTGACTACATTTTCCATGGTTTGAACCATTTAAGCTATGTTCTCTGACCATTTAATGTTTTTAGAATAGGTTTATGAATTTTATATAGGTATTAAGAACTTTAATCATCATATTCAAATGAACTTCACTTCATTAACACATCAATAGTCCTATTTCACTTCCATTTCCAAAGAGAGTTCTTTAATGAACATAAATTGTAGTTCATGTTTTGGTTATGTTTTTTTGTGTCTAAAGACCATTTAAAATTAAAAAACAATATTTCAATAGTCCCTTAAAGATTTTTTAGGTTTTAAATATTTTTAACTACCTCTTAAATCTTCATGCCAAGAACTCCAACTTGCTTTATTTACTCTTTGACATAGCACAATACTAGTACCTATATGTTCCCTTGGAAAGGTTGATTTAGTTGTGACCATGGATGTAGGTGTTCATTTAAAATTTATCCTTTAGAGTGTACCTTGCTTGGGCATACTTATTCACACACTAGCCTTTTAATTATATCATTATATTTTTCAATCCTCCATTTGATCATGGTAACCTTCCATAGACATTTTGCTCTTATAATCTTTATAATTTGGAGATAAAATTATCTTTAAAAGGCTATAGGCTTATTTTTACCTCATGACTAAGTTCCTTCATCTTGGTTTCTCTATGACTCCAAGAAACCTACCTCCCCATTGACTTCTTAAGGCTACCAAGGTTCTTAAGTAAAAATCAAACTTCAATACTACCCATGCTAAAAAATATGACTAAGCCACTAGTTGAAATGAGACATATTTGAATGAATAAGGGTGGTAAGCCTTCGCTCACTTATATTTTATTTTTTCAATTTATCTATATAGTTTTAAACTCAGACTTGAGAACCTCAATATGCCTAATAAGACTGATTAGGCCTAAAGATACTTCCATTTGTCTAAAATACTGAATCCACTCAGTGAATTACATTCAAAACACTTTAAATATTCTAAAATAAAAATCTTAGAACTTTTTCATCTAGCCTAATTCTCTCCATATCTCTTGTATGGAAAACTCTCAGAAAACCTCAAAAAATCTCTTGCTAGTAACCTATGAATTACTTCAACATGGAGATATTTTTTCCTCTTAGTGATCACACATGTGAAACAATGGATAAAAATGATGTGAATGAGCTAGTAGGACCTCATTAACCCTCTCAAAGTTGATTGCATTGATACTTCTACCATGAAGGGCCAAAACCAAGGAAAACCCGCCTCTTAGGTTTTGAAGGCACTCAAAAGCTAGTCAACAATGTTTTGGAGGTGTGTGAGGCTAGAGAGCCTTCTTGAAATAAAACCACTTGAAAATGTGTTTGGGATACCCCTTTACCTTATCCAATATCTAGGAGAACTATTTTTTTAGGATGTAAAAGTAAAAGATATAAACTAACCCCCTTGATGAGTTGTTCAAGACTGTACTAAAATGGTTTTCTCTTACCAAGAAGAACCATAGGCCTACCTTCTGAATCCAACACTTGGATAAGATTTATCATGATGAAAATGACCTTTCCACATTTTTTGAAACCTTATGAGGTACTTGAAGCTCTATAATCATAATAAACCTATTTCATGCCTAATCTATAACCAATAGGTTTTCCTTACCTCTATAGGTTCTTATGCTTAGATATAATTAAATAAGCCTAATAGGGGATATTAGGGACACCATGGATACCTAAATATGATAGATAAGAATTTTACTAAGTAAAACCCTTAAAAACTTGCTCAACCATGGCTCCAAAAGGCCCAAAAATGCATCTTTGTGCATCAAAACTCTACTTATCCACTCCAAATGACCTGAAATGGCCTTGAACATGACTAAATGAGGAAAACACGCCATGAGGAGGTGGAAAGAAGTTAAAATAAACTTGAATTTTCTAAAAATCTCCTTTTTCACTTAAAAATTCTATTTAAAATCTTCTCAAGTCATCTAATCCACTTTTGACAGTCTTTTGGGAAAATTTGCTTCATTAGACATCATTTTTGACTTATTACAATCTTTGAAACTTTGTAAAAACTTACTTCCTACCTCTGAATGTTCAAACACCTTAGATACCAACTAGGTCTTTCACTTTCAACTCAAAACCCATTTATAGGCCTTTACCTTAAAATCTACAAAAATACCTTAACCTTTTCTAAAAGCTTCTCAAGAAGGCAAAGAACATAAGGTAGGGCCATGAATCTCATCTTCTATTTCCAAATTTTAATCATCCACTAAAGTATGAATCTATACAACTCCCAACATCACACCAAGACCTTCTATGATACTGCATTGCATCATCAAGATGGGACTAGAAAGAGACTAATCATGAAGGTAGGAGATCACTGAATGTTCTAAGAGAGTGGCCTAATCCATATAGGAAAAAGTTTGGTATGTAGGCCAAATTTGCATTTTTGGTGACCATCTAGGATTGCATGCATGTCTATGTAAAATATGAGTTTATTTAGTTTATCTATTGGACTTATGGTGTCACAAAACTCTTTCTCAAATTAATTTTCAATTGATCACAAGGATGCAAATATTATTATTGGAAATATCAAAACAACAAGGACAACCCAAATCCAAATATAAATGTGCTCAAATCACTTAGAGAAGGGAAACACACAAGAAAATGGAAATGTGCATAAGGCACGTGGAGGAAAATAATAAAATATACTATAATATATACAAGGTTGCAACTTTATTTTAGTAACAAGGATTTAGATAAATCCCATTAAGTGGGATGAGTAATACCTCTCCATCTAGCTTGGAAATATGGAAGTCATTAATTTGTTTGCATCCATGGATCAAGTAAGGTCCACTCCACAAGCTATCAAACTTAGTATGGTTACCTAGTTTGGCCTTATTTGAATTCCACCTGAGGACTATGTCATGCTCTTTGAAGTCTCTTGATATGGTTCTCTTGTCAAAGGCTTTCTTCACTTGATTTTTATGTGATTCCATTATCTTCATTTAAATATCCCTCATTTCTTCAATATCCATGAGTTTTTCCATCTTCACACTCATAGGTTCACTCTTGATCAACTCAAGTTGATGGGCTAGCTCCAAGTTAGGTAACTCAAGAGAGATGGGCAAATTGGATTCTCTCCCATATACTAGGAAAAATGGTGATTTTTTAATGGAAACCTTGGGGGTCACTCTATCATCCCATAAGGTTATCCTTAACTTTGAATGCCACACTTTATGGTTCCCCTCCATAGTCCTTTTGATTATTATAATCGCGTTATTATTCATTAAATCTACAATTTTATTACCTTAGTGGTAGTAGTTGGAGGATATACTAAGTTATATTCCCATATGAAGTGCCCATTCACTCATCTTCATGCTGATAAATGCTAAGGCATTATTTGAAATGATGGTTGATGGTACACCAAACCTTGTCACTATATTCTCATATAAGTCTAATATTATTGTTTTGCTAGCCTTTTTTAGAGTAATTATCTCTACCCACTTGGTTAAGTAATCAGTGGTAGTGAGTATACACTTGTGTCATCCACTATAAGGTGGATTGATCATTTATATAAAGTCTATTCCCCACTTTATGAGGGGTTACTCTACATGAATGGTATTGAGAATAATGGCTACCAACCTTTACTTACTTACAAAGAGAGCACACTTTTGACACTTATTCACCCATGAATAAGCATCTTTGAAGAGACTAGGCCAATAATAGCCATCCCTCATTACTTTTATAGCTATATTTCTTAGGGGTAAATGACCTCTTGTAGGCCCATCATAGAATTCATCCAAAAGTATAGTCACTTGATCATCATCTATGCATCAAAGTAACACCCCATTGAGGTCTTTTATGAAGATAACCCCATCAGTCAAAGAATAAGGTATGGATTGAAGTTTGAAGTATCTTATATTTGTCCTATCCATACCTTGAGTACACTTAGGTTTTTGAAATAACTTTTCCATATCCTGGAACTAGCTAGCATGAGGTGGAGGTGTAGTTGTCTATAGGTTATCTTTGATCACCAAAATAACTTCTTTCTCTTCATGAAGGTTAGAAAACATCTATTCACATAATCCATTACCTCTTACTAGCTTAGTGACTTTCATTTCTACATCATATTTCATGACTCTTGTAATATAACCAACCCTCTCATCATTTAGGTCCTTATTGATAAGTAAGTCTCTCACTCTAGGATGAAACACCATAAGGTATATTTTTCTATTAGATAGCATAGGGCTAAACATTTTTAGACTTCTCACAACTTTAAAGACTTTTTTCTCTATGAAAGTGTACCTTTCTTCATACCCTTCAAGCCCTTGGCAAAAAAATTTAATTGGTTGTTTAAGCCATTCTCCATTATTTTTCATCAACATAGCTGACATGTTTTCAATGTTAGAAAAGGCATACAAGATGAAATCTCTTGAAAATTCAGGATTCATTAGTGTAGGCACTTAAGCAATGGCCTATTTGATATCTTCAAATCATTTTTTGTCTACACTTATCCAAGTGAACACTTGATTATTCTTAAACATAACATTTATATGTTTAACCAAGATAAAAAAACTAGGTATGAACCTTCTTACAAAGTTTATCTTTCCAAGGAAACTTTGAATTCCTTTCTTATGCTTGGGCAAGGAAAAGGACAAGATTTCACTTGTTCTATCAAGAATAATGGATAGTCCCTAATTTTATATAATATTCCCCAATATTTTTCCATAATAGATATAAAACACACACTTATATGGATTCAATAAGATATCATACTCTCTACACTTTTCAAAGATTAGCCTTAAGTGGTCTAAGTGTTCACTAGCCTTCTTGGAGAAGACCATTATGTCATCTAAGTACACAAGCACCATATAATTGAGAAAAACATCAAAATCCATGGACATGGCTCTTTGAAAAGTATCTATATCATTTCATATGATAAAAGGAATATTATTATAGTTGTAGGTACCCCAATTTGTGGTAAAGGCAATCTTGTATTGGTTTTTTTTTCCTAATTAGCACCTAATTTTACCCTATGTATCCATCCAATAGAGAGAAACATTTTGAATCATCAACCATTTAAATGAGTTATTCCATGTATGTTAATGGGTAATGGTATTTCAAAGATACCATATTCAATTCTCTAAAGTCCACATATAACTAGATCTCACCATTCTTCTTCCTCAGTGGCACTAGGTTAGCCACCCATGAGGATTGCTTGATAGGTAAAATGATATTATACTCAATAAAATTGGTTAAATCTTTTATCATCATCTCTTTAATCTTTGGGTTAATTGGTATTTGTTTTTACCTAATAGGTTTAACATTAGCATCTAGCTCTATGATGTGTTGGGCTATCTTGGGGTCAAAACCTCTTAAAACATTGAACTCCCAAGAAAATATATTGGAGTATTTCATAAAAATATCAATAAATACACGTTTTATGTTTCATTTCTCACCTTTACAATATTGAGAAGTTTTTTCTTGAATATTAAGACTCTCTCATAGTTTTACTCATAAGTAGACATAACTACCTTGTCCTTATTGATGTTATCTCCTTCATGGAAAAGACTCTCAATGGTAAAAATCCCTTTAGGATGTTTATTTGAATTTAGTTGAATAATATAGTCCTCATATTTATTTTGAATTCTACTTTGATTTGTTGAGGATAATTCTATCTCTTATTATAGGAAACAAACAATCTTCTTGTCACTATCAAAGACTTGTTAGTGAGCTTCATTATCTCGAACTAATGGTATCACTATCACTTTGAAATTTGGCTATATTTTATGCCTCTTCAAATAATTTATAATGTCAAACTAAGCCCCTATTACTACCAACTTATTAGCATGTTGATTTTGTTCCCTTGGTACTACTTGGATATTGAAGGCTTCAATGTCTTCAAGTAGGTTAGTAGCTCTATGTTTGTAGGAATTGATTAAGGGGTTATTGGTTTTGTTTTGACCTCTCACTTGGTGTAATATCAAGTCAGTATCCTTGTACACATATAATTATTTTATCCCCCTCTTACTATCCTATTCAAGATCATAGATGAGGCCCTTATACTCATATTTATTGTAAGAAAAACTAAATTAGAACATGTATGATGAAAATTATTTGTAATTAGAGGGAGATATTAGAATTACACCTACTCCTACTCCACTATTTCTCCTTGATCCATCAAATAAAATCTTCCATAATCCACTAGTATCCTCATATATCCTGAAGAGGGATGGTATGAACTCATTCTTTTCATATATACAATAAAATCCCATGCATTTTTCTTTAACATCTCCAAAAGGTTATATTAGTTTATTCTCACTCCATAAATCATATAAGAATACATCAGGTATCCACTCAAAATGAGTGCTTAGTTCTTGACCAACAGGGTAGTCTTCTTCATCTAGAATAGTGAAATTGATGTTTGGGTTATTTGGCCCATAAGGATCAATGTGAAATATAGAAATAGGTTTAGCCTTGATAGACATATTGGTCCCATACCTTGTCTTAACATCCATATAAGATCAATTTTCTACTAGGTAACCCCCAATTTTGGTTGTGAAGTCTTTAGATAAGCATAGAGCAACGTGGGGAGGCACCTCTAAAAACATTACATCCTAAGCCATTGAAACACTAGGATAAAAATGGAAGGTTAATTTTAAACCTCTAATAATATAATTTGGTTTGGTATAAGATAAATCAAGCTACAACACCCATTTAGCTTGGGATTCATACTTCAAACCAAGATGATCTATTATCAATTTTGGCATTGCTAAATTACTTTCTCCACTATATACCATGTTTTTGTGTACCAATAAGAGACCAATGATTAAATAAATGTGTAATGGATGAGTTTTTACCAATTTATTAAAATTACATTCATTGTATTTAGCTATATTAGTGATAATTACACTCTCTTTGCTTGGTGACTTCTCTGAAACATTGATCTTTGAGAAGCCCTCTTAAAGGATATCCACTTAACTAGGCATACAAAGAATTTACCTCATTCAAAAACTCACATTGTATTAATTAACTTGCTAAAAAAAATTTATGTGAAAACAACCAACATTTGCTTGTGATTTGGGAGCCACAACTATTATTTGAACATGTGAGTTTTAGGGTGCAAAGGTGTTCTCTTAGTTCTAATTTTTCTAAGTTATTGGAAATTTTGTGGAGTAAATAGGATTGTGTGGATTTAATATAAATTTATGAAGAGTATAATACTCTCTTAATTCTTATTGTCTTCCCTCCATGTTCCTTATCTTGAACTTATGTTGGCTACCATAAGAATATTTATTTGGCTAGAACTAGCATGTTGATCGAAAGCATAACACTCTTATTATTGATAGTTGATCAATATAGCTCCCAGCTATTTTTATCATTAATTATACCCTTTTAATTTTTGAGGATCTTATATTTTTGTCATCATAGACACTTCTACATCTTTATCCATGAGAGGCTGGTTGAACCCATAACTAGCACACTATTGCCAATGATTATTTATATTCTGATTAAACTATATGTTTGGTATAATGCCTTGATTTAATGATTAATTCCAAGGTATAAAACCCTAAAATTATTTTTAAATTATATTTTGAATAGTGACCAAGGTAATGTAAGAACTTTTATCATTATGATTATATTTATTTTTCCTAGCATATTTGGGTTATCTTCCTTAGAAATTTTCCTTGAAGGGTAGCCAATTCACTTGGTAAAATTATCTAGGTTGATATGAGGATTAATAAAGTATATTATAATAATATTTATGCCTATTTACATTTGAAAACTCATTTAAAAATATTTAAAACATATTTTTGAGTTTTTGAAGCTCACTAGATTGACTAGTGGAAGCTTTTTCTTATTTTGGTGCAGGTATGACATCAAGCATTGGCAAAGGAAGAATGGTGTAAAAGGATTAATGATGATAGGAGGTAGTTAAATATAAATAAAAAATGGCATATGTGGCCTTGGTGTGAGCTTACCATCCTATATTAGGATATTCTTTTCTCTAATTTCCACTTCATAAGCACTTGGTAGTGTGTCTCCTCCCATTGACTCTATCATCATTACAACATCACTATTGAGAGCTATTAGATAGTAGAGAAAATCATATTTATGAGTGGGACTATCCTATCCCATGTATTTTTAAACCTATTTTTAAAATATTTCATAACCTATTAATGAGATCTCTTTATTTTAGTCAACTATTATGCTAGTGACAAGTGGTCACTCTTGTCTTCAAACCTCTTACATAAAGCATCCCTTAACTAGTCCCATGTTGTCATGGAGTTAGGAGTTAAGTTAATATACTAATATAGGGCCTTGTATTTTAAGGAGATTGCCAACAACTTGATATCTATGTTTTCTTCATTGATGCCATGGAAATTACAAAACTTGGCTATATCTCTAATTTGTTCAGAACAAGTTGTAAAGTTGTCTCCTTTGTAGTAAGGCACACTCTTAAGGGATGTCATTGGGATAGGATCATACTAATTGAGGTTAAATTTAATTTAAAAATGAAAATCTATAAAATTTAAAGCTCTAGGGGAAGCCATGGTAATGAAAGGAGGTAACAAGGATCTTCTATAAGATGTAGAATTGTAAATTGGCATAGGAGGGAATATTTTCAAGTATGGATGAGTGTTAGCAAACCTCAATATTTTTTTTGAGTTAAAAGGTAATCCAAAAAATCAAAAGGAATACCTATAATAACTAACCTTTTATTCACCTTTGGCATGAAAGATAGCCCTACTCTATAGCTAAAATGTTGAGTGTTCTTAGGAGTTCTTACGTGATAAGGGTGTAGATGCAACAAGTTCTACAAACGGATCGAGACCAACATCAATCTCAATCAATATTTTTCAAATATAGTCCCACTAGGTGTGATAATAACTATTATATCATATAATTGAACCTTATGATATGGTTATTTAGTCTCTCTCACTTTTGGCTACAAAATGTGATGAACCCTAGTCTGTGGGTATCCTGTGATGGGGTTGAACCTCTAGAGAAGGTTGGTACCTCTTGGTAGATCACCTAAACTACTAGTTTTGATTTAGAAAAGGGTAAAATGGATGTAAGGGATAACTGAAAGCATATAAAAGGTGAAACACCAAACTAAAATACACTCTAAAATACTTTAAACTAACACTAAGGTAGATAAAATATAACATTCACTCAAACAATATCTCAAACTAGTCATTCTAATTCAATATTTCAAAACTAGGCTCCCTAAATAAGAGATGAAGCATGGAGGAATATCAAAACTCACACTATACATTCATTAGTGGTCAAAATAACACAAAATAAGACCTACAAACACCTTGAAACACATATAAAAAGGGAATAAATAAGGACAATAACCAAAGAAGAATACTCCTCCATAAGGTAATCATGCAGAGGCTAACTAGAACACTAGATATAGGCAAAGAGATAAGTAAAATAATTTGTTTTATTGCTTCAATAGTTTATTCTTACAAATTTTGATAGGATTTTTCTTTGTCAAATTAGAGTATATATTTACAATGGAGAGTGATAGGTATATATAGGAAAAAAAATAAGGGAGAGGATAAGGAAGCTTTCAAAAATAAATAAATGTTAATGAACCACCCTCCATGGAGCTCCAAAAAATAAGAAGAGTTAGATGAGGCTCAACAATCTCCAAATCACATAGGCACTGATATCACTTAGCAAATTAGCCCTCCAAGGTCAAAAAATGTCTTCAATCTCTCACATTGGCCTAAAAAGGCACTAGAGAACAAAATTTACTTTAAGGAAGATGACATCATACTTAACTAACTTTATAAAGGTCTCCAAACATCTAGAATCTTCATTGAATTCTCTAAATTTCTTCTTAACTCCATAAAACTCCTCCACTTGACTTTTATGCCCCATCTCCACTTGGATTATAGAAGCAACTTGTAAATATGGCTAGTCACCCTAACATTTGATGCTTGTAATAAATTTTATGGCTAACTTTGAGTGATTTTTTTTTTGTTACCAACTATTTTTTCTCCTCCAACCTTCAAAAGTCACCATGGAACATGAAAATCCCTTGGACTCTATTAATGGAAGTCTTCAAGCTCAATCCATCTTCAACTATCCTATAAATTGTTTTGAAGTCCATTTTATCACCATGAGTGATAATTTTTGACCCATATAAATGTTTAAAGAATTCATATAATTCATATGAGGATGAAAATGAAGTTTTATGCCACCTTCAAGACCTATAACAATGGTGGAAATCTCCATTAAACATGCAACCATTCACAAATCATTAGAAAACTTGGATTTTTAGCATTTTATCTCATAAAATTACCATATAAATGGTTTTAATGGATATTACAGCCATATAATGGTGATTCATGTCCCATTAGTCTTCCTTCATGCATTTATACAATTTCATCCTTTGAAAACCTAAAAATGGGCATTTTTAGGCCATTTTGGGCCTCCTAAGCACCCACACGTGCTAATTTTCTATTCAAAATAGGTAAAATATGATATTTATAGAGTCCCATATATTTTTTAGTTGGTTTCCAAGTTATTTCAGATCATTTCATTGTATTATGAGCTCAAAAACTCAAAACTAGTCAAAATAGGCTCTTTTAGTAGCTCGGATAGGGTTAGCTTCTTAACAATTGTTCATAAATCTAGTGGCATCGATATTAAAAAAAAAAAAATTAAAATTTATTATAGACCACTAAGTAAAATTCCATAATATATAATCCACCCATGTATCTCCTTCATACCTTTCCAAGTGTGTGAAAGTGCCTCTAAGCTTGAAAATATGCATTTTAGGAGGTTGAGTAGGATAAAAATGAATTAGAGTTAGAAAAAATGTGAATTTATTGTTAAAATAACATTTTATATGTCTATTATTATCATACCAACCTATTTATATGGTTTTATTTCTTGTTCTGACCTTCCAAACATCTTCTATACCTTCATTCTTCTAACTAGGGTTCTTGGCTTCTCAAATTGATTTGAACCTAAAGGTATAATTTTGGTATTTTTTCCATATTATAAATATTTTAAACCTCCTATATTCACCTTGTAACATCATATTATATTATTATAAATCATTATAAGCTTCCAATAATCCCTTAACTACCATTTTATTCACTTTCTCATTTTATGCATGCCTATGTCCAAGAGCTCCTTATTATAGATAAACTTTAATTATTATTATTATTCATAATATAACATATAATTTTGACCCTATTTTGGCTTTAAAAACTCCAAAACACCCTAAAAGGTTCAAATACTCAGTTTTCACTTTTAGGCTTGAATATGCCTAGTTAGGCTTAATAATCCTGATTAGGCCTTGTATGATTTTCTCCATTTTATTAGTTTTTATATATTAATTTTAAATTTTTACATAAAAATTAACCTAAATTTATGTCTCTAATCCTATAAAAAACTTCAATTAGTCACTTAGTTTCTCACTCTATGGTGTGAGTAGTCAAGTGAGAATTATTAACATGCTTCTTTAGCAAACCTATAATATGCCCTTTTCTATATATTAAATGAAATTAGGGGAATTAAAAATAAATAAAACTTAAAGGAAACCAAAAAATACCTCCATGTAAAATTTAAATTCATTTCATTGAGAAGAACTCACAAGATGCATCTTTTGGGGTTGCCTCAACTTGCCTTATCAAATTTTTGATCATGTGTATCTCTACATTTTTCTATTTCATAAAGTTTATGAGGTCCTAAGTCTTAATTATTTATTAAATATTAAAAATATTAACCCACAATAAAATTAAAATATTTTTTTTTTGCAATTTTAAATCAATAAAAACATCTAGAATCATCAATTTAAACCTGCTACACACTCAAAAAATGAGAACCAAGAAACCTAGCAAGAGATAAAAATGTGTATCATGAGATTTATGATTTATAAATAAATAATTAATTTTTAATTTTAACCTATAACATATCCCAAAATTTATTCAATAATTACATTTCATCATCCAACCCTTTTAGCATCTTAAAAATGCCTTTTTTAATGTTCTCCACTTGCATGCCAACACCCTAAATTTTATAAATTTGCACTTCTCCACATTTTTAATTTAAATTGTTAATTTTATAAATATAAAAATTTGTTTTAAGATTTAAAATAACATTCAATTACCTTACTAAATTCTCATGAATTTAAAACCCTTTGTCATACCTGTAACTCTTTAAAAAGCCATCTAAGCTCCATTGGTGACTATTAACAGATAAACATGTGACTATGACAAAATAGTGGATTATTAAAATATTAGTGTGACCTAACCAATACCATGTTAAGTTTTAACCACTAATTATTACCACCTATACCAAGTTTCATATCTGGATCTTGCCTATAGAGGCCTATAGATGCATTTTCCCCAAGACTAGCTAGTGGGCTACCTATGTTTTTGATGTTTTAAAGGTTCATGACTAAGTTTGATTATTTGATTATTTTCACTTTTTTTTTATAATTTAAAAAATATTTTTTATATAGTTTAGGTATCCTCTTTTAATATTATTTATCATTCCTTAGTCAAACTTAGTCTTATATACCCTATCAAACACCATATATCTTCAAAGACCTCAAATTGACCATCTCACTAACACTATTGTAGGTGTTGATTAGAGAATTAGAAGTGATTGAAATTAATTAAACCATAATTTTTAACCTTTATAACTCAAAATTAAATTTTTAACTTCTTCTCATGAGGTTAACTCCCTCTATCATACTCAAGAAATCTCAAAATAGGCCTCATGGTCTCAATTATGATTGCCAATAGATTGCATGAGGTATGTGACAAAACAATGACCATTTAAACTATTAGTGTGACCTATAGGATTCCATAATAATATTAATTTATTTATATTATCATTTTTACCAAAATGTATGACCTAATTCCACCTGTAGATGCTCCAAAGTCACAAAAGCCATTAAAATTATCCCTTGGTGTTGATTATGACTACATTTTCCTTGGTTTAAACCATTCAAATTGTGTTCTCTAATCATTTTATGTTTGAAAAAGATGAGTATGAATGTTATGTAGGTTTTAAGACCTTGATTAATCATATTCATATTAAATTCACTGCATTAACACACCAATAGTCCTATTTCACTTTCATTGCAAAAGAGAGTTCTTTAAGCAACATAGATTGTAGTTCATGCTTTAGTTATGTTTTACTGTGTCAAAAAAATTTAATATTAAAAACAATATTTCAATAGTCCCTTCAAGATGTTTGATGTTTTAAATAGTTTAAAATACCTCTTATATCTTCATTCCAATAAATCCAACTTGATTTCTTTACTCTTTGACATAACACAATACTAGTACCTATAGGTTCCATTCATAAGGTTGATTGAGTTATGACCATGGCTATAGGTAGTCATTTAAAAGTTTTCCTTAGAGTGTAATTTTATTTGGAAATATTATTCACACTATGACCTATTCTTCATTTCATTATCTTTTTCAATCCTCCATTTGATCATGTTAACCTTCCATAGACATTATTCTATCATCCTCTTTGTAATTTAGAGATAAAATTGTCTTGAGAAGGCTATAGGTTGAGTTTTTACCTCATGAATAAGATCCTTCATCATGGTTTCTCTATTCTTCCAAGTAACCTACCTCCCTATTGACTTCTCAAGAATAACAAGGTTCTTAAGTAAGAATCAAACTTGAATACTACCCATGCTTTAAAATATGACTAAGACACTAGTTGAAATGAGCAATATTTGAATGAAGAAGGGAAATAATCCTCTAATAACTTATGGTTTCATCTATCCATTTCTCTACAAAGAGTTACACTCAGGCTTTAAAACCTAAATAAGCCTAATTAGGCCTAAAGAGGATTTTTTTTGTCCAAAATACCTAATCCACTCAATGAATAACATTAAGAACATTAAAAACATGAAAAAATAAACATCTTAGAACCTTTCATCTAACCTAATGTTATCCATCTCTCTTGTATGAAAAATTCACAGAAAACCTCAAGAAACTTTTTGCTAGTAATATGTGGATTATTTCATCATGAAGGATTTTTACCTCTTAGGGATCAAATGTGTGAAACATAGGAGAAAAATGATTTTGATGAGTTGGGATGACATTTTTAACGCTCTCAAGGTTTATTTCATTACTACTTTTTCCCTTAAGGGCCAAAACAAAGGAAAACCCACCTTTTGGGTTTTAAAGGCACTCAAGAGCTAATCAATGGTTTTTTGGTGATGTGTGAGGCCAAAAACATTTATTAAATTTAATCACTCATAAAAGGTATTTTTTAGACCCATTTACTATATCCAGGAGCTGGGATATCTAGTTTGTCAGGATAGATAAGTACAAGACAAAAACTACCCCTCTTGATGAGTTGTTCAAGACTGCGCTAATTTTTTTCTTAGAATAAAGAACCATAGGCATAACTTATTAATCCAAGACTTGGATAAGATTAATAATGATTCAGGTGACTATTCCTTCCTTTTAGAAACCTTTTGAGGTGTTTGAAGATCCATAATGGTAGGAAACCTATTTCATGCTTAATTTGTAGCCAATATGTTTTCCTTACCTCTACTAGTTATTATGCTTGGATATGATTATAGAGGCCTAAAAAGGGATAATAAGGACACCATGGATTATTTTTTATGATATATTATCTTTTTTAATAATCAAAACCCTCAAAAAATTGCTCAACTATGGCTTCAAAAGGCCCAAAAATGCATCTTCTTGCACCCAACTCCACTTCTCCACTCTAAATGACCTAAAATGGTATTGAACATGCCTAAATGATGGAAAAATGCCTTGATGAGGTGTAAGAAAGTCAAAATAAATTGGAATTCTCCAAAAATCCCCTTTTTCACTTTAAAATTCTATTTAAAATCTCATCAAAGCATCTAATGCACTTTTGATGATCTTTTGGGAAAATTGGCTTCATTAGACATCATTATTGACTTATTAGAATATTTGAAACTTTTTTCAAACTTACTTCCTACCCATAAATTTTAAAACACCTTGGAAAGTAGATAGGTCTTTCACTTGCAACTCAAAACCCATTTCTAAGGCTTTAGCTTAAAACCTCCAAAAATACCTTAACCTTTGTGAAGAGCTTCTCAAGAAGGCAAAGAACATGAGGTAGGGCCATTAAGCTCATCTTATATTTTCACCATTAGATCATCCAATTCAATATGAATTTGTACATCTCCCAACACCACACTAAGACCTTCTAAGATACTATACTCCATCATCAAGTTAGGACTATAAAGATAATATTCATGAAGGTAAGAGGTCATTAAATGGTGTAGGGTAGTGTCCTAATCCATCTAGGAATTTTTTTGTATGGACAGAAATATTTTTCAATGGGTATAAAATCAAAATAAATGATTCAATAAATCATACTAAATCATGTTGGGGAGTATAAAAGAGAAACAAAATTGGAAAAATGAACTTAAATTGATCACATTAATTCAAGCTAGGAAGTACGAATTTTTTAAATAAAATGGTTGTAATCTTACATGTAAACAAAAATTAAGAAGATAAAATTTAAAGATCAATTAATTAATCATAAAACATACTATATCAAGATGGGAAACTTGTTAATTATGTGTAACTCATTATCAATCACTACTTATCTCAAATTTGGCATATGTAATATCATTATGACTTGAGTAATGGAAAATTTTGTGAGGAAGGCTTGATTCTATCCATGGTTTTACACTATAACTCAAAAAGTGATCACCAATGAGGTGGAAGAAATTGGGAATGATTTTAAAAGGAATTTCTAGAATGTGGTAATTTGTGAGGAAGGCATGGTCCTATCCATTGTCTTACACTTCAACTCACAAATAAAATCCCTAGAGGGTTTGATTAGTGAACAAATAATATTTCTCAAGGGGAAACATTAGGAATGTTTAAAATTAAAGAGTGAATGTAAAAATAAAAATGTAACCATATATGAAAAGACCTTAGCAACATGAGGAACACTAAGGACACATAAAAGACACTAAGTGGCTAATGACCATCAATATACAAAAGATATTCATTCTCAATAAATAAAAAGTTATATATGTAAATAAGTGAGATAATAATATCGACTCATGTTGTCTAGATGAATAATACAATTAAAATGGACCTACCTTCCCATAATGTGGTCCCCATTCCTTATGACTTCTTATAGAATTATAGGTCTACTACAAATCTTGGGTACTTGTGTGAGAAAGTAGATATCACTAAAATATTTTTTAGTCTCCTTTCCCAATCTACTAAAACCCAATGGAACTTGAATTTATCATAAGACCAATTATGGAGTTTTATCTTTGATAATAAAATAAATATGTGCTTTAAATCACATTTTTAATGTGATTTGACATTTGAAATATTGAATATTACCATTTTCATCATTACTATTTATTTAAATGATTTGGATTTTAAATTTTTATGGACTTTAATATTCCTCCTCCACATATAATTGTAAGAACCAACATGAGAGACAAAGTGATACACAAGAATGAGCTTTAGACTTTGGCTAAAGAAATCTAAGTATCCAAAGAAATGAATAACTAAAACACTTAGGCTTACCTGTGAAATAATATGTTAACTCATGTTTCAACCATGTGTATGCTTAGTTTGTGAAAGGAAATAAGGGGAAAAAAGGGATATCCAAAGTGGATCAATAATAAAATTGTATGACTTTGTTTTCTAATTGATCACATGGTAAATAATGATTTCTAAGGGTAATAAGGTATGTATAACCAAGTGACAACAATAATTATTCATGCTATGAAAATAAGGTATCAAAAAGTCATGAGAAAAGAATATGACATTTATGGAAGTAAATTAACTCATGAAGAGAATCATGTAATCATGAAAAAAATCCACAATAGATCAGAAGGAAAGAAAATGACACTATAGACAACACATAATTAAAAATATAAAGATCCATATAAGATAGATGAATGAAGAATTTTTTTACACAGAGTCAAATAATATATAAATTAGATAAATATAAAATTGGAGCACATGTCCAATCCAAAGTAAAGAAGAAAGTAAAGGAACAAGATGATGTGTTCATTAATACTAGTACATATATCTATAAATAGTATCCATAGCATCTAATAAATCTCTATGAAGATGGAACCTAACCACTAGGAGGGTCTCATTGATCTTTAATAAAAGTTAGGAAAAATACATCTTATCTAATATCATTGACATAAAATAGAGGCATAACTAAAATATAATTCTCATGGGGTCCATCATGTATATAATACTCAGTAAAAGGAATATAAGATGAATCTATGCGAGAAAAATGAGACACCGGTGGAGAAGGAACTATAGGTGGAGGAACTATGGGGGAAGAATGGTGAAACTTATTACATGGATGACCTATATGAGGAGGAATACTAGACATGAGAACAGTCATAAGGTGATCTTAAAGATATTGGTAGAAGATGTTGAAATAATTAGTGTGATTGGTACTACACTAGTGCCATTATGAATATATGTCTCCATATTTTAAAGGATACTTAGGAAATAACCTAGGAAGAGGTATGGATTTGTCTATAGACTAAGGAAGAGTAGGACACAATGTATCGATATATTGTTGAAGCTTTCAATAATGGGTGGATTAATTATTATTTTTGTCATATAAGTAACAAATATGCTTGTTGGTAGAATTTTTGGGTTTAATAACAAAGGGAGTAAAAGTAGAAGCCATGTAATGCTGGTATAGCTAACAATCTTAAGTCTAATGAATAAAAACTCTATGAATTTCACATTATGACTAATTAACCCATTAGGAAAATAGGGGAACAAGCTATAGTAAAGTAAGAAGGCCATCACCAAAGGGAGGTAGGGTTAGTGGAGAGATTGGCCCAGGGTCATCTGAAGGAGAAATTGAATCATAAGTAAGAAAAGACTCAGCTAAGGGAAGAGAAAGAATAGGATCTAGACTAGGCTCAGTTGAGGGAGGTGTAAGATGAATAGAGGGCTTAAGGATAGTAGAAATCATTTTAGGGGGGATCTTGGTTTCTATCAAATCAATATGGACCAGTCATAACATGATCCATAAACTTGATCCTAAGAGGTTATTTGGAAACTAAAGGTGTGCCATGTGAATGTGTCATATCTACCCTATGAACAAGAGGAATAATTATAAAATTAGGAATTATATTAGATATAATGTGATAAGATAAATGAAAATATTTAAATAAAGAAGAATGAAAATGAAGGATCTCAATGTCTCTATCCTGATAAGACCTCCTAGAAATGGATCATCTAAAGAATAACCATCATCATAGTTGAGTGTATGAATATCAATGGCATAATTAGGTATGACTTTTATATTAGAGTTTGTATGGTGAATAGAATTTTGAGTCTTAGTTAAGACCAAGGGTATATCATAACTAGGTGGCTAATAAGAACACAAATTTAAATATGGTGGAAGTTAGGAAATGAGATAAGGAGGAAGATATGAAGTTTTTATTTTTGAGATTGATATCATCTAGCTCATCATCATCATCAAAGTCTAAGAGTTAGGTGGTATGTTATTTATTATTTTTGGGTGACCATGGCAACCTCAAATAGAATTGATAGCTAAATTAAAATGTTAAGATTATTAGAATGGAACACTTAGTAAGGGTTCAAGGGTTGGAGATTTTAATATACCATGGTTTCAGAGGGTTTTTATAATTATAAGGGTTGGTGTCACCTTAAATCATATAGATATCACCATTGTGGTAAAACTTGACACATTAGCTAGTAGAAGAGATGATAGCCCTCATGAAATGAGTTTATGGTCTGCCAAGCAAGATTTTGTAGGAAAGGTGAAAATTAAATATAATAAAATTCACTCGTATAGTGATAGATGGGATGGTAATAGGGATCCACACACAACCAAAATGAGATATTTTCCTATGATCATAACCTTTACATGTGTTGTGTGTGGACTTAAGATTACACTTAGAGTATTCAAGGGTTTTAATGAAATCAATAGAGGCAACATAAGTACCTAAACCCTCATTAATAAAATCATGTTTGACATGAATATCATTGATTTGAACACTTATAAAGAGGGGATTATCATTCACATGAAGACAAATCTCATCTAGGATGGTATAAGTAATAAGAAATTTGAGAGAGAGAGAGAGGGAGAAGTGTGAACTATTTTATGAACATGTATAGACATATATTTACATTATTACAAGGTAATAGATTTAGACCTAGATAAGGAAGTTTCACATCCTATTAGGGGAGGATGTAGGATGTTTATTTAGAATAGGAATTGTATAAGGTAGTTATGATTCATCATAACACATGAGTGGACTAAAATATAGAGGTACGTAGTGTTAGAGGATATCTTAGGAAGGAAGATTATAAGTTCATGTAAACTTGTGTTAATAAGACATGGTTTGTTTAGTTTGGGGACAAATTGGTTGATTATCTTGAGAGGATGGGGTAATTGATTTAGGTTTAACTTGAGATAGATTTAAATAAGTGGTATTAGAAGGTTTAATTATGTTTTTAATGGGTAAAGAGTTTGTGTAAACTATATAAATAGTATGAGAGGTGTTATCCAATGGATGTGTTGGAATTGATTATTCAAAACAGATAAGGTCCTTATACCCCAACTCTGTTAGGTGATTTGAGGAATAATATGAGATAACACATAAATTTTATGATTATTTTTTCATGTGTTTAGGATGATGATCAATAAAATCAACTACCCTTTGCATATTAGTCATATTTACCACATTTTCTTTATGTGTTTGGTCTATAAGACTTTCAACATTATTAGTGGAAGGAGTAGGCTTGTCATTATTATCCTAGTGATTAGGAAGAGGTGTTAAGGTGTTGTAAATGATGTCTCTAAGATGTCCAATATTGTCCATGAGGTGGAAAAGAGTATTCATAAGGTGTCTTGTATGATATATGATCAATGACAAAGTGTGCCTTATTACTCATGTGTGGATCTTGTAGTATATTCTTGGTAAGGTAGGTTGATGGATGATGTTGATAATGTGATCATGTTTCAGAGGCCCTATGGTGTGTCAATAGTTCTTGGATTGAGTATGGAAGTTATATGTTTCCATTTGGTTCATCCTTGTGGTCATTTAGGCCTAGTTGGTCTTTTGGCAAATCAGGTCAAGTGAACATGTTGATAAATCTTAATTACACTAATAATTGTTGATAAATTATATGTTTGGGGTCATGACCAAGATGGATCTACTAGAAATAGCTATGGGATATCTTACCACAATAATATCACTAGAGAGGGTTCTAAAGCCTCTAGTCAAGTAAAACTATGTAATAAACCTAACTAGGTCCTTTATTTTCATATTAACTAAAATAAATAAATGAAAAAATTAAATAAATTATATGTTAGAGATTTTTCAATTATGTCATGGAGGTGTCCAAGTGAGGGGATGAAGTAATTTTATATTCTAATTGACAATGACAAAGTGTGCAATGTGTTTGTCCTAGTATGCTTAAAGTTGGCTTGGTTAACCTTCTATTTTGACCTAGTTAGAGATGATTAGGGATGAATCTAAAGTATTGATAATGTGAAAGAGGTCATAGAAGAAGTTTTTTATGCTTTTAGTGATTATGTGTATGAGTTTATTTCATATGGTTGATCATTGTTTTTATCTAGACATTTTGGTTCTAGTGGTAGAAAATTTGAGTAGGCAGTTTACTAACATCACAATTGTCATGTGTGGATGAGTTAGGGGAAGTTTGTCATATGATTATGATCACATTAGTCTCTAGTTACTATAAAACTATTTTAAGATTCAAGTGAAATAAAATATATGGAAGTGTAAAGTTAGGCTCTCAGGTAGTTTGATAGTGTTTTCCCATACTTAGCCAAATCTATAAGTGGCAAGAAAAGTTGACTAGGCATTTTGATCTAGTCATTTTTCACACACGTGGATGTTTCTAAATGAGTTGATCATATGGGTTTATTTAGTTTTGTTATTAGTTGATATGTGTTATGTTCTAGGTTATGTAATGAAGTGCATCAAAAGATATGCATGTGCAAAGTTGGCCTTCCAGATAGTTCTTGACATAGTTAGATCTATGGCAAAAAAAATCTAAGTGAGTAGATTAATGGAATTATATCTCGCATGCACAAAGTTTTTAAGAGATGATTAATAAATTTTTGGGTCCTCTTTGAAATGAGAACATATGGTCCAAATTTTATAACATGAATTTTAGCTATGTAAAATATATATATGTCCAAAGTTGGACTTTCATGCAGATTGAAATGGTTCCCATAGTCATTTTTGCATAAGGTAAAGATCAAGACCAAATGAAGATCCAATAGTTCACAATAATTCATACAATAGAGATAAATAATGTGGATTGGGTCAAATAGGTTAAAGTGCTAAAAAATAATGTGAAGGTTCCAATTTTCATGATCATGAGGGTTTTGAGAAAGATCAAACAATAAGTGATATAAGATAAAGACGGAGATAATCTATAGAGATCAACAATGTGTATGTGGTCAAGATTGCAAGATTACATGAGATAAGGTAAACTATTTGAACTTTAACATTTAGGTAATAGTGCATATGAGTTGAATTTTTAATAATATTGATGTTGTGTGTTTAATATGAGATGTGAGGACATGAGATGTGTTTTAGGTGTTCAAAGTTTAACTATGACCATTTGAATTTAAATATTTGAATTTAACAAAGGAAAGGCTAGTGTCTAGTGTTTGGGCCATAAAATTTGATCCAAGATGAATTCAAAGGTTATGTACAAATAAAATCTATAGAGGACTCCAAAGCACATTTATAAATATATATTTTAAGGTTTGAATGTACATACAGTCAAAAATATTAAGCTCTAAAGTTGACTATGTTTTGTAACTGACCCGAGAAGGATAATTGAACTTGTGTTGATGATTTTTTTATGTTTCATGATGACTTGGATATTAGAGATAATTTTATACTCTATGAGGATAATTTTTATGGATTTTGGAGGTATGATCAATCTATTTTTAGTATTAACTATGCTTAAGAAGTTGACTATGTGTTTGTTCATCATGTTCATATGTACAAGGTCATTATTTGAGTTGTTTAAGCATACGTAGAGGTGATAATATTTGACTATGATAATTTTAGGAAGTTAAATGGGTCATGTGGAGTGGACCTATGAATTTTTAGGTTGTCTTATGTTCCTCTTTTTCTCATTAAACTGTTAAATGGGTGAATAGGTCTTTGTAAGACCTATAAGAGCTACAAGGGCCTAATTTAAAGGTGTATCTTCTTAAGGATCATTATGGGTTACCTATGTGGATGGTATTAAGCTATGTGTAAATATGATATATTCCTTAAAGGTTAAAGCATGCATATTAGCTGACCAAGATGGTAATGTTCATCAATGCTATATAAATAGTAAAACCAAATGTGATGGTTTCTAAATTTGAGAGATACTAGAGAGAGAGAGGGGTGTATGTGAGATTTGTGGAGAAAAGGAGAGGGAGAGTGCCTAGTAGATGATTTTATGGGTAGATTAGATTGAATAATATGTGTATGACCTATGGGTCATGTTTTTTATGTTAGAATAGCACTCTTGTAGGTTGAAGATGAGCAAAAAAGCTTACTATGATCCAAAAGATGTTTTGGATGATTTAAGTGTGTAGAGTTAAAGAGAGATAATATAATTTATATCTCCATTATATTGGCAATAAATCAATTTTTAGGAGATGTTGTTATGGCTTCTCAACATCTAGGGGTTGTATCCTCCTTTCAAGGTGAAGCTTGCTAAAAGTCTTATTATTGTGGTTGCTTAACTAGACAGGTGTTGTAGCACTTTGTGGGATTGTAGTATCACTAAATAATGGATGATATTTACTTGATGTGTATGCTTCATTAGTGATTTTGTTAATTAATTAAGAGTTTTTGAAATGTTTGAAATTGAAGTTGAATTATCTAGGCTTCTTGATTCACCCCCATCTTAGTGATTGTACCTCTAATAATTGGTATGACAACAGGTCCTTTGGTAAAGGCTTGATAATTTGAAGTTGATCCAAGGTATAATACTATTAGTCATCAGATACAAGGAGGTTTATCTAATAGTCATGAAATGATGTTCAATGGATCCAATTATGATTTTTGGAGTGCAAGGATGATGGCATACATTATGTCCCTAAGGTTTGATGTAATGTAATGTATTGTGGATGGTTATTCTACTCCTACTACTCCATATACTACTATAGACAAGATTATATTTAAGAATAATTATAAGACAATGAATTTCATTACTTATGGTCTTATTGAGACTAAGTTCACCAAGGTAATCCATTATACATCTACCAAGGAAATGTGGGATAAATTGAAGACTATTTATGAAGGTGGATCAAAATTTAAGTTGGAAAAGTTGCATACTCATTGAAAATAATTTGAGAGTCTTAATATGATGAAGATTTTATGGTATCATTTCTATAAATACTTGATGAGATTATGAACATCATCAGAAGTCTTGGAGAGAAGCTTGAAGAAGATACTATAGCTTAAAAGGTATTAAGGTTTCTCTGTCTCTCAATTTTAATTCTAATGTATCTGCTAGAGAAAAAATTCATGATCTTACTTAGTTAAATATGAATGAATTACATGGCATTCTTACTGCATATTAGATGAGATTAAATGATGATATACCATCAACACAGGAAGCAACATAAAAGATAGAGATGAAGCCTAAGAAGAAGTTCCAAGTGTTAGTTTGTCGAGCTAAAAGCTTCACTATTATACAAATGGTGGAGGTTGCTGAGTGTCAAAGTAACCGATGTAGGCCAACTAATGTCAATCATCTTTAGCTACATAGTAACTAACATTGGTTAGGGTTCAGCTGACATCAGTCAGATAGGAATCGATGTCGGTCTCCTATGTGTTTCTAGAATTGGTCTAATTTTAGACATACAGTCAATTTGCATGTAAAGACTAATTTTAGTCTTGAGTCTACATTTCTAATTATTGTAATTGGGAAGTCTAATTATTGTTTGGTTTGGGATATATTTAACAGACCCATGGGGTTATATTGTAATCAAGGACTAAAGACAAGGAACTGATTATTTTGAGTGTAAGATAAGTTGATTTGCAGGTAGCAAGATCAAGGAGATCTACATGGTAAGTAAGATCAGTTAGATCTATAGGTGTACAAGATCAAGGAGATCTACTTGGAGTACTCGATGGTACATGGTGGACTGGTAGTAGGCAACAACAACCATTGGGTTGATTTTCACTAACTGGTGGAGGAACAACTCGGTTATTGAGTCGTGATTGTAATTTATTGAGAGAGAGAACTCTTGAGGGAGAATTATTGTACACCCAACAGGTGTGGGAAGAGTGTGATTTCTTCATTGTATTTCCTTTTAGAAGAGTGTTAATATAGATTGTATTATTTCTCATATTCTGTGTTGTCTCTAAATTCTAGTTACATATTACTTCTGGTTTAATTCCATGTTTAATTGCTTATACAAAGGTAATCAAGTGTACTCTTAAGGAGTAGGATCCTGACAATTGGTATTAGAGCTACAGGTTCATCAGAGCTTGGTTCACCAACACCTTGGTTTCAGAGTGTGTTAAGTGTTTGTTGATTATAGGTCACTCATAGGGGTTTCTGATTGAGTGGGAGTAAAGCAATGGTAGAATAAAGTAGACTAAGAATGGAGAAATTCAATGGCAAGAATTATCAATTATGGAGGATGTAGATAGAAGATTATCTATATCAGAAATATCTATACTTACTGTTGGGTGGGGTTGCAAGCAAGCCCACATATATGCAAGATGAAGAATGGAAGGTTCTTGACAAAAAGGCTCTTGGAGCTATAAGGCTGACACTGACAGCTTCTATGTTTTCCAACTTATCTCAGGCAAAGACAATGATAGAGTTAATGGAATCTTTCGCAAATTTATATGAAAAACCCTCAGCTTTGAATAAGGTATTTCTTATGAAGCAATTATTTAATTTGCAAATGCAAGAAGGTGGTTTGGTATATAGTCATCTTAGTGATTTTCATGGTTTGGTAAACCAATTAAATTCAGTCAAAATAGTTTTTGATGATGAAATTAAGGCTCTCTTAATCTTATGCTCTTTACCTAAAAGTTGGGATAGCTTGGTAATGGCAGTAAGTAATACTACATCTGCTTCAAATATCTTAAAAGTTGATGATGTTGTTAGTGTAATCTTGAATGAAGAAATTCATAGGAAAAGCATAAGGGAATCATCAGGTAATGCTTTAAGTGTTGAAAGCAAGGGAAAACAAAGAGATAAGGTCTAACAAGGGAAATTAAGGTCAAAGATACGTAGTGGATCCAAATGTAGGTATGGCTATATAACCTGCTAGAATTGTGGAAAGAAAGGACATGTAAAGAAAGATTGTTGGTTGGTAGAAGATCAACATGAAGGAAATAAAGAAGCAAATGATGCAGGTATTGTTGCATGAGATGCTCTTATATGTTCCTTGGATAAAGTAGAATCTTGGGTTTTAGATTCTGGTGCCTCTTTCCATGCAACCCCAAATAGAGAATTTTTTCATGATTATGTCCATGGAGACTTTGGAAAAATTTATTCAGGGGATGGTGAGCCTTGTCAAATTGTTGGCAAAGGAAATGTGTAGTTGAAATTGTAGAATGGCAACACATGGGTGTTGAAAGATGTCATGCATGTACCCATCTTGAAGAGGAATCTGATTTCTATAAGAAAGTTGGGTGATGAGGGTTGAACAGTAACACTCACATCAGAATCTTAGAAAGTTTCCAAGGGTGCACTTGTATTAACAAGTGGTAAGAAAGTAGTTACACTTTATCTATCTACTTGTATTACTGATTCTCCTTCTATTTTATCTACTTCAGATGTAGATGTAAAGATGTGGCTCTATAGGCTTGGTCACATGAGTGAGAAGGGAATGCATGTTATTAAGTCAAATGGTAAGAGTTTATATTTGAAAAACATAGATCGAGATTTTTGTGATCATGGTATCTTTGGGAAACAGATGAAAGTGAGGTTTCTCACAACTGGGTCAACAAAAAAGAAGCACAGGTTGGAGCTTGTTCACGCAAGTGTGTGTGGACCAGCTCAGGGAGCTTCTATTAGAGGATCATAGTATTATGTTTCTGATGTTATGAGAAAGGATTGGGTTTATTGCATAGAGAGGAAATTTGATGTTTTTGACACATTGAAGAACTGGAAAGCCATGGTTTTCAAGGAGAAAGTGATGGACAAATATCAGCTCAAGAGGCTGAATAATTTTGAGTAGTGAAATGTTGATTTGGACAAGGTTATAATCCAAAATGAGCTCATGGGTAAAAAAAATCATCACTCATAGGAAAACATAGACACCGACGTTGGTCAGGAAGGAACCAACATCAATCAGGCAGGAACCGACATCAGTCTAGTGGAAACCAAAGTTGGTGATGTCAAGTAGGTGGGCACTAACATCAGTCAGAGAATTGATGTCGATGATCAGGTGGGAACTGACATCAGTTAGGTAAGAATTGATGTCGATCAGGTTAATCAAGTGGAATCGATGTCGATAAGGTGTAGACTGAGAGTTGATCGAGATTAGTCACTGACAGAGAATTTGGGCAGATAGTAAGTTATAAATGAGTGTTAAATGCCCATAAGGAGGACTAAAAGGGTAAGTAAACCTCTAATTCACTATTCCTCTTTATACTAATTTTTGTTCATTGATGGTGGAGAACTAAGAAGTTTTGAAGAGGCAATGCAGGTAAAATCTAGGAAACAGTGGGAGCATGACATGAATGAGGAAATTGATTCTTTGGAAGAGAACAAAATGTGGGATTTGGTAGAGTTTCCATCTAAAAAGAAAGCACTAAAAGATGAATGGATTTATAGGTTAAAGAAAGGAGAGAATGGATAGGTGAGATATAAGGTCGAGTTATATGGTCTTGAGCAAGCTCCAGGATAGTGGTATTTGAGGTTTGATAGGTTTATGACAAAGCATGGCTTTAGTCAATGTCAATATGACCATTGTGTTTATTTTACTAGAATGGATAATGGTAATTATATTATCCTGTTGCTGTATGTAGATGATATGTTTGTTGCAGGTTCACACATGCAAGTAATCAGTAAGCTAAAGGTAAAATTAGCTCACACATTTACCATGAAGGATGTAGGAGTAGCAAATAAAATCCTTGGCATGAGTATTAAGAGAGATAGGAAAAATCATAGGCTGATTTTATCTTAAGAGGATTATGTGAATAAGGTAGTGGAGAGGTTTAATTTTCAGGATGCAAAACCAGTAAGCACACCTATGGTTGGACAGTTCAAGCTGAGCTATGAACAGTGTCCTAAATCACATATTGAGGTTGAGTACATGGTATGTACTAGACCTGATATTACCCAAGCAGTGGGAGTTGTCAACAAGTTTATGGCCAATCCAGGAAAGGAGCACTAGAAAGCAGTTTAGTTGATTCTCAGATATCTGAGAGGGACTAGCAACAGGTATTTATGCTATGCAGGGTCAAGCATTTCTCTACATGGGCATGTAGATTCAAATATGGTAGGTGACTTGGATGATAGGAGAAGGACCACATGATATGTGTTCACTATTGGTGGAATAGTGGTTAGCTAGATTTCAGAGTTGCAGAAGGTTGTTGTAGTCACAGAGGCTAGCAAGGAAATGATATGGATGACTCGGTTCATGGAAGAGTTGGGAAAGGAGTAAGAGATTTGTAGATTGTATAATGATAGTCAAAGAGCAATTCATTTAGCAAAGGATTCAACCTTTCATTCAAGAGCTAGATATATATAGCTTAAGTACCACTTCATTAGACAGGTATTGGAGGATGGACATTTGAAGCTGAAAAAGATCCATACGGATAAGAACCTTAGAGATATGTTAACAAAGCTAAGAACAAAGGAGAAGTTGAATCTTCATTCAAATTTTGTTGGTCTTCAAGACTAAACTTGAAGATGGGGATACAAGCCAGAAACAAAATTAGAGAATGTTGTTGTATAGGTACAACTATTTATCTCCAAGTGGGAGATTGTTAGTTTGTGGAGCTAAAAGCTTCACTGTTATGCAAATGGTGGAGGTTGCTGAGTGTCAAAGTAACTGACATCAGTTAGACCAATTGACATTGGTCATCTCTAGTTACACAGTAACCAACATCAATTAGGGGTCAATCGACATCGGTTAGACAAGAAGTGATGTTGGTCACCTGTGTATTTCCAGAACTGGTCTAATTTTAGACAGACAGTCAGTTTGCATGTAAAAACTAATTTTAGTCTTGAGTCTACATTTCTAATTATTGTAATTGGGAAGTCTAATTATTTTTTGGTTTGGGATCTATTTAAGAGACCCATGGGGTTGTATTGTAATCAAGGACTAAGGATAAGGAAGAGATCCTTCTGAGTGTAAGATCAGTTGATCTACAGGTAGCAAGATTAGGGAGATCTACATGGTAAGTGAGATTAGTTATATCTATAGGTGTGCAAGATTAAGGAGATCTACTTGGAGTACTTAGTGGTACTTGGTGGACTGGTAGTAGGCAATAACAACCATTGGGTTGATTGTCAGTAACTGGTGGAGGGAACAACTCAGTTATTGAGTTGTGATTGTAATTGATTGAGAGAGAGAACTCTTGAGGGAGAATTACTATACACCCAAGAGGTGTGGGAAGAGTGTGATTTCTTCATTGTATTTCCTTCTAGAAGAGTGTTAATACAGATTGTATTGTTTCTCATATTTTTTGTTGTCTCTAAATTCTAGTTACATATTACTTTTGGTTTAATTTTGTGTTTAGTTGCTTATACAAAGGTAATCAAGTGTACTCTTAAGGAGTAGGATCCTGACACTAAGGTAAAAAACCCAAGGAGGATGACATTTTTGATATTGACGAGGATGAACTAATTGATTTTTTTACAAGGAAATTGAAAACATGTTCAGGGAACTATAAGGTTAAACTACCCTTCAAATGATTATAATTATGGAGAGATAGGACATTTTGATAGAAAGTACCCTCATAATAATGATGATGAATAAAATGGTGAAGAACAAGATGAAGATAAGAAGACATACAATTCTGATAAGAGGAAGAAAGGATTAATAATTTTTGACAATAAGAAGTACTTCAAGGATAAGAAGAGTCTCTACACCAAAGAAGATTGTAGCTAATCAGATAAGAGTGAAGATAGTGACTCAGAGTATGATCATGATGATTATGGCCCTATTGAATATGAAGTCATATTCATCTATAAGGAAATAAATTTCTCATATCAAATGAAGTCTACTTGGAGTCATTCAAATGATAATAGAGATGAGGTGGACTATGAGACTAAATTAATGAATTCCCTTGAAGAAGTGAAGATTGAGAAGAATATTAAAAACAAGATGAAGTCATAAATCAAGGACTATGAAGAAAAATTTAGTGTTTATGAATAAAGAATGAATGAAGATACCAAGGATCATGAAGATATGGTCAAGCATCTCAATTTTCAATTGGAAATCATGTTTACAAGCTTGAAATCTAAAGAAGATGAATTTTCAAAGTATGTAATTGAAAATGAGTCATTAAAATATGAGCTATAGAATACATCTAGTAAGGTGAATCTATTTGTGATATTTGAAAAGACATCAAGTGATCTAGATAATATTCTAAATGATAAAAAACATACAAGTGATAGAACTGGTCTTGGATACAAAGAAGAACTAGAGAATGCAACTCAAGACAAGATGAAGACTAATGTGCACAAGAACAATCTGAATTTGAAGAAAAATCATTAAAAAAAGGAATTAAGGTGCTATAATAATGAAGATACATCATTTTATACAACCAAATGCCATGAGGTATGCAAGTTTAAATGGTTAATATTACACATGTAATTAGTTTGGGCATATATATAGAGAATGAAAGAGGCTTTTTAGAAATTAATTTACATGGAACTATGATGGGGGTCATCAATTAAAATGTGTGAACAAAATTAAGTGCTTCAACTATCTTGATGTGGGACACTTTACAAACCAGTATCCATATAAGGTTAGATAAGGTGAATCCTCTTCAAAAAGAGGAGGTTGTTTTGTTTGTCATGACTTAGGAAATATTGAAAGTTTATATCCAAACAAGGTAAGAAAAATTGTGTTGCCATCAAGGAGTATTGTTTGTTACAAATATGAGAATATTGGCCACATTGATATGTTATGTAATCAAAGGACATTAAGCCAAAATAAGTTCAATCAAACTCTCAAAGTATAAAGAAGAATATAAATTAACTCATGGAAACCAAAGGTAGTAAGTGTGAGTCATGATAAGTCTTTAGGTCCAAGTAATCTGATTTGGTGGATAATGCTTCAAAATTTGAAGAATTCCAAGGGCTCTCATTATCTACTCATATTGTGAATGAATAGACTAAGTTCAAGAAGAAGACCAATGTACTAGTTGAATCTAGTTAGGAGATGCTTATGGATCCAAGTGAACATCATACCATTGTTGATCATGTATAATGCAAATAACATCAATTGATATTACTTAGTGATGAGGTTCTTAACTGCAAGGTAGATTATTCAGATGAAAAGGTATGTCATAAATGTATGTTGTCTCCATGTATTGTCAATTCAGTACTAGAAGAAAAGGAGAATATTGTTGTATATGAGCATGTTTATTCTCTTAATTATAATAAGAATAATAGTAACTATAAGTATCAAATGACCAAGGAGGAGAAGGAATATGAGGAGTTGTGGGAAACTCCTAGTTTCACATTGTTCTAGGATATTATGAAGTAGGGTGTCTCTACCTATGCCTCTTAGGAGACATCTTTCTTATGGAGAATAAAATTTATGTTCTCAAGATCATAATTCTAATTAGATAAGGTAATTGGTTAAGGAGGAACAAGTGCATGAGCTTGTTTGAAATATTTTTTGAAGGAGCTATAGTACGTGGTTAGAATGGGTGTTTTTAGGTGGCTTAATGAGATTAATGGAATGCCAAGAATATTTTGGTGCTCAAAAAGGTCAAAATCCATGGTATAGGAAGTTAAGGTTCCCAAATTTATGGAATCTCAAATATTTGTACAAAAGTGTGTGATGGTTCTCTCTAGGTGTGCAAGATGTTTCATAGATGAATGTTGAGCAGAAAGAGGTTTGTTGACTCTATTTCTTTTAGATTATAGGGTTTTGAGCTATGATAAAACAAATTTATTTTCCATATTATTTTAGTTATAAGTATTACTAATAGGTATAAAGGGCCAAATGGGTTTTCAAATCAAGCTTCATATAGATCTGAAGGTTTATGGATTTCAAGTTATTCAAGTTTTTATCAAAATGGAGGTCTAATTGGCTAGTAAGTTTGTGAAGGAAGTATGTTTCAAAAAATGATATTTGTGATTAAATTTGTTTTGATTTATGTGTAATATTATAGTGATCCATATATTAAATTTCAAGTCTTGAATTTGTGTATGATGTAATTTGTGAGCTCTACAAGTTCTAAGTAGGGCTACAAGGAAACTAGACAGACCTTGTAAGAAAAAGAGTGTTTTTTTGTTCAATTTATTTAGAATATAAAGGAATGATTTAAATGAGATTTATTAAATTATTTTATATTATTTTTCTTATTTAGTGAGTGGCATGAAGTTCTATTGGTGGTCTTTACGATAACTTGAGATAGAAGTCTAGTAAGCTTGTATGGTGATTCTTCATGGTGTGATGAAATATGAAGATGATCAAGAGGTTAAATTTATTATAAATATTATGGGGAGTCCATTTTATATGTTTATTGGTTATTTAAATCATATTTTAGTGTCTTTTTTGTTCTTTCTTCATTGTTTGTAGTGCTTGGTTGAAGAAGTGTTGGCATATTGCAAGAGGGAGTTGTCAAGACAAGAAGAGGTAGCATAAAGGGAAGGGGGAGTTTGTAATATATTTATAATATGGTATTATCCTAATATTAGTATTTTTATTTCCTCATTATTATATTTTTCCCACTTTTTCATTATGTCAAAGTGGGAGAAGGTTCCTATTATGAGTGCTTGAAGAGAGAGAAGAAAGGTGAGTTATATATTATTTTATGATGGATGATGACATCAATGAAAAAAGGGAAGATTGTTGGAGAGTTATTAATTATTTAAAAAGAATTTCATGAAGGTTTCCAAGTGAGTGGATTAATTACCTTGATATTCTAAGTGATAATGATAAAGTGTGCTATGTGCTTATCATAGTATGCTTGAGGTTGTCTTCGTTGATATTCTATCTAGACTTGGTTAGAGATGATTAGGGATTAATATGAAGTATTTAAAATTTTAAACAGTTCCCATAAAAAATTTCATATGATTTGAGTTCTCTTTTGTATGAGTGTATTTTAACCTGGTTAATCATTGTTTTCATCTAGACAATTTGGGTCTAGTTGTAAAAAATTTGAGTAGGAAGTTTGTTGACATCATAATTACCAAATGTGGATGGTTCAAGGGGATTTGGTTATATTTTTATGATCAAATTATTCCCTATTTACTATGTGATAAATTATAGGTCATGAAACTAAGCATGACAAAATATATGCAAGTGCAAAGTTGGGCTACCAGGTAATTTGACAATGTTTTCCCATAGCCAAATTTACAGGTGGCAAGAAAAGCTGAGTAGGCATTTTGATGTAGTAATATTAAACGTGTGTGGAAGTTTAAAAATTATTTTATTATATGGGTTTTTTTATTCTTGTTCCTAGTTGATATTTACTAAGTCTTAGGTCATGTAATTAAACACATCAAAATATATGCATGTACAAAGTTGGCCTTCCAAAGAGTTCTTGACATAGTTGGCTATACGGCACAAAAATATGAGTGAGTAGATTAATGACATTATATCTCACATGTGAAAAGGTTTTAATATTTTATTAATACATGATTCGGTTACTATTTAAAAGGAGAACATATGGTCTATATTTTAGAACATCCATTTGAGTGAGTTAAATGATATATTTGTGTAAAGTTGGCCTTTTAGGAAGATTAAAAGGGTTACCATACTTAGTCATTTTTGCATAAGGTAAATATTAGGACCAAATGGAGATCTAATTGTTCATGGGAATTTGTATAGTAGATATCAACAGCACGCATTGAGTTAAAGAGGTGAAAGTGTTTTGAAGACATGTGAGGGTACCAAGTATCATGATCATGGGGGTTTTGAGCAAGATCAAATGGTAAGTGCTATAAGATAAAAATTGAGCTAATATATAGAGATCAATGGTGCATATGTGGTCAATATTACAAGATTGCATGAGATGAGGCCAACTATTCAAATTTTAATGTTTGGAAATTTGTGCCTATGAGTTAAAGTTTGAAGAAGATCGATGGTGCATGTTTAATATGAGATGTGAGGATACAAGATGCATTTTAGGTGTTCAAAGTTTAACTATGACCATTTGAATTAAAATATTTCCTTTTGAAAAAGGAAATACTAGTGTCTAGTTTTTGGGCCATAGTGTTTAATCCAAGATGAATTTGAAGGTGCTATAACAAGAAACATTGTAGAAGACTCTAAGGAACATATGGAAATATAGATTTAAAGTTCTAAATGTACGTATGGTCAAAGATATTGATCTCTAAATTTGACTATGTGTTTGACTATGTTCTATAAGTGACCTAAGAAGGATAATAAAGCTTGGGTTGATGTTGTTTTGATGTTTCATGATGACTTAGCTATTGGAGAGTATTTTAGACTCCATGAGAATCATCTATATGGATTTTAGAAGTGTGATAAATCTGTCTTGAGTATCAACAATGCTTAATAATTTTATTATGTGCTCATTCATGGTTTTCTTGTGTACAAGGTCATTTTTTGAGTTGTTTAAGCATACATAAAGGTGAGTAGAGTTGACTGTGATCATTTGAGGAAGTCTAAAGGGTCATGTATAATGGACCTATTCATTCATAGGTGGTCATATGTTCTTTTTTTACATGTTGAAGTGATAAATGGATGAATAGGTCTTCATGATACTTATAAGAGCTACAAGGGCCTAATTTAAAGGTGAACCATAGATGTTATGGTTGATGTATGTGGATGGTATTGATTTGTGTCTTGATGTGATAGATGAATTAAAGGTTAGGACATGCCTATTAGCTGAACAAGATGGTAATATTCATGAATGCTATAGAAATAGTGAAACCAAATTTGATGGTTTCAACATTTAAGACAGACTAGAGATAGATGTGTGTATGTGAGAGTTATGGAGTGAAGGAGAGTGCCTAGTTTATGAGTTTATGAGTAGAGCAAATTGGGGACTATGTGTATGACCTATGGGTCATGTTTTTGATATCATAATAGTGATATCATAGGTTGAGGATGTGTTTATGCTTCTAAATGTACCACATGTGCTTTTAGTGTTTATAAAACACTACTCATTTTAGAATTCTAAGAAATCAAGGCATGAGTTGCAGGTATTTGGAAATTATGATTACTATGGTGAAATATCAATAGATCAAAGTAGTCTACTATAAAAATTTATATTATTCAATGGTGGAAGCCACCTTGGTTCGGACTTGTTAACAAATTCTAAGTCAAAGATTCATGTTACACTAACCTAAATAGATATTTTTAGTGAAATTTAAGCTATAGTGAAGATCGTTGTAAAAAGGAGAAAATAAGAGAGGGTCGGTCAAAAAGGAAAAAAATGTGATTGCATGTCTTTACCTCAAACATTATGACAAATTTTTAGTTTCTTAAACATACATTTAAACTAGTCTATAATTTAATATATATAGAGCTTAATTTTCATTACAAAATAGGCAAGTTTTTAAGGTTAAATTAAAATTACAAGTAAGAATAAAGTTTACTTTTAATATTTTGTTTTTATATTTAAATAGCTAGTGCACATCTTTGATATAGAACAAACTAAAGTGAAGCAACTCATGATCTTTCCAACTAACCTTGAAAAGCATAGATTAACAACCCTATAAATAGTTAATGTACTTTAAGAATTAAAGAAGTCATTCAAATCTAAGATCTAGAAAAAAGATTGAGAGAAAAGCTACAACTATAAATACAACTAGATAGACAATATTTGCAAAATTCCTTTAGCTATATTAATTGGTGTGAGTACACAATTTTTCTCAAAAATATCTATCTTTAAAAAATGGTAACACTACCTATTTATAGAAAACATAGGCAGTGTACTGATCAATTCTCAAGACACATATGCTTATATTAAGTATAGATGTATTTATGTGAAAATTGTATTATACACATGACCTTCTATGTTGGACTGACCTAAAAATATATATGCTAAAAAATTAACATATAACTATACAATAGAATATTCCATTTTTACAAAATATATGTAAAATTACAATGTATAAAATCTTCTATTGGGTTGGTGGTGGGCCTCCCAGCTATCATTTCTATAGGATGTCCTTAGCCTTAGTATGTTGTTTGTTGATCATCTCAATATCTACTATAGGCTTAATCAAATATCTATTTTCTTGATCTACTAATCTGTCTAATTCTTTTTCATTCTTTAGCATGACTTCCTTGATACTCTAGGCCTCTATTATTATCTCTCCTTAATTTAAGATGAGATCCATTACTCTATGGTTATCATTGTTAGATTGGCCATGGATCTTTCCTTTTATCTCTTAGATGCTATAAGTGGCTCTTTTATTGAACTTTTTATCATCAACCAACCCCATAGTAGTGGGTTGTAAAGGTTCTATCAACATTGTTCCTAGGATTTTCTTAATCTTGTTGATCAGAGCTTCATCCTTGCTTATGAGCTAATTGACATCATTATGCCATGTGGTCAATCTCTACACCTTGTCAATAAAAATGCCTAAGATGGAACTTAAGTATCCCAGACTAATAGTCCTAAAGTCTGGAATATATATCTTTACTTGTACATTGATGAGCTTAGCAATTTGGTCCTCTAAAACCTACCACTGGATGACCAAATCCTTAGATTCTTGAGCTTATTTCTTTAAGGCATCATCTCTGAGTTTCATGGCCTTCAAGGCCTCAAAAATGTCTAAGAAATATTCACTAATCATCTTTATCATTTCATCATTAATAGAGAGGATGGCTTGGGTCTTAAGGTTTTGCTTTTCCATCCTCAAGTTGGAAATTTTTTGCTTCAATCTCCTAATTCTATCCATTACCTATGTTGACTAGGCTCTAACTAGGCTCTCCACATCTTGCTAATGGATGGGATGTTCTCCCACTACTTGTTCTCTAATTGGATTTAGGCTTGTGAAAGGTTCCACCTTTTGAAAGGTGAATTCTTTAGTACCCACCAAAACATTCCTTGTGGTGACATTTTCCAAACTTGTGGTATCTATATTGAATAAAATGGTAGTTGTAGGCTCAGTTAGCTAGGTGGTTTTTGGGATTTCCACATTAGTTCACCTACATTCTCTAGGAGCATCCATTCTCTTGCCACTAACTCCATTTGATTTCATTATTCTTCTCTTTTCTTCCTCCATCATTTCCATAATCTAGGGTTGGAGGCCTTATCAATGTTGATACTTTTAGTTAATGCCCATGAATGGGACATAGCAGGAATATTTTGTAACTTAACATATATGAACCAATCAAGAATGAATAACCCATGGATGGGGAGTTCACTAAATAAATTTATTTCCTAGGCTATGTGGACAAAGGGGAGCCTTAGATTTTTAGAACTAGTGGAGATAAGGGCCAACTCAACCTTCCTCTTCCTCTAGCTAGGTGTTTTGAATAAAGCTAGTTCATGTTCCTTCCCTTTCTCTTTTTTATCCTCTTATAATTTATCTAGGGGCCTTTGGAAGCTACCTTGTTTGGGGATCATGGTCTTCCTTTGTTTATTCCATATCTAAACCATAAATGTCTTCAAGAGCCTTGAATAATTCCTCTTCTATTTCATATAGATCAAGAGCTACCATGTCTACATGCTCCATTAAACATGAAGGTTATTAGGGAGGACTTGAAGATGAAGCTCCCTCTTCTTATGGTTACTTACAAGGGTCTTGAGGAGGTAGTAGAATCATCTGAGGGGGTGTTTGTGATGGTGACACCTCTTTTTGGGAAGATCCTTGAGGTGGTATTGAGGTATAAGGCATAAAATGATATTGAAGAGGGTGCATTTTCAAAATGTCTTATGTTGGCTTCTAGTGATGTGTCAACCTATGCTCTAGTTTGGCATTACACTCTCTCAATCTTGCCAACACCTCCTCAGTACTACTTGTCTTGGTATAAATGTGGTAAAAAACTCCAATTCGATGCTCATATACCTATTTGAACATGTTCTTATCTTGAAAATGATTCTTTGCTATTCCTTTAGGGTCCCACATTTTAAGTTCATCCATATGGAATATAAATTCTCCTCTTTGCCTAGACATGATGTCTATTTACTTCTAATATTTTAATGTGGTCCTTCTAATTATAATAGGGAAGGGATGAAGGATGACCTTCTTCTTTTCTTAGTGAACCCCATCAATCCCATTGATGAGATGGAAGGTGATTTCTTGTTTAAGAAGCTTGGGTTGCACATAAATAGGGAGTCTAAAAGGTGAGGACATGGTTCTCTCTATCCTTATCATGGCGCAGTCTAGATAGTACCATACATCACCTATCATATTTAGATATCTCTTGATCAATGGGTGTATCCTAGGCATGGGAGAGCTGATGATAACCTCAACCAGGGATGGATAGATGCCATCATTAACGAGTTATAAGTGGTTTCTATATTTGAATATATGGATTTTGGAGTAATGTTGAGAAACTAACATTATATTATTGGGAGACCAATTCTTCATATGGGAGAACCTGGTGGAGGCCAGCAAGGCATCAAGTAGGTATGACATCATGAAAAATAATTTGTTGGTTTTTCTCTTGATGATTGTGAATTCCCTACCAAGGTGGATACTTATCATTTGCCTAATGGGAGGGGTGAGTTATTTTTCAACTAGGAAGTATACATACAAAACCCAGGTAATGTTGACATAGGTAGTTATGGAAACTATATAAATTATATTTATTAAGGTCATAATAACCCTAATCCCTTCCCTCAAATTGGCAATCAGAATTATAACTTAAAAGTCTTTAAAAATAAATTTTCCTTGATTAAGCCAAGGTCTAAGGATGGTATCTATGTCATTTTCAGTGGTCCATTCCTTAATTGTCAAAAAATCACATGGGACTAAGGGAGCTTATAGTAACCCTCAAATTCCATAGTGGAAATATAAGCCACTCTGTTGGAGGTGTCATCCCTAAAAATCCAATCCTCATCTACTCTATAATCAATAAAAAGAGGAGCAAGCACATCTATGTAATGAAGTACCTCTAACTTGGCAATTGTATGGTAGAGATCAACTAATTGGACTACTATCAAGTCCTTGTATTTGATGTCGATTGCTTCAATTCTCCTATCATTATATGTGAGGGGTTGTATTTTATTGATGGTGAAGAAGAGGTTGGATCAATTTCTGTACCCATTTTTCATTGCCTCAGTATCCAACTCTATATCCTTGAAAAATCTGCCCAAATGGTCTATGGAAAGGTAGATTTTGACCTCTTCATGCAATTTTTACCTTCCTGTTACCATGAATTCTAAACCCCCCAAAAAGTCTATCGCCAAATTGATATAAACCACTAGATTTTTCTTTTGTGGTTGAAATCAATTAACAAGCTCTAATTACAATTTGACCACTCACAATTCCCATTTTTATGTATGTTTCAGGTATTTTGGGAGATTTAATGGTGGAGATGAGTGGGATTGAGTCTCATTCATGTCTCAAGATTTGATTAAGACTTGTCTTTATACGTTTACATTTATAGGTGGACAAAATCCAAGTTTTACCATCTTTTGCCTATGTAGATCTTATGTGGCCTCTATTCAACTTATTTTCATGGAAATTTTCATATTTGATCATGTGGGAACTGGTCATTAGCCTTTGAATTCTTTTTTTTATTTTTCACCATTGGATAAAGATCCATGGCTTCAAGGTAGATCATTAATTAAAATCTTGTGCCTTTTATCTTATTGGTTGTTATGAGCTCCTAGTCCTATAATTATGCTACCTAGAATATTATCATGTCATTGATCCCCTCTCTTTTAGATTTCTCCATCTGTTGAGTCCTTGACCTCCTAATTTTGTCTTGAAGATCTCACACCATTAGGTATAATTGGTATGAGCAAGTGGTGGCTCTTAGATCCTACAATATTCACGCTACTAATGTTAGTATGAGGGTCTAATAAAGATTTAGGTTAAATAACTTAGCCTAAATTTACTCAAAAAATAAATACAAGACCCATTAAAACTCAAAACATGCCCCCTTTACTTATGTAAAAATATTTGTTTATCTTAAGTTTGATGGTCTTTCTTGCATCATAGGTGTCCTCATAGAGGCCAAATGACATGAGTATGAACATCAAATTTAAATTCATGAAGTCCTTATGGTCAAATGTGAGAGTTCCACATGGTGCCTTTATGGAGCTTCCTAAGGTCATGGATTTGATATGATTCATCAAAATTGGATCAAGATCTAAGGCTTTGCATGTAATTAGCTACATGAAATATGTGGGGCCCTTGCTAATATAGTTAGGTGTGAGTGGTTTCCAATTGGTGATTTCATGGAGTTTTAACCTTTCAACCCTTAGCTTGCACCATTGTATCAGACCCTATGATGAAGTGTATATCATCATATCTCCCTTAGTCATGCATCATTGGATCAAAATGCTCGATCGAGCATGGGCAGGGGGCTAGATCCTATAAGATGCATAATTTTTATGTTAGGACCATCAGTCAATAAGCTTAGATGAAGTTTTTATTTTAAGGCCCAATTCATATTAATAAATATAAAGGGGTCTTAGCATAAAAACTTAGGCTAACTTGTTTAAATAAAAAAGAGTTTTCATCTTAGGAAGTTAGAAGGGGATCTTGTCAAGGGATTCCATAGGGTGGTTAGGATAAAATGATGATATTTAAAGGAATATTAAAGGACTTATTATTAATTTTACATTAATATTTAGTAAAATTAATCTTAGGTCTAAAATATTCTTTTGAATATGCCCACTAAATAATTCTCTCCAAAATTTAAATTCAAATTTTGAGGATTCCACACCTAGGGTTTTAAACTCAGGATTTATTGGGAAGGGACAAAGGCTAAGATTTAGCAAACCACTGCTAGCAAGAATAGTGAATCATTTATTGGTAGAAACTAGTATTTTCCCTAAAACTTGCATTGCTTACAAAACTAGGCAAGATGTTAGAAGCATTAATCACACTAGGGTTTAAATGAAAAAATCCATCTTATCATAATAGATGATCTCTAAATTCTACTAAAACCCATGAGTAAGGTAATATTAAAATCAAGGGTTCAAACATCTCAAGGGCCCCAAATTTCAAGATTTGTGGTATGTTGGACCCAAAAAATGGTGACTCATAGGGGGAAACATAGCCAAATGCTAGAACCTAGAGACTTTGGTTTAGGTCAATAATTAGGTCCTTTACTCTAGCATATCCATGTCATCATTTGAGGTCTATTAAAGGTTAAAACAAGATTTTTACCTACAAAATTAAGTTTAAACTACTAGGACATAGTCATGTTGTGTGTGCTTTGATTCCACTTATTATTTTCCATGGGATTTAGGGAAAAACTTTTAGGTTTCATGCCCTTAATCATTTATACTAGCTATTAGGATTACTTGGGAATTTAAGGGGGCTATTCTTTTAGTTTAAGAAGGCTTGGTCATTGCTGTATTTCTAGCCAAGCATACATATCCCCAAAAAATATGCCTTTTGATACACTCAAGGCCTTGATCCACTACCATAAAAGTGTCTATAGACCCAGTGGAGATTACCCAAATCACCCATGCTTGAAAAGCTTCAAATTTTGCACTGAATTCTTAATTTTTGAATTTTTTTGAGATATATTTAATGCTTTAAGCAAGGTTGGGAACCAAGGTAGCCAAGTTTAAATATTGTAGCCCATTGTTTTGATTTTATAAAATCACCTATAGTTGTCACCTTTATCCAAAGCAAGGATGTCTTGTTAAGTGCAAATATGGATTTCTCCTAATAGATTAAACTTTATTTTATAAGTGTAATTCTTCTTCAAAACCATATTCAGATCCCAATAGTGTTTATTTTTGTATAGAACATGAGATCTCTTGATTGGCCTCTACTATTTTCCTTGTGTTATAGAACCAAGCTCATATTTTAGGTTTGTGGTCATCATAAGTATGAGGTTCATACTCTAATTAGTGAAACCTTGGGAATTTTAGGGAGATAAGATATTGTGAGCACCAAACTATCTCTAGAAAGACCAATTACAACTAAGGAAAAAAAAGAGAAGCACCAAAGCACACAATAATAGGAAAAAAATCTAGGACACAAAAAGGAAAAAAATATATACAAATATGTCAAGAAAGAAGAAAGAAAAGAAACTAACTAGCCTACCTACTCTAGCTTAAACAGTCTTATAGATTTTATTCCATGAATACCCATGGTGGAGCTGCATCAAATTAATGATTAAAATATTTCCCATTGGTGGACAAGGTGAACTCTACTCCTTGAAGGTCTTTCAACTTGAAATAATTGTTTCCAAGTGTGTCAGTGATCTGATATGGGCTAATCTACATAGGTGTGAATTTGCCATGATTGTCTTTGGGTTCAGATGCCTTGTCAAAAATGAGGACTAGGTCTCCCTATATGAATACTTTCCATTTTGACATTTTTTCAAACCATCTCTTGACTATGTTTTGATTCTTGATAAATATATCAATGGTTTCCTCCCTTACATATTTCATCTAAATGATGTCTAGTAACCTAGAATTAACAAGTTCTTGACTCTCCTTCATGTTTTCTACATAAACCTAAATGTGGGAAAATTGAGGGTGATGGGTAAAATAGGTTCTTGGCCATAAACTAATAGGAATGGTGATGCCTTTAGGTCTTGTTTAATTTTGATCCTATCTACCCATAGATCATATTTGAGGAGCTTGTGCTAAGATCTAGGTTTGTCTTCAACTAATTTATTGATTGCCTCAATCAAATTCTTGTTAGTGGACTCAAAAAATACATTTCCCTATGGGTAATTATTTGAAGAAAACTTTATATAAATTCCATTATCATAGGCCCATTTTATCATTTATATGAACATAAAATCTGATCCATTATCACATACTAGAGAGACTGGGGTTCTAAATCTAGTGCAAATGTTTTCTTCTAAGAAGCTAGTCACTTCACTTCTTTTTTCCTATATTATTTTATGGCTATAGCTTCAATCCACCTTTTGTAATAATCTATAGTAGTTAGGACATATTTTTGGACATCAAAATAATTAGTGTTGATTACTCTTATGAAATCCAGTCCCCATTATGCAAAGGGCTTGTCAATCATCATTGGTTATAAAGGCATGGCTGCCTTTGGTTCTATGGTGCTAAAGACTTGATAAGAATGACATTCTCTAACATGCTTGTGAGCATCTTTGAAAATGGTAGGCCAATAGTAACCAACCCTAAGGTTTTTATTAGTTATTTTTGTTCTTTATGTATTTCCACTACCTATCTTTTCATAGAAAGTACTCATGTCTTGAGAAGCTTCATCTTTGGATACACTCGTTAAATAGACCCCATCAAAGTTTTTTTATATACAATACTCTATCTTGATCAAATAGTGAGAATCTTTGAGTCTTAGGGCTCTCTTCTACTCTCTTTTAAGTCTTACAGGATAAACACCTTTAATTAATAAGAGAATCAAGGAATCATACCACTCGTTAGACTAAAATTATTATTGTTCAACCTACATGATATGTAGTTTGGGGTTGGTGTTGACAATCATTTAAACTAAGCCTTGACACCTTACCACCTTAGTAGTTTTCATCTTTATATCATAATCTTGTAGGACTAACATCCACTTTCCTCTATGCTCACCCATTTCATTTTGACTCAACATGAGTTTTGTGGTAGGGTCTGGTAGGATAGCATGCAATTTATTATTGAGGATGTAATGCCTAAACTTCCTTACTACTTTCACTAGTGCATATGCCTACTTGTGAAGAAGGGAATAGTTTAGTTTAGAATTCTTAAAATTGGTACTCATAAGAGAAATTAGGTGATCATTCTCATCAACTTTATGAGTTAGGATTCTTTCCATGGTGTGATCAAAAGCAAATGATTACAAATATAAGTCCCTTGAAAAGTATAGAATTATCAGCACTGGGGCTTGACTGATTGCTTATTTGATGTTGTTAAATGCTTTCTTGGAATCTTCATTCCAAGTAACCTTGGCATCCTTCTTAATCATCTCTTTCAGTGGTTTGACAATCTTAGAAAACATTAAAATGAATTTCCTCACAAAGTTTATCTTGATAAAGAATGACTTTAGTTCTTTTTGACTATTTGGGATCTCTATCTTGGAGATGGCTCCCACCCTTTCAAGATCTATAAAGATCCCATCCTTAGTGATAACATGACCTAGAAACTTCCCTTTAGTAACACAAAAGAATATTTTATTAGGGTTTGGAGAAACACCATATCTTTTGCATCTCTCAAATACTTGTTGAAGGTGTGTGAAATGATCTCTATTTTTGGAGAACATTATTAGGTCATCCATGTATATTATGATACATTTACCAACTAGACCATATAAAACATGGTCCATGGCTCTTTGAAAGGTATCCCCTACATTGATGAACCCAAAGGACATCCTTTTTTAATTAAAATTTCCCCACTTAGTAGTAAAGGTTGTCTTCATATTATCTTCTCTATCGACTAACACTTGGTTATACCCTGAAAAGCCATCAAGGAAGGACATAATGGTTGATCTTGAAACAACCTGTATTACTTGGTCCAAATTAAGCAAGGGGTAATTTTCATTTTTGGATTCTATTTTTAGGTTCCTAAAGTCAATGCATAACCTAATTTCACCATTCTTCTTTTTGACTAGGACCAAATTGGTAACCCAAGTGGAGTGCCAAAGGGGAAACACAATCCTTGCATCGAATGAATTCTTTAATTCTTTATATATCATGGGATCTAGAAAAAGGTTAATAAGCCTCTAATTTTTCTAAAGTTTTTATATATCTCCTTTATGGGTATAGTATGGGTGATAACCCTTAGATAAAATATGTTTAGATCATCATAAGACTAGGATATTACATGCTTGAACTTGGTGATTAATTCTCTAGACTTTTTATTCTCCATTTATATGCAATCCTTCCCCATATCAACCTACTAGGGTTGATCTTGGGGTTAAAGATTAATTAAATTGTAGTCCTTCCCATTTACCTTAGGGACCTTAGGATTTTCTATGAGTTTATCTTGGTCAAATAAACTTTCTAGTGAAACCATCCCTTTAGGTATCTTTTTATCACTTAGCTAGATGATCTTACCACTGAATTCCCTTTTAGGAGTATCATCATCAAATTCATTAATAATTTGAGATTCAAAAGTTCCTAAGTTAGTCATAAATTCTAGGATCAATTGATCATCATTGAAGACTTGGAAGTGGTTCACATTATCTAAGAGTAAAGGGTAGGGTACTAGCTGAATATTGAAGTTAGGAGAATCTTGATTAAGAATAAGGTTGGCTACAGTAGAAGATAACCCATGAATATATTTATTTTCATGACTAGGGATAGAGAGGATGTTGAATGCCTCAAAATACTCTATTAGGTCCTAAAATCTAAACTTATACCTCTTGAGGTATGATAATTTTCATTGATACTTGATTTTCACTTGGTTAACTACACATTGAGAGTCCCCAAAAACTAATAACTCTTTGAATTTATTTTTAATACAAAATTACAACCCTAAAATGAGAGCATCATATTTAGATAGGATATTGGTGTATGGGAATTGTAGTCTATATGATGCATAATATTGCTTATCAGTAATATATATTAAAACAATACCAACTCCAAATCCAAACTTGAATTTAGCACCATCAACATAAAGTTTCAAAAAACTAGGTTCAATAGGAGTGTCTTGGGATCCAACCACTTTTTTAGTCTCTAAGGTGAAGACACTTAAGTTAGAATCAAGAAAGTTCACCCCTTTATTAATAACATTGTACTCAATTATCCTGTTTTTCATCCTTGGTTATATTTCCACTCTTATCTTATTTAGGACACATTTTCATGGTAGCCATAGGTGTGAATAATTAATAGACATATATCCATTTAGGGCATTGGTCCACTCTCTACATAAAAGTATTCCATATGTGTTAGGAATGTCTAATACTCGAATGCTAATAAATTGTTTCACTATGGGTTGATTGGCCAACTACATGTGTATATTTAATAGTTCCCCAATGACTTTGACTCTTGACTTATTGAATTAGGTAACCACCTTGTTAGACTTGATTGGAGTCAGTCCTAGTTGCTCACAAATTCTTGTAGGCATGATAATGGTTGAAGTCCTAGAATCTAGAAGATAGTTATGGAGGTTTTTACCAAATATATTGACTATGAGAAGGAATGGGGGATATTTTTCATTAGCTACCTACATGGTTACATTTTAACTATCATCCCTAGGATGCTTCCTAGGTTTCTTAGACAAATACTCTAACAATAAGTCTCTTTATTTAGTAATTTGAGTTAACTCATGTAAGTTAATATTGGCCTTGATTTTATTCATGTCTTAGAGAATGTTTTAGCCACTCTTTCTTGGTGAATTAGTACTAGGCTTGGAGGAACTTTCTTTGGGTGGCTCAAGGTCATTCCTTGAAGTAGTGTCAAGATGGGTCCCATAGTTATTAGGAGTTAAAGTGGTCAAAGGTTACTTTTGTTCCCTATTCCTTAGAAGGTATGCTTGAATTTGTTTAGGAATATTCTCAGGTTCATTATCTTCTTGAAAAGGGAATTTGAAGGTTTTTATCATTTGGACCTAGTCTAAAGACTTAGATCTAGAAGAATTTGTAGTACTATCCTTATTAGGGACCACTTAAAATGTATCTATTTATTACTAAAAAGATTCAAATTTTTTTCATAATTCAATGCAATCAATCTCACCATGCTTAGCAGTAGCATGTACTCTACAATAGTAAGGAAAATCAATGTCTATGAGATTAATGTCCATGTTTTTGTTACTAGTAAAGGATTCATTAGTCTAGTTGCTATTGTATAAGCTATAATTATGAAACCTATTTCCCAAGTGGTTTAAATTTTGGAAAGTAAAGTTCCTTCCATAAATTTCACCAATATTACCAACTTAATTTTGTATTTGGATAAAATTGATGATAATTTTTTGAACCATCTTTAATATAGACTCATTATCACTCTTAGGGGTTTTAGAATTATAGAACTAATTATTACTTAAACTAGGAGTGGGTATTAAGGCCTTTTGATCATTAGTAGAATATCCATTAGTAGCTTAGTGACTAAGGAATCCTAGATTTTGATTAGGAGTAACATAACTAGTGGGAAAAAATTTTAAGGTTGGGATTTGATTAAGAGCTAGTGTGTTTTGGTTATTATTTAGAAAAAGGTTTAGAGTAGGTACTTATGGGTTAACATTGGGAATAGAGTAATCCATTTGGCCTTATGGGTGCATCTGATCACTGATAACCACTACCCCAGAATAGGCTTGGGTTAATGAAGCTATAATCAGGATAGATCTCTTTATAAATATAGAAGTCATAGGATCTACTATATCCTTGTAGATCTCTAGGGCTAGAACATCATTAGGATTTTAGGGTTCCATAGTCCTATTATACATTTTTTTTAATTTGGCATTAAAATATCTTATAGGTTCATTATCATCTCTTTTGATGGTTGTGAATTGATGACAAATGACACAAGGACTAATAATCTTACAAAATTGATTAATGAAAATGGTGTTGAAATCATTCTAGTAGGTAATGTAGTCATCAATAAAATTGAGGAACCATTTATATTATACTCTTTGAAATTAAAAGGAAATAATATACATGCTACATCCTCATGTATGACATTTAATAACCTTAAAGTAGCTTTAAAAGAATTAACATGTTCCTTCATAGTTATGACACTAGTAGGACTAAATATGGGAGAATATTTCTCAAGATTACATGGTAAATCATGGACTGCCCCTTTTAAATTAATGGGGGAACTCCCTAACTAAGCCATACCTAGATGGGGTATGAATGCAAAGGTCCATTGAATAGGAGAAGTGGGTAAAGACTTGGAAAGTCTTCATCTACCTTTATCATCCCTAGTTTTTTTATTACTTTGTAGCTCAAGTAAAGGCTCTCTTATTTTTGAAAATGATCCGGTATGAATTCTAGGCAATTCTAGTTTGAAGATTTGAGATCTTATTTGAAATATAGTGTATCAAGTTAGTCTTTCCAAGAAGCAAGGATTAAACTTGCACACTAGGCTAATTCTATAAATATCTATGTAAAAAGTGACAAAGGGCATTGAATTTCTACAAAGTTATCTTGAGGATGCATCTTATTATGAAAAGATAATTGATCTTTACAAGTTTGAGTTTGAGATGAACCACAATTTTCAAGTAATCACCTAATCTTTGATCAAATTAAGCTATTCTAATTTCGAATGATGCAAATATTCAAATTCAAAAGCTATATTTACTAGAATTATCAATCATTTATCAAAGAACTATGGTATTTTCCTTATCAAAGCACAAATATATGTTAGAAACCTCCAACTCTACCAATCTTTACACTTGGGATCAAATATTTACTCAAAAGACACAAAGATGACACCAATTCTTTGCTATTTAGCATCAAGCCCTCCTTATAGTTCTATAAGAGATTCTCTTTTTTATGCTTCTAAATGTACCACAGGCATTTTCAATGTTTAGAAAATAGTACTCATTTTATAATTCTAAGAAATCAAGGAATGAGTTATAGGTATTTGGCAATTATGATGCTTATGGTGAAATAAAAGCATAGCAAAGTAGGCTATTCCATAAATTTATATTACTCGATGGTTGGGAGCCACCTTGGTTCAACCTTGTTGATATCTTCCTAGTTAAAGATTGATGTTACAATAAACTAAATATATATTTGCTATGAAATTTAAGCTACAGTGAAGATTTTTGTAAAAAAAGAAAAAAGAAGAGAGGGTAAGGCAGAAAGGAAAAAAATTTGATTGCAAATCTTTACCTCAAACATTATGACAAATTTTTAGTTTATTAAATGTACATTTAAACCATTCTATAATGTAAAATAGCTAGAGCTCAAGTTTCATTAAAAACTAGGCTAGTTTCTAAGGATAAATTAAAATTACAAGTAGTAATCAAGTTTTATTTTAATATTTTGTTTATATATCTAAATAGTCTATGCACATCTTTGATATAAGAAAAACTAAAGATACTAATGATATTTCTAACTAACCTATTAAATCATAAATTATCAACCCTATAAATGAGTTAATGTAGTTTAAGAATTAAAGAAACCATTCAAATCTAAGATCTAAACAAATAATTGAGAGAAAAGTTAAATTATAAATACAACTAGATAGACAATATTTATAAAATGTCTTTAGTTGTATTAATTGGTGTGAGTATACAATTTTGCTAAAAAATCTCTCTCTTTATAAAATGGTAACACTGCCTATTTATAGAAAATATAGGAAGTGTTCCAGTTAGTTCTCAAGATACATATTCTTACACTAAGGATAGATGTCCTTGCATGATTATTCTATTATACACATTACCATCTATGTTGGATTGACCTAAAACTATATATGCTAACATAGTAACATATAACTATACAATATAATATTCCATTTTTACAAAATATATGTAGAATGAAAATGTATATAATATTCTATTAGGTTGGTGGTGGGCCTCTGGATATCATTATTATAGGATGTCCTTAGCCTTATTGTGTTGTTCTTTGATCATCTCAAGATCTATTTTAGGCTTCATCAAACATCCATTTTATTGATCTACCAATTTCTCAAATTCTTTGTCATTTATCAACATGGATTCCTTGATGATCTAGGCCTCTATTATTCTCTCTCCTAAATTGAATATGTGATCCATTAATCTATGGTTATCATTATTGTATTAGCCATGGCTCATTCCTTTTAACTCTTAGATGCTGGAAGTGGTTCTTTACTTCAACTCTTCATCATCAATCAACCCCATAGTAGTGGGTTATGAATGTTCTGTCAACATTATTCCTAGGAGTTTCTAAATCCTGTTGATCAGAGCTTCATCCTCCCTTATGAGCTTATTGGCATCATTGTTCCATGTGTTTAGCTCTTTCACCTTGTTAACAATAATTCCTAGGATGGTGCTTAAGTGTCCTAGACTAATAGTCTTAAAGTTTGGGATCTATCTCTTTACTTGTACAATGATGAGCTCAACAATTTGGTCCTTTCAAGCCTACCACTAGATGACCAAAGCCTTAGCTACTTGAGTTTATTACATTAAGACATCATCTTTGAGATTCATGGCCTTCAAGGCCTCAAATATGTCAAAGAAGGATTCACCAAGCATCTTTATCATTTCATCAGGAATATAAAGGATGGCCTAGGCCTTGAGTTTTTGCTTATCCATCCTCAAGTTGGTAATTTGTTGCTTCAATTACCTAAATATATCCATTACTTATGTTAACTAGGCTCCAACTAGGCTCTCCACATCCTTTTGATGGATGGGATGTTCTCCCACTACTTTTTGTCCAATTGGAGTTAGGCTTGTGAAAGGTTCTACCTTTTGAAAGTGGAATTCCTTAGTACCCACCACATCTTTCCTTATGGTGATATTATCTAAGCTCATGGTATCTGGATTAAATAAAATCATAGTGGTAGGCTTAGCTAGCTGGGTGGCTTCTAGGATTTTGACTTTGGTTCCACTAGATTATTTGGGAGAATCTATTCTCTTACCACTAACTCCATTTGATTCCACTATTATTCTCTCTTCTTGATCCTTTATCATTTCTAAAATCTAGGGATAGAGGTCCTCATCAATTCTAATACTTTTAGTTACTGCCCATGAATCGGCCATAGTAGTAATCTTTTGTAACTTCCCATATATGGACCAATCAAGAATGATTGGCCCATGGATGGGGAATTCTTCATTGAATAAATTTATTTCTTAGGTTGGGTGAATAAAGGGGAGCCTTATCCTTTTGGAACTGGTAGAGATAAGGGCCAACTTAGCCTTCCTCTTCCTTTGGTTGGGTATTGTGACTAAAGCTAGTTCATACTCCTTCCCATTCTCTTTTTCAACCTCTTCTAATTATCCAAGGACCTCTACAAGTTGCCTTATTTGGGGAGCAAAGTTTTCCTCTATTTCTTCCTTATCTAGCCCATAAATGTCTTCAAGAGCTTTAAATACTTCCCTTAATATTTCATATGGCTCAAGATCCACCATGTCTACATGCTCCACCAGAGGTGGAGGTTGTTAGGGAGGACCTAAAGATGAAGTTACCTCTCTTGTTATTTCTTATAATGGCTACTTACAAGGGTATTTAGGAGGTGGTAGAACTATTTGAGGGGGTTATTGTGATGGTGACACCTCTATTTGGGAAGATACTTAAGGTGGTCTTGAGGTAGAAGGCAACAAATGATATTGAATATGGTGCATATGCCAGATGTCTTTTGTTGGCTTTTACTCATGTGTCAACCTATGCTCTATTTTGGCATTACACTCTCTCAATCTTGCCAACATCTCCTCAAAACTACTTACCCTAGTGTAAATGTGGTCAAACACTCCAATTTGATGTTCATATACCTATTTAAACAAATTATTATCTTGTAAATGATTCTTTACTATTACTTTAGTGTCCCACATTCTAAGTTAATCTATTTAGAAGATAAAGGCTCCTCTTTTCCTAGATATGATGTTTATTTACTTCTAATATTGTAATTTGGTCCTTAAAATTATAATAGGGAAGGGATGGAAGATTCCCTTCTTCTTTTCTTTACACACCCCATCAATCCCATTGATGAGGTGGAAGGTGATTTCTTTCTCAACAAGCTTGGGTGGGACATAGACAAGGAGTCTAAAAGGTAAGGACATGGTTCCTTCAATCCTTATCATGGTTTAGTCTAAATATTACCATACATCCCCCATCATGTATAGATATTTTTAGGTCAAGGGGTGCATCCTAGGCATGGGAGAGCTGGTGATAGCCTGAACTATGGAGGGATATATGCCATCACAAATGAATTGCATGTGGTTTCTTTATTTAAAGATATGTATTTTGGAGTAATGGTGAGAAATTAAGATTATACTATTGGGAGACCAATTTTTTATATGGGGGAACCTAGTGGAGGCTAGTAAGTCATCAAGGAGGTAGGACATCGTGATAAATTGTTCATTGATTTTTCTCTTGATGGTTGTGAATTTCTTATCAAAATGGATACTTATTGTTTCCCTAATTGGAGGGGTGGTTTGTTGTTCAAATAGGAAGTATACATATGAAATCCAAGTAGTGTTGACATAGGTAGTTGTGGTAGCTCTAGAAATTTTGTCTAGTAAGTCTATAATAACCCTAATCCCTTACCTAAATTGGGAAATTAGAATTCTACCTTTGAAGTCTTTGAAATCAAAGTTTCCCTTGTTGATCCAAGGTTTAAGGATGGTATCTAGGTCATTTTTAGTGGTCCAATCCTTAATTAGGGGAAAATACACATGGGACCAAGGGAGATTATAGTAAACCTCAAAGGCCATAGGGGAAATATAAGATACTCTCTTGGAAGTGCCATCCCTAATAATATAGTCCTTATCTATCTACAATCAATAAAAAGAAGAGAAAACACATCTATTCAATAAAATACCTCTAGTCTAGTAGCCTCATGATAGAGACTAGCCAATTGCACTTCTACCAAGTCCCTGAATATGATGTTGATTGACTTAATTATCCTCTCATTTTATGTGAGTGGTTACATTTCATCAGTGGTGAAGAAGATATCAAAATATTTTTTGAACCAATTATTCAATGCGTCAATATCCAACTATGTATCCTTAAAAACTCTACCCAAATAGTATGTAGAAAGGTAGAGTTCAACCTCTTCCCACCATTGTTTCCTTCCTAATACCATGGCTTCTAAACACCCCAAAAATCTTAGCACTAACTTGATAGAAACCACTAGATTGATCTTTTGTGTTTGAAATCAATTAGCAAGCTTGAATTCTAATTTGAGCACTCACAGTTCCCCTTTTTATGTAATTTTTAATTATTTTGGGATATTTAATGGTGGAGGTGATAGGGATTAAAGATTGCTCATATCTCAACATATTATTGAGACTTACATTTATACCTTTGCATTGCTATGTGGAAAAATTCCAAGTTCTATCATCTTTTGCCTACATGGATCTTATATGGCCTCCATTCAGCTTCTTTTCATGGCAATTTTCATATTTACCCATGTGGAAACTAGTCACTATCCTTTGATTTCTTCCTATTATTTCACACCATCAGATCAAGATCCATGGATTCAATATGGAAAATTGATTACAATCATGGGCCTTTTATCTTATTGGTCACTACAAACTTATAATCCCATAATTATTGCACCTAACATATTATCACATTGTTGATCCACTCTCTCTAAGATTAATCTATGTGTCAACTCCTTGGGCATTCTAATTTCTACTTGAAGATCTCACACCATTAGATCTAATTAGAAAAATAAAGTAGAGGCTATTAGATCTTGTAAGATGCACAATTCTTACATTAATCTGAGGATCCAATTGAAACTTAGGTTAAAGAACTTAGCCTAAGTTTATTCAAAAAATAAATACAATACCCATTAAAACTCAGAACATTCCCCCTTTACTTAGGCCAAATATTTTTTTACCTTAAATTTGATAGTCTCACTCACGTCATAGGCATCCTTATGGATGTTAAATGACATGAGTGCAAACATAAAATTTAAATTCATGAAGTACTTATGATCAAATGTGAGAGTGCCACATGGCATCTTTGTATATCTTCTCAAGGTCATGGATTTAATTCACTTTATCATTTCAAAAGAGTGAAAGCCATTGGATCAATATTTGAGGCTTTACATGTTATTGGATACATTAAATATGTGGGGCCCTTGTTGACATAGTTAGGTGAAAGTGGTTACCACTTGGTAACTTCATAGACCCTTGACCTTTCAACCCTTGGCTCACATCATCTAATTGGACCCTATGATGAATCATAGATCGTTAGATCTCCCTTAATTGTGCATTGTTGGATAAAAACTCCCAATTAAGCATGGGTGGTTAGATCCTACATGATGCACAATGTTTACATTAGGACCATCAGTCTATAAGCTTAGACTAATTTTTTTATTATAAGGCCCCATTCGTATTAATAAATACAAAGGGGGTCTTAGGATAAAAAATTATGCCAACTTTTATAAATAAAAAAAGGGTTTTCAGGTTTGGAACTTAGAAGGGGGTCTTGTCAAGGGATTCCATAGGGTGGTTAAGACAAAATGAAGATATTTAAAAGAATATTGAAGGATTTAATATTAATTTTACATTAAGGTTTAGTAATGTTAATAAATGAGACTAAGCCTTGATATAAAATTAAGATTAGGTCTAAAATATTCTTTTGAATATTTTCACTTAATGATTCCCTCCAAAATTTAAATTCAAATTTTGAGGGTTCCACACCTAGGGTTTTAGACAGGATTTATCATGAAGGGAACAAGGTTAAGATTTAGCAAACCATTTCTAGCAAGACTATGGTGAATCATTACTTGGTTAAAACTAGTTATTTTCTTGAAACCTACATTACTTACAAAACTAGGCAAGATGTTAGAAACATTAAGCATGTTAGGGTTTAAATGAAAAAAGCCATCTTATCAGAATGGATGATATTCAAAGTCTAATAAAACCCAAGAGTAAGGTAATATTAACAAGGTTTCAAATATATCAAGGGCCCTAATTTTTAGAATTGGGGGTATGTTGGTACAAACAAGATGAGTAAAGAGGTCTAGGGTGATCCAAAAGGGTGTTTTGGATGCTTTGAGTGTGTAGAGTTGAAGAGAGCTGATATCTTTTATATCTAAATTAGATTGGTAGGAAATTAGTGTTTAAGAGATGTTGTATTCATAGGTGTTGTTTTCATTTCTCAACATTTAGGTGGTTGTATCCTCCTTACAATGTAAAGCTTTATAAAAGTCTAGTTGTTATGGTTGCTTAGCTAGACATGTGTTTTAGCACTTTATGGGATTGTAGTCTAACTAAATAAAGGATGGTAGTTCCTTGATTTGTATGCTTCACAAATTTTTGGGGTAACTAATTAAGAGTTTTTAAAATGTTTGAAATTGAAGTTTTATTATCTAGTCTCACTGATTCACCACCCCCTCTCAATGATTATACCTATAATAGTCTAATCTAGTGTTCACCAAATCTTGTGGCACAAACTAGGGGTAGTAAACATAAAAGTCAAACATTCATATAAGACATATAATCACTTCAATTTATAAAAAATCCTAATGCATAGGAGATAATTACAAATTCATATATATACTTTTATTAAGGAGAAACAAAGTTAAGAATACTTATCTTTGAAAACCAACCCACCGATCCTCAATCTCTCCCTTAGCCAAGGTTATTCATAATAAGTTATTATGGTATGTAAGGATGATAAGGATAAATAATCTCTAGGATACACAACCTATCAATGCATAAAAAATACTTCTCCACAAGATAAGATATGTATCTCTAGAGAAAGTATGAAACCCTAAGATATGATCCTCAAGTAGAATGGTGGACAAGTAGATGTGTAATATATATGTCTTCTTCTTATATTCTCTCAAAAATGATAAAACTTATGTGTTTAAATAATTGAATCTAACCCTAGTTCTTTCTAAAAGTTTAGTTGATAGGTTTAACCCAATCGACTTTATTTCATTATTGACTAAAAAATTAGGTCTTGGTCTTGGTATAGGTCAGATATGGGCCAACCTAAACCTTAAATTATTATTTTTAATTATATTATAGGATTTATGGGGTGAACATTGTATCATATATTGTCAAATAGATTTCTAGGTTAGGGAAGGGCTAATGAATCCATAAAATGACTAGAAGAAAGTGCAAAATAGGAGGAAAAGCTTAGGGGGATGTTTTTAGGAGATGATTATGTAGATAAAAAGTGGTAATAAATGGATAATAATCATATGAAGCACCAATGGTCTACCTAACCCTTTCCTCGTATACCCTTTAAGACATACACTTAGAGAGATTCAGACTTGATGGGTGATTACCAAAGAGAAATGATCAGTAGTTGATAGAGTTTGAAAATATTGTGTATATACTCTCTACAAAGTGGTTGATGGATTAGGATATGTATTTTGAAATGGTAGATCATGTAATATATGCACATGTTTTTATTTTGATGCTCCATTACCTACCATGTTCTTATTATTGTAAAAAACCTTAGGTTTATATGTAGTATTAGCTTGAACAAGTAGTTAGGCTAGATTGAATGTTAGACATGTGAATATATTTTCATAAGGCCTTTGGTAATAAGTGTCTTCTCTATATTAAAACTCTTATTAATGATTTAATTGAATGTGTTATCACAATTGAGTCCCAGATTATGGGCCAAATCAGGGTACATATTCTATGAAAAGATGTTGGCTAGTTATTTGTCTAGCAAATTGTGTTGAAAGTGACCAGCTAGTTCTCTCTAGCATTGTACGTATGCCACAAATATTTTTCCATCTCTTTGTCTGGATTTTCATAAGTCAACCACTATAAACTCATGCTTAATGTTATAAGATAATTGGATTAAAAAAATTTGATAAATCATTATATTCTATCATAGATCCCTTAGGAAATATGAGGAACTAATATAATGCTTGTCTATCCAAGTTATGTGTAAATAAGCATAATAAATTATTTTTTTTGTAGGATACCTCTTGGAATAACACAAAGAAGGATTAAATGTGTTCTCAAGGGTCACCCTTCCCTTCCTATTTGTCAAACTTGGGTACCTCAAAATGAGGTGAAAAGGGTACCTAAATAATTATTAATTCAAACTGATAAGGACATATCTTATTGAACTTGTATTTCTTGATATGATTGCTCATTTTAAGCCTTTTGACTATTTATTTCATTTAATTCCACTCTTTCATGTTTGGTGCATTTGTTGGTAGAATATAATTTTTCTATGTAGAAACATGCCCCCCACATGGTCCTATTAGGGATATGAACTCTTAGTCCAAAATTTTGTTGTTGGCTTATCCTTAGATGTGAATATGTATGATGTTATTGGTTCAATGAGTTTTTTTGTCAATTCTTAGAAGCTTGATATTGATTCTTAGGAATGTATTATTGTGAGCTATAAGAAATCTATTGGTTTTGGGGTACTTATTATTTATTTACCAAAGGGAATTACCATTGCTAGTTCACAAGGGGAACTTGTCCCATTTTATAGGAACTTGATAAAGTGTTTTATACAATACCACCAACTTATGATTGTGATGGGTCTTGAACAATGTGTTTTTACAACTAGGTAATATTATCCTGATGGTTGAATAAAATGTGATTTGTACCAAGTACAACTTGTTGTGAAGTATCTATAGGTTTTTAATATTTATAAGAATCTATAAGGTACACATTAGATGTAGGATTGGCTAGGGCTTATTGTGTTTGGTCTAATACTTGTTCTTTCTCCACAAAAGTATTATTGTCAAATGAAGTCATAGGTAAAGAATTTGTTAGGTCTATGATGCATTGATCAAAATACCATTCAATAATTATTTAGATATTGGTTTAAAGATATTTATTATTTGGGGAGGATTTTCTAGAGAAATCAAAATTTGATTTTGTGACACAAATAAGGGGTTGCTCTAGTTATTTTTCATTTGCTCAAACAAGTATAGGTAATTTTTGTTAAGCATGGGATGTACTAAGAGGGGGGGGTCAATCAATATATCATATATATTTAAAAAATTTTACTTAATCAAACTCCACTTAACCATACATTCAAGATATGCAATAAAATTAAAACAATAACATGCACCAAACAAGAGAGAGAGACACCAGATTTTTACATGGAAACACAATGTGGGAAAAACCATAGAGAAAAATATCAAGTATATGAATGAGCACCAACTCAAATTACAAATTTCATAATCACCAACTTGTAGGAGCACCAAGCCCTTCATCGAGCACCAACATGAAAACTATTTGTGAGCACCAACCCCTCTTATGTAAAACACAACTATCTCTCAATGTTTCTTTCTCAACAAATCATATAACTCTACTATATCTCTTTTTCTTCTCTCCTCTTTTTTTATATAAAATAATTACAAACCATTCACTCTCTTTCATATTTAAAATGGCTTTCCAAGCCTCCTTTTATAACTTTCCAAATGACCTTTGGAATTCACCCTTTGTGACTCTTCAATCCCCATGGAAAATGGTGCCAAACTCTTATGACCCTCCAAATACTCTCATTTAAAAATTCAAATGTTGATCCTTCATGAGAAAATGTTCCCTTTCCCCTTTTGTCTTTATTTGATGACTCTTCAAATTCCTCAAGGTGACTCTTCATGTAAAAATTCACCCTTCCCTCTTTTATCTTCACTTGGTGACTCTTTAAATTCCTCAAGATGACCCTTCATGGTAAAATGCATCCTTTCCATCTTTTTTATTTATCTCCTAACTCTTTGAATTCTTCATGGGCCCTCTTTTGACTTTATGTAACCAAAAATATATTCATTAATATTTAATAAATATTAACACACTTTAGAAAAAATATGAGCTTTAGAAACACCTTAAGACATTAAATTCTATGGGGCCTTTATCACCATTAATGTTAAACATTTGATGTCAATTACAATATTTCCAATAATCTCCCACTTTGTCATTGATGTCAAAATAAACTTGAAACTATCACATCCTAAAACCTATACTACACATGCCATCCTACACATACTAATGAAAAAAAACCATGTAGTAACTCCCCCTTACTATAGCATCTTGTGCATGTTCTTGTACCTCTTATTATACTTGTTCCTTTACTTCTCCCCCTTTGACATCAATGGATAAGGGTCTATCCTAGATCTAACACTTATCTCCACCTTAACTGATGTTGAATCTCAATGTTAGGAAGTAAAATAAATTACACCCAACTTCTCTCACAAATAATCAAATGTGTCCTTTGGTAGTGCCTTTGTGAAAATATATGCAATTTATTCTATAGTACTGGTATAATCCAACTTAATCTACCAATCTACAAACTACTCTCTCAAGAAGTGATATATGATAGGAATATGTTTTTTTTTTGAATGCATCTCTAGGCTCTTAGAAATATTAATAGCACTTATGTTTTCACAATAAATAGAGATAACTTCATCATATTTTTATTTGATGTCTTCTAAAGTTTACTTCATCCAAATCACTTCAGTATAACACAACACTTTTGTAATATATTTTTATTTAGATATAGAAAGTGATACTAAGTTTTCCTTCTTGCTTAGCCAAGATAATAAGTTATCACCAAGGAAGAAAGCTCCTCCACTTATACTTTTTATGTCATCCAAACAACCTACCCAATCTGAATCTATATAAGCAACCAAAGTGAAATCTCTACTTGTGGGATACCAAAATCCATAATCTAATGTCCCCTTAACATATCTAAATATTCTTTTCACTAACTAAACATGACTCTCCTTCAAGGTTGCCTAATATGTTACAACCATGCCTACTACATGCATGATGTCTAGCATCAATGTTATCAAATATAAAATATTGACAATCATAGATCTATATAAATATTAATGTGAAATAGGTGAATCTTCATCCTTAATCACCTTGTTCACTATACCCATTAGTGTAACAACTAGTGCACAATCCTCAAAACCAATTTTTTTCAACATCTCCTTGGCATATTTACTTTGAGATATGAAAATTCATTTATCTAATTAAAATATTTGTAGCCCTAAGAAAAATGACAATTCTCCAAGCATAGACATCTCAAATTATTTTTGCATATTATCAAAATATTATTTTATCATTTTTTCAATATGAGATCTAAATATTAGGTCATAAACATATGCCACAATAATCAATTTATGCTCACCTTCTATTTTGATGTAGAGATTATTGTTAGAAAAATCTCTCTTTAAACCCTAATCTTGTAGGTACTTATCAATTCCTGCATACCAAGCTCTGGGAGATTGTTTCAATCCATACAGTGATTTATTCAATCTACATACATGGATACTATTATTTGAGAGAATAAATACCTTAGGCTACTCAATGTAGGCCTCCTCTTCTAGATTCCTATTCAAAAAAGTATACTTGAAATCCATCTAAAACACTTTGAAAATTCTAAACACTGCATATGCAAGAAACATTCTAATAGCCTCTAGTCTTGACACTAGTGTAAAGGTTTCTTAAAAATCTATACCCTAAATTGAGCATATCCTTTATATACTAACCTTGCTTTATTCCTAGTACCTTCACCATTTTCATTTAACTTATTTTGTATACCCATTTTGGTCCTATCATATTTTGATATTTTTTTCTAGACACTAATTCCCAAGTATCATGATTTTATATGTGATTTAATTCTTCATCCATTGCTTTAACCCAATGCTCATCATGTCTAGCTTATAAAAAAGTTCTAGGCTAAATTTTGGATAACAAAGAAAAATTAACTTTCTCAAATTTGGTTACCATAATCCTTCTAGTGTGAACTCCTTAATTTATGTTCCCAATGATGTCATTCTTAGGATGATTTATATGTACATATTTAGATGAGGTCTTTGTATCCTTTTTCTCCTTATTCTCATCTTCATCTTATTCTTCAAAGTCTTCCTCTTCAATGATTTTAGGAGTGTTTATCAGATCACTCACTCTTTTACTACATCTTAATCTATCTTAAATCTTGCACTTTCAACTATTTTCTTGGTTTTTTTTTAATAACATTTACAATCTTTACTTTTGAAATAATATCCAATAAATATACCTTCATCTATTCTAGATTCAAACTTACCTAGTTTTTTTATCATTTCTCTTTATCAAGCATTTGCTACTAAAAAATCTAAAATAATCAATAGTATATGGTTTGTCTTTTCATAGCTAATAGGGAGTCTTGTAATTGTTAACTCTCAACAATGATCTATTATAGATATGCACTATTTTTCCTACTACCTCTCTATAATATTTATCTAGTATCTTGGATTCATTTAGCATTGTCCTCACCATCTCCTAAATTGTTATGATTTTTTTCTCAACTACTCCATTTTGCTATCAAGTTCTATTTTTGAATAATGTATCTTTATCCCATTATCTTCAAAATACTCAATAAACTTATCTAACATGAATTATCCTCCTTGATCTAGTCTCAGGAACTTAATCTTCAAACTAATTTCATTCTCAACTAAAACCTTGAATGCTTTGAAGTGGATGAAAGCTTTTGATTTTTTCTTTAAAAACATCACCCAAGTCATACATGTAAAATCATCAATAAGCAGTATGAATTATTTCTCACCTTGAGTACTTCTAGTTATTTTAGGTCCATATAGATTAGTGTGAAAAATCTCTAACATCTAAGTGGTCAAGTATTCTTTTTCCTTAAACCAAATTATGACCTACTTCCTATGCTGACATGGTTCACAAAGTGTGTTAGAGGGATTTGTAATATTTGGAAGATCTATAACTGCTTGCTTCTTACTAATGTTAGACAAGATTATCAAAATTTATGTGTATCATTCTCCTATGCCACAACCAACATTCCTTAACTTGACTCAAACAACATCTTTGACCTTTGATATCTAAAAACATATATAAATTGTTACCTATTCTCTAAGCATCTACAATTAACACATTTAAATATTTTATCCTAATTTCACAACATTATACATAAAAATTTAATGTGTATCCTTAATCACACATTTGGCTTACACTCAATAGGTTATGATTAATACCTTCCACATATAGAACATTTTTAGTCGTAGTTATACCATTATCCAAATTTAATGTACCTTTTCTAGCTATTCTGGTAGTGGTATTATCTCTAAATTTCATTATGTCACCATTGATATTATTTATATTTATTAACTTTATCTTATTTCATATCTTGTGCCTCAAACATCTACTATCAATGAACCATGGCTTTTCTTCATTTCTTGCATGCAATGTTGTCTAGACTAACATAGACATTTTAGGTTGTTTCTTCTACCATGAACCTATTTGAAATTTATTCTTGATGAATGGATCCTTGAATATTTGGTCCTTCTTAACTAACTAAAACATGTTTCTACAATGCTGATTTATGTGTCTAAAATTATTGTACTTGTAACATACTATGGCCTCTTCATCAAATCCTGATAGAGGAGCAAAAGAGTTGTGGCTTCTACTTGACTCTACATGAGTTTCCTTCTTGTTTCTAAAATTTTTATCTCTTTTCCAATAGTATATTTTTTATGACCATCACCATTACAATAAAAACAATAAACATGAAAATAGACCCTATTTTGATTCGTGTATCTTTGACCTAGTTGTCTTTTGTAGCTATGTTCCTTCCAACCTTCTTTGTTTGATCTATCCTCTGCATTCTTAACTTCTTCCCTGTTTATTTCCTTTTTTTTAAGGGATTCAACATATCTCTTTTTATTTTCAAATTTGATACATGTCTTATCTAATATTTATTTTTGACTTTTTAATATCTTATTCAACATTTTAGTGTTATTCTCAAATTTTGAATCATTGAAACCTTTATCATTAACTACTTTATTTATTTTCTTAATATCTTATTTTAAAGAGGTAATTAAATAACATACTTTTCATATTCTTCACTTACTTTTTTTAATTGAGTTGTTAGATCTTCTTTGGTATTTTTGGCTTCTTCAATGTGTGCTTGTAAATCTTCAATTATTTTCTTTGACTCCTTTTCATTTTTCTTGATCTAGAGTTTCAATCTTCAATTATTTTTCTTAAGAGATTTTAATTATTCTAAGGCACAAATGATTTATCCTTACAAATTCACCTTAGCTTCATCATGTTCTTCTTCTTATTCATCTATACATTTAAATTTGGAGGCATCTTCATGTATGGTCATGAAGAGAATCTCTTCTTCATCTGAGCCACTAACTCCACTGTCTTTAACTGAGCTAAGATATTTAGAATATAAACTCTTCTTATCAAATACCATCATGAATTTTATTTTGAAGTTCTTCTTGTATGTAGGATTTCCTTCTTCATTGTCACAATTATTCTTATCTAGGCACTTAGTTTTAAAAATTCCAATCTTACCACATTTAAAACATTTAAATGGTAACCTTCCTTGATATTTACCTATTCCCTTTTTAGGCTTATGGATAAATAAAGCTCCATTGTCATCTTCCTCATCACTAGAGATATCACTTGATTTTTTAATCTTAGACTTGTATTTATATGATGTCTTAAAAGTAGCTTCCCTCTTTGATGGTTTCTCTTGTTTGGTCTGCATCTCATATGCCATAAGAATACCATGTATTTCACCCATCTTTAGCTTGGCTAGATCCTTCATCTCCTCAATTGTAGAAACCTTTACATCATATCTCAATGGTAGAGCTATAAAAACCTTTTGTACCACCATTGATTCTTATAACTTTTCTCCAAGATCTTGAATTTGATTAACTATTTTATCAACCCACAAAAGATAACTTGATATGCTTTCTTCCTCTTCCATCTTCAAGATTTTAAACTATCTTCTAAAAGTCTAGAGCTTAGATTATTAAACCTTTCCATCACCTTTGTAAATATTCTCAAGCTTTACCCATGTCTCATGAGAATATTTTCATTTCATAACTTTAGCAAATTTTTATTCACATAAACCACATAAAATATCATTTAAATCTTTAACATTATTTTCAATTGCCTTCTTTTTAGTAGGAGTAGTTACAAGTGTCTATGGCTCTTCATATTCCTCCATCATTGCTTTCCAAATGTCAAATCTAAGGACCATAAAGTAAGTCCTCATCCTTATTCTCCAAAAGGCATATTTTTCAAATTAAACGAAGGTGCCTTATTTGTAGAAAAACCTTCATGTGATCCAGCCATCATATTTTCCCTGGTTTACCTTGAAGTTGTTCAACTCTTTCCAAAAGAATCAGCTTTGATACCAATTATTAATCACATAATATACTAATATGGGTGGCATGAAGTAGTATATCATATATATTATAAAACAATTACTTCATCAAACTCCATTTAACCATACATTCAAGATATGCAATTAAACTGAAACAATAACATGCACCATATAAGAGAGAGAGACACCATATTTTTACATGGAAACCCAATGTGAGAAAAACCATATAGAAAAACCTCAAGTATATGAATGAGAACAACTTGTAGGATCACCAACCCATAGAGGCACCAAACCCTTTACCGAGCATCAACACAACAACTATTTGTGAGTACCAACCCATAGGGGAACCAACCCCTCATATGTAAAATATAACTATCCCTTAATGTTTCTTTCTCAATAAATCATATAACTCTATGATATCTCTTTTTCTTATCTCATCTTTGATTATGTAAAATAATTACAACCCATGCAATCTCTTGCATATTTAGAATGGCTTCCCAAGCCTTTTTTTATAGCTTTCTAAATGACCTTTGGCATTCACCCTTTCTGACTCTTCAATTGACATGGAAAATGGTGCCAAAATTATATGACCCTTCAAATCCTTTCATTTGAAAAGTTACATGGTGACTCTTCAGGATCAAATGCATCCTTTCCCCTTTTGTCTTTATTTGGTGACTCTTTGAATTCCTCAAGGTGACTCTTCATGGAAAAATGCACCCTTCCCTCTTTTATCTTGACTTGCTGACTCTTTGAATTCCTCAACATGACACTTCATGGGAAAATTCATCCTTTCCCTCTTTTGTCTTTACCTCATGACTCTTTGACTTCTTCATGGGACCTCTTTTGACTTTATGCAATAAAAAATATATTCATTAATATTTAATAAATATTAACACACTTTAGCCAAAATATGAACATTAAAAATACCTTAAGTGATCCAAAACTTGAAAGGTTTGGTTGAAAGATAATTCAATAAATAAGAACAAAACAATTAAAATAATGCTATCTCTAATAAGAGATGTTTTACTGATCACATTTGTAGACCCAATCATATGCTTATCTCTGAGAAGAGATGTTTGATTTCCATTTCAGGTTACATCTTAATTTATACATGTTTTAAAGGTGTGTAGAGGATGTGTAAGGTTGCCAATATCGAGGGAGATGAATTGGTTCAACTTCTATGATTTACAACAATATAGAACTTGAGGAATTACTATTTTTAAAAACATACTATTTTTAGACTGCACTACTAAAATTGAAATTTGTGACAATTACATTGGGTTTTAGGGATTCAAACCTCATTTAGAAAATATCAATGAAATCTCACAACATTACCCTCATTATTATCTTACCAATGGTTCAAACGGTGAGTTAATTGGAGCTACGGTGCAAAAGTTATGGCTCCCAAAAGTTCTGCCATCAATTGGGGTGGACCCATCACCCGAATTGTCATCTGAATTGTTGTCCAGATCATTCCTCTCTCCTTAAGAAGAAATGGTCCCCATTAAATCAAGATTTGTCATAAATTGTGGTAGTTGTACTTTTATTTGATTCTTGATACATACTTGGAAGGGACTATGATTTATGGAACTGTGCAGAGCCCAATTGTTCACCATTTTTGTCTGACCATTAGTCTGTGGATGGAAGGCCATGAACTTCTTTAAATGATTATTTATTTGCTTATATTATTGTGTAGTTTGTTTAGTAAGGGCTATAACATTGGCCCTTTTAGATTCCTATGTCTTAACCACCATGAGAACAAATTTCTTGGCACTAATCAGAGATACAAATGTAGAACATGGTACTTTTGGTACCCTATAGCACTGTGTTCCAAGAGTGAGAGTGATCCTTATAGTTCTTGATTCATATATACCATGTCAATCATACATGAATGGCTGACCAAAGAGTACATCACAAACATCTAAATTGACCACATCACATAAGACCTCATCTTGGAAAGGTTGTATTGTATATGAGAGAAGACACTGGTGGGTGACACGGAGGTTTCTCCCTGGACTCAACCATCCAATACTGTATGGTTTGGGTGAGGCTTCATGGATAGAATTAGGCTTTTCACAACATTAGCAGAGATTAAATTTTTTTGACTTCCACTATCAAGAATTAAATGTAGAGGCTTACCTTTCACCCATAACTTAGAGTGAAAAAACCTTTCCTTGTCAACTAGCATCTTGTTGTGTGTCTATGATGAAGTAATAATGGCTTCAAGATTAGAATCTATAATTTATTCTTCAACCTCTTTGACTACAAGGTTTGTATGAGGTGGAGTATTAGATGTTGAGGATTGTGACTTAGAAAGCAGTGATTTGATAGCTCGACATTCTTCTTTGGAGTGAGTTCCAGATTTGTGATAATCACAACACTTCCCAGTCTTTCCTTCCTTTTAATTCCAATTTTGGCCTCGTGTTTGACCTTATTTATCACTTTTCCATTTTGAAGACTGATTCTTTATATTCAATCTTCCATGCTTCTACTCAATCTTCACTACAAACTTGTATGCCTCACCAATGGCTTCCAAATTGAAGAGTTCCATTTCTCCTCATATTTACCATTGTAGTCCACCATGATATTTGAGAACCTTGTGCTTCTCACTTTCTTGGATGCCTAATCTCATAGATAGAGAATGAAAAATGTCAATGTAATCTTGAACAGATTATTCCTTACTTTGGTGAAGTTGTTGCCACTCTATATACAAATCGTCATATGCTCCAATGGGGTAGTATTATTCCTTTACAGCATCTATGAAATCATCCCATGTAGGTTCCGTTTCTAGGCCAATATCATCTACACTGAATCTCTTTTTGTACATTTCCCACCAATTTTTGATAGGTAATGATGCTTTCAGAAGAGCAAAAGTAATCTTCTCTTTATCAGTGAATTTATTTATAAAAATATAATATGACAATTGATCCAACCAATTTTATACTACATCAACATTTATTTTGCCTTCAAATGTAGGGATATGAAACTACACTTGAACCTTGAAGGGTGTTGAGGCACTGAAAGGATGTACAAGTGCAGATGAGGAGCCAAAATTTCCCATCAAGATTTGTTGGAGAATTTGAGTGAATTGTTTTAGCATCTAAGCTTTTTACTATTGGAGGTCTTCATTCACCATTTCCTTGAAAGGATTGGATGCCTTGGTGTTGTCTTCCATTTGAAGTTGTTTGGAGTAAATAGGTGGATATTTTGTTGGTTCTATTTTCCACCCAAGCTTCCTATAATCTAACCTCATCCTTGGGATCATACACTCTAAAGACAAAGCACTCTAATACCACTGATCTAAAACTTAAAAGATTTTGTTGAAAGATAATTCAAGAAATAAGAACAAAACAATTTAAATAATGCTATCTTTGATAAGAGATGTTTTATTGATCAGATTTGTAGACCTAAACATATGCTTGTCTCTAAGAAGAGATGTTTTCCATTTTATGTTACATATTCATTTATACATGTTTTTAAGGTGGGAGGAGAATGTGGAATTTCACCAATCTTGATGGAGATGAATTGGTTCAACTTCCATGATTTACAACAATACAGAACTTGAGGAATTACTATTCTTAGAAACTTACTATTTTTAGACTGTACTACTAAAATTAAAATTTGGGACACTTCCATTGGGTTTTAGGGGGTAAAAATTCATTGATCAAAGCTCAATTCCATCTCACAATTTTCCCCTCATTATTAGCTTTCCAACAGTTCAAATGGTGACTCAATTGGAGCTACGGTGCAAAAGTTATGGCTCCCAGAAGTTCTGCCATCAATTAGGGTGGACCCATCACCCGGATTATCATCTGAATTGTTATCCAGATCATTAAGACATTAAATGATATGGGGCCTTTGTCACTAATAATGTTAGAAATTTGACATTAATGGATTTTAATAGGTTTGATGTTTTTGGTTCAATGAGTTTTGTTGCTGGTTCCTAGATGCTTGATATTGATTCCCAAGAATCTATTATTGTGAGCTATAGGAAATCTATTGGTTTTGGGGTACTTATTTTCAATTTAACAAAAGGAATTACCATTGATATTTCACAAGGGAAACTTGTGCCATTTTATAAAAATTTGATAAAGTGCATTTTATAATACCACTAACCTATGATTGTGATGGGTCTTGAAAAATGTGTTGTTATGAATGGGTAATATTCTCTTGATGGTTACAAAAAATGTTATTTCTACTAAGTACAACTTATTATGAAGTATCTATAGGTTTTTAATATTTAAAATAAGTTATAAGGTACACATCAGGTGAAGTATTGACTAGGGTTGATTGTGTTTGGTCTAATACTCATTCTTTCTCGACAAAAGTAGTATTATTGAATGAAGTCATAGGTAAAAAAAAAATATATGTGTATGATGCATTGATCAACATACGATTTAATAATTAGTTAGATCTTACTTTAAATCTATTAATTAGTTGGGGATGAGTTCATAAGTGGTTCTTTCTATTTGTTGGAGAAATAAAAAATTTATTTTGTGACATAAGTAAGGGGTTTCTCTAGTTATTTTTCCTTTGCTTGAACAAGTGTAGGTAATTTTTCCATTGGGAAATCAAGTGGGAGTTTATCTCATAATTTTATCAACCTTAAGAGATATTCATCTTTGTCCTCTATTGGTTATTGTTCAATGTAACCATGTTCATAACCTACAATGGCTTAGATGTTATAAAACATGACGGAGTGTTCTTCCCCAACATAAAAATGATATTCCTCATAATTAGTTCTATAAGATACCAAACTAAAAGTATACCTTTGTATGTTTGAAATGATTATTTACATTTGTGAAGTGCTTTAGATTTTCATTTAAAAATGTCAAAAGATGTTTGGAATATTAAATAAAATAAATTCAAGATATATTTGAGTCTATAACAAAAAAATAATGGCATGACACCACACAATTATAAGAAACAAGTCCTGAGAATATTTGATCTTGGTTGATCAAAATTGATAATTTAGACTAAGGTAGAACAATATTGGAAGTAAGGGTGAAGGATAACACATGAAAACCTAGGTTTGAAGTATTTTAAACTATTAAAATCTTAACATGAATGTCATGGTCTGTGATCATAAAAATTATAAGCAAACTTTTCATATCAAGAAGTTTAAAATGTGAACTAAAAGGCTTAGGATGTGAACTAACACAATAAATCCTAAGTATAAATATAAAAACAAATGGGTAACACAACTGTGCCACATTATAAAATAAAGGTGAATGGTTGAATAACTTAGAGTATGAGTGAATATAAGATAAACTAAGTTCAAAAAATGATATATTGGGTATCATCTAGATAATAACCTTCAAATCAAATCACCTAAGTTACTCAAACCAAGCACAAAAGTTGAACTGCCTAAGCCCATGTTGGAGGCAAGATTCCAACATAGACCAATCATGTTTTGGATTAGAACTTGTTTTCAACAAATATTTCACCCTAGAAGAGGGTGTTCAATCCTCTTCCATATTTAGGCAACATGGGAACACTTCCATGTATGTGGGTGTACCTATAGTGTAACTGATCCTTTAGATTTAAGAGCTAGCTCCCTGAATGTGTCTTAGAATGCTTATCATTTAAATAGTGCTTGATTATGGGGAAAAGAGTTAGGGTTTACAATAAATAAACCTAATATAAGGTGTTAATACACTAATATGTATTGCACATGACCACCATACTTTATTTACTAAGAATCAAAGCATACAAATTGGCTTCTAAGTTCTATAAGGTTTCTAACATGAGTGTTTCAATACAAAGGTGATATGTATGAAGAAACACAAGGAAAATGAACTAGAAGGTATATTTAAAACTAAAAATATAATAATACACTTTAAATGAGAGTAACACACTTTAATACACTCTATATGACCTATTATAATAATAATTCTTGTACAAACATGAGAGGATAATGGAAGGAAGGATAGAGAATTATCACTCTACATCACATGCATCACTTACACACTTAGTTAATTATTCATGAAATAAAAACTAGACTTGAATTAAAGTTAAAATAAAAAATAAAATGTCATTATAATAGGTATTTTACATACATGGCATCGTATTAGATTATAAATAACACAATGACAACTACTTATAGAACTTGAGAGAGAAGTGGGGAAAGATAAGTCCAAGAGTCATAATAACAACTGTCAGGATAAGAGGAGGACTTAAATATGAATTAGAATAAATTTATAGAAATACCATGCAAGTTTCTATAGGAAATATGTCCCTCTAAGTTATGAAACTCATGAAATGTGGCATAAGACTCCTAATTTTACATAAAAAAATTGCCATCATAAGTTACCCCTCTTAGGACATCCCAAAACTAACTATGGATATATATCATGATTAAAATAATATTTAGTGGTTTTATACATGATATATAATACATTGGATATATCCCTAATCATCTATATTCTTCTAAAAGTGAGCCATTACTGCCTACAATCAAGGAATTATCCTCTTTCACTCACCCCTCACACTTGGCCTCAAAATTGGATTTAGTTTTCCATGAAAAACCATACAAGGTGGTTAATGAATCTTTTTATGACCCTCCATATCCTTATAATTCTTGTTTATACTTAAAAATACCATCTACTTGAAGTTCTCACCCTTCTCACTATCTTTCTCACTTTGTCCATTTTGACTAGATAAGATAAAGATTCTTATAAGAACACTTATAATATTTTATTTTTCATTAAATGGTCATATTTAGTTATTAAAAGTCCTAATATTTCTCTTGAATTTGGTTTCATCTCTTGGAACCTCCTAGATCCTACATAATATCAAAAATAGTGAAGAAAACCTTATTTCCCTCTTGTTCGTATAAGTAGGGAATATTTTAAGTGGATGTAAAATTAATTTGGAGAGTCATATATAATTTTATATAAATTTAATTACCATTCCATCTCATCTAGATATCTCTCCACCCTTGTTTTTCCAATTGGGCCCTTATCTAGGGCTTTATAGGGTTTTAGGTTCATTTTGCTCTTAAGCTTTGCTCATAGAGATGTGACATTGGAATTTGAAAAAAAAAATCAAAAGAGAAATTATAAAGACCACTTTCAACCTCCCCAAACTCCTTGGACCTCCATGCACAACCTTTGATAATATGTGAGCATTTAAAGTTACCTTATCAAGCTTAGTTCCTCATTTTGTATAGGCCTAAGTTGTTTCTGAGCCAAAAGCGGCTTTCTAGTGAACTTAGTTGTTTACCAATATCTCAAACACATCCAATATTACTCTATGAACATTATAAATAGGAATATAAAGTTCTCTTAAGGTTGAAAATGACATTTACTCCCTATTTGGGCTTTAGGCCTAAACTAGGCCTAGTAGGTGTATCTGCATTCTTGAGGATTTAGGATACCTTATTGAGATTATAAACTATTTTAATTATCATACATGTTAGTACACATATGAATAATATTTACAAAACCCCATGAAATTTTCTAAAATTTTCTATTCCTTTACATCATCCCTTTTCCTCAGAATCTATTTGCACGCTAGGGGGGTACCCTCTATCTGAGTCAAAATAGAGGGTACTTACCCTATTACCTTAGGTAAAATAAATATTGAAGGATATTATCCAATTGGTGGAGAGATTATTCACAAATAAAATTACCTTGATCATATCACTATCCCCTAAAAATCACTAAAAACTGGAAAGGACTTATAAACTCAATCACTGCCTATAGGTTCTTTACTATAGTCTATGTATTGTCTTACATAACCATTTATATGCATGATTTATATTTTATGAGGGTATATAAATGCCATATAAACCTTAAAAAAAGTTTTAAAATTCAATTCATTACTTCAATACTCTATATTCCCCCTCATACATGCTTTTTCTCTTTGAAATGACTATACTATTGATTGTGTTTCCTATTTGGGAGGGGACCTTGTAGGTGGTCCTGCATGATTGAAATTTGTATATAGTGTTACAAGAACCTATTTTGTTTTTATTTTACATGTAAAATTAATTTTATGTATTCTAATATTATTCATTAAATACAAGCACTCACATCCCTCACACTTACTATTCATTATAGTCAATCACAATCAATTGTATTAGAACAAGTAGGATCCTATAGGTGTAGATTTCACTTAGAATATGTTTCACATAAACTTAAGATCCTATGAGTCATTTATAATCATATTACATAAACCAAATTTCATTTTTACATGTTTATGTCTTTATCATATATGAATTAGGGTTTTGCCCTTAACTATTGTAAGTGGGTTATCTTAGAGTTAAGCACACCTATAAGTGTGAAAAGGATCAAAATTATGTATATCATCCTATTTAAATGACATTTAGATCATAAATTTTCTTTTCAATTATTTAGATCCATTAAATAATGTATTCATGGTTCAACATGGAAACCTTGAGTGAAGAGGTCTATTTGGAGCTCAAATCCTATAAATGTTAATGGAGAACTCAATGTGCAAAGGCACATCTTTGGGACTTTCCACAACTACCTTTGAATAATAATCTACCCCCTAATTTTTTTATAAATCTTAACCTATGTAGGGGATACAATATATTCACATTTAGTTTCAGATAAACTCTTGGTAACCTTGTCATATGATATCAAAAAAATGGCAAGGTGCTCTATTTTATGCTTTTAGAGAAATGATCCCGAAACATAGTATTTTCATCTTTGATCATTGTTCCCACTCCCATTTTAAAACTTGACACTTAAATCATAAATATCATAGTCTTCCACACATATTTATCACTCTAGGGAAGTTTTAAAACATGTTCTAATATCCCCTAATCAACCTTTCTAAGTCTCTGCTAGTGCCACCTATAGGTGGACATTCCAATTTACAAGCAATGAATGAACCTATAGGTAGTATACATGGTTTTTAGGTTTAAATGAGTTTTTTAACCTTTAAAATTTTACTAAAATATTCTTATCAATATATATATATATATATATATATATATATATATATATAATCATATCCAACTCAAATTTTCCTTCTCAACATGATTGGTTCTCATGAGGGCACCTGTAGGTGCACTTTGAGTTGTATACAGGTAACACGCATGAAATGATAAATGTGCTCAAGTAATATTAATTCATAACCAATTTATATCCCATAAATGAATTAAAATTAAACATTATGATGTTTAAAATATTTATATAATCTCCCATATCTCATTTTAATGTCTTCCCTTCATGTAGGCACCTATAGATGCATCTCTATGTTGTATGACTATGTGGGTGACTAAGTTGATTATCATATTACCTATTTCACAAACTGAATGGATTTTAATTGATTTTTAATATTATGATATTGTGTTAATCATCTTAATATTTCAATCACAATACCATAGATGTGTTTTAGAGCCTTTCACAACTCACCTAGTTGACTGTGTCTAATAGTCATGGAACAAACTGACTGTATGGTAAATCTCTTAGATATCACTCCATGGTTATTAATTTTAGGATAAATTTAAATAAATAATGGAATAATAAGATATTAAAGACATGAAGGAATGTCTATCACCATCCTCTTATAGCATTACTAAGACATGAAGATTCTAAAAATGATATAAACCTACTTGCAACACAAAATGGTGCCTTCACTTACAAATTGAGATTATTGATCCATGAAATCCTTTAAAAACAAGAAACCATACATGGGAGACATTAAAATATAGATTTAACATCATATAGAAAAAATCCATATCAGAAGGAAACCTACAGGGTATGGGGTTTAACATGCATAAAACACAATCAACTTGTAAAGGATGGTTTATAAAGCACAAGTTACTAATCCTTAAAATCTTGTTATTAAAATGTATCTCTATCAATTTAATATAACCCTAAAAAATATTCTATTTTGAAACTTCTCCAACTGGACTTACTAAACGCAAACCTATTAATTGTTTATGCATGTCTAGGATGGTGAAGGAGTAGACTAGTTTTTGATCATTTTTAGCACTTAAAAAGCTTATTAAACACTAAAATGAGTCCATGGAATTTTAGTAGTCATTTTAAAATGTTTTCACACGTGTCACACTCCCCTATAGGTTGTACAAGTGCCAAATTCCTCCCTTTTTAACTATTTTATTGATTTTCAATTAGGAAACCAATAAGTTTTAGATAAGACTAACATTCTTCATATGGAATCTAACATCTTGGACATTGGAAATAAAAAAATTACAATTAAACACCTTGAAAATCATTCCACCATCATTTATGAACCATAAATGACCCCTAAATGACTCACATTGACATAAGACTTAATTAAACTATTACTAATGTTAAAATATCATTAAATTACATCAAATGGAAAATAAAACACCATATGATGCTATATTAGACCCCTATGTAGATTTTGGCTGTAGTGGGGTTGACCCATTTTGACTTGTGGTCCAAATGGTCAACATTGTTGGCATTTTTCCAAGGGTGGCATGCTTACTATACCAAGACCAATTTCCTAATCATGTCCATTGGGACATGGATTCACATGTACACTAGTTTTGGCACACAAATTGCCTTTGAAAACACACCAAAAATAATTAAAGACACACAAAACAATAAAAACAAAAAATAAACACATATGTGTTCTTTAAAACACTTATGCTACATAACACAACAAGAAAGGAAACACACACACACCTATTCTACTATTACAAACCTCACTCCTGAGGTGAAAAAAATGATCATACCTTATCTAGGTTCAAATATTATCCCTCTTTCATCTTGGTCACTCCATTAAGGTAGCCTAACATGAGGATCATGTTCATCACCAATCACTTGCATATGTATATGGTCAAGAAGCCTACAACCTTTGAATCATCTTGGGTCTGGAAGTGAACTATTTGGGACATTCATGGATGATATTTATTTTCCTCTAAGAACCTTGATTGGGGATTAAACTACTATGATCTCCATCATATACATTGGATGTTTTCCAAAAAAGTGCATATTGGAGTGTACGACAGTCTTTTTAACTTTGTATTCTTCTAGGATAAGAAGTATTTTATTTTTGAAAGCATCAAGCTCTTCTTCATTATCCAGTGCCTTTAGATCTAGATCAAAATTAGGTGGGTCTCCTAACTATTCTTGAGTCACAACAACTTCTTCCTTAACCTCATTCTCCATGTCTACAATTTTTTGGACACTAACATCATCAAATTACTTCATGATAATAAATTCTTGATTAGCATATTGACCTTCATCTTTATATTTTATGGAATAATTTTCAACATGAACATTATTCTCATTATAAACCTTAATGTTATATATATAATCTATTGGAGAAAAGGGATACTTACCAAACTTGTAAAACACTTTTGCATATGGCATTAAACATTTACCATAGTTCTTATTCAATCACAACATGAGACTTTTCTCCATACTTATTGAGACACTCAACATCATGTTTGTTAAAATCATTAACCAGATCAGATGTAGACTTTTTTAGAGGGGAAGTAACATTACCAAACTGATCAAACTCATGACATATAACATAAAACCTTTACCATGAGTCATTCTCATCCACTTCATGATTATCATAATCCAAAGCATCCTCATCAATGATAGGGATAGAGACATCATTTTTTCCACTATAGTGCTCAATCAGATTCATTAACCTATGATCATCATACTCATGAATCATATAGTTACCTTCAATAGCACACAAATGTTTGACACTTACCTCAGCTCCTTTAAATGTCTCTTCATACATGATATAAGTCCTAAGGTTAGTTTATCCAAATTATGAATACAAATCATGTCCATATGTATCTACAACATGCTTATCCATTAATAAATCAAAGATTAGTTTATGTTTACAAGCTCCATCATCTACATTAGGATCCTCCTTCTCATTTATCACACAATTCATGTTAGAGCTTATTTCAATGTAAGTCTCATTATGAAATGTTATAAGAAGCTAAGTTATAATGGTCACTTTGGTCCTATATATTCTCTTAAAGGCCAAGAAGGACCAATTAGCTGAGATATATCCACCAATATTTTATATAATGTTTCTTTAAAGGATAGGCATATTGTAAAGTGAGCTGGGAGGTCAACAACAATAATGTCTTGAAGGATAGTAAAACTAGGACAATCATTCATGAAGACATTCAAATTTTTTTATCATATATATTATCTTGGTAGGTGTACCATCTAGTTGGATAAATACCTTTCTATGAGGCTCATATTTTAGGCCCAACTTATCAGCTAAAACAATGGGCATGACTAATGTAGAGGCTCCACTATCAAGTATGTAATTGTGGATGAGCTTGTCACCCACTATGAGAGTGAAATAGAATGGTTTAGTTTTATCATCCTTATTAGATGGTTAAAAAATGGTATTACGTACATTTACAAGTATAACATGACTATGAATTTGGCTTGAAGAGGAGGGACTAGTAGAAATAATGGATAATTGCTTTTGTAACAACTCCTTTGGCCAGGCATATTATGGATATCCCAAAAAGAGATATGATGATTTGGCACTTTTTAAGGAATATAATATGTTTAGGTCATTATTAATCACATTTTATTGAGTCCTTTAAGGTAAAGGGTTTCTTGGAACTTAAGGAGTTGAGATACCTTGAGCAAACCATACCACATTTTGACTTGAAGGAGGTTTAGGGGCTGTAGGGACTATCACACCTATAGCCATGCTTAGCTATCTTGGAAGAGGATTGGATGAGCTTGAAGGCATGCTATTGTGTCCTCCTAGATCCTTCCTCTTAGGTCTGGTATTTTATACAATAGAGGATATTTTATTGAGTATATAAGTGTCTTCCACCAATAATTTAGTGAAACTTTCTTCATGAGGATGCCAATCCTCATTTGCTTGCATCATGACCTCATCTTTAGCTGATAAGAGAGGAGTAAATCCCCCTTGAGAAAAAATATATTTATATCCACCTTCATTAACATCCACTAATTTTACTCTCTTCTAATATTTTTCATGTACCAAATCTCTATGAACTACTATCATCTCTCTTACATTGGTGGTGGAGTTAGGATTGTACACATTGGCAGGCCTATTAGGGTTAGGCTTCCACTGACCTCTCCTCTTCCATATTATTATTTATAAGGATGTGAATTTTGATAGGAACATTTTTTAATATTTCCCTATTTTTATATTCTAAATCTTGGCATCTTCACTCAAAAAATTTAGACCTTGACTATCTGTCAACTTTATTTCCTTCCTTCTTAGGAGTAGCTTTAGGCTTTATGTTAGCATTAGGAATTTCGGACACATATAGAGTATTAGTATGAGTATGAGACAATGGAGGAATAAAAACCTTAGGAGAAAATCTTATAGCTTAAATGAGACCATTTTTATCTTTGATAGGAATTTCATATGCTTTGGGAAGAGTGGAACCCCAAAGGATTGAATCATGATAGCAATTTTAGTTCTAGTGGCTCTAAAGTAGGTAGGGAACACAAAATTAGGAGGTGGCCTCATGGGAGGAGGAAATATAAAACAAGTATTTTGAAACCTCTCCTTGAATTTATGAATTATTTATTTTGATCCTTTATTTATCACATTGAGTTGGTTTATGAAAGATTCATGGTCACTTTTGTTTCCAAATCTTAAGGTCAACAACACTCCAAAATCATCCCATGATGTGATGTATCCACCTTATATATTCCTATACTAATCAAGATATTTACATATAAGGGACATATCAAGGATTATAATGGAAATGCTATCTTGAGTGACATTTTGGAAGCTATAAAATTTGGAAACATCCCTAATGTGTTCACTAGGTGTAACATGAATCTCACCATTAAATAGGGGCACACCTTTTATGATATTAAGAGGGATAGCATCATATACTTAAAGGTGAATTGTATTTTTAGTATTAAAGGTATGGAAATAATGATTTTTAGACATGTATTATTCAAGATCTTTAATTTATTCAACCTCTTCACTCTCTTAGATTCCTTGGTTAGCAAAATCCTCTTGTTCCTCAAAGGGTAGATTAGGATGAGGATATTGAACTTCAAGAGGAAGTTTAGGTCGAATAAGCTGATTAATGAGGTTGAACACTATAACATATGATGACATAGTGACAAAAATGAATTATAATTAAAATTTTGTGATGAAACAATGGCATGGAACCAGATTTACCTTGATGGAGTCACTAAATGCTGAGTAGTACACCAATCTATAGCTGATGTTGTCAAGACCAACATTCACCTTGACAAGTTGTATTGAGGAAAATGGTCCCACAAAGCATGATAAAAATTTTGTCACTAAATATTATACCATATAATAGGGTGTTCAATCCTCTTCTATATTTGGGTAACATGGGAACACTTCCAAGAATGTGGGTGTACCTATAGTGGAAGTGAGCCTCTAAATTTAAGGGCTAGCTCCCTGAATGTGTCTTATAATGCTTATCACTTAACTAGTTCTTTATTGTGAGGAAAAGAGTTATATTTTACATGAAATGAACCTAATATAATGGGTTTATACATAAATATGTCTTCCACATGACCATAATACTTTATTCACTAAGAATCAAAGCATATAAACTAGCTTTTAAGTCCTAGAAGGTTTCTAATATGAGTGTTTTAATATAGAGGTGAAATGTATTAAGAGACACAATTAAAATGAACCAAAGGGTATATTACACACTCCAAGGACAATAATACACTTTAAATGATCCTACCACACTTTAATACACTCTATATGACTTGTTACAATAGGAACTCTTATACAAACATGAAAGGATAAGGGAAGAAAGGATAGAGAATTATCACTTTGCATCACATACATCACTTGCACACTTAGACAATTGTTCATGAACTCAAAACAAAACTTGAATTAATATTCAAAGGAAAAATATTGTATAAATATAGTATGGCTTCACCATACATGGTATGGTATTAGATTACAAAGGCCAAAATGGCAACTACTTATAGAACTTGAGAGAGAAGTGGGGAAAGAGAAGTCCAAGAGTCATAAGAATACTTGTCATGAAAATACAAGGATTTACATATGTATTAGAATTAATTAAGATATAAAACATGAATGTTATGATATGACAAATGGCTCTATAAGTTATAAAACTCATGAAATGTGGCATAAGACTCCTCATTCTACACAAGAAAATTGTCTTCATCATTTAGCCCTCTTGTGACATACCACAACTGACTAGGGATAAATCTCATGATTTCACTAAAAGGGAAGGATTGAATACATTTTATACCATACATTGGTTTCATCCCTAATCATCTAGATTCCTATAAGTGATCCATAACTACCTATAGTCAATGAAACTCCTCTTTCACTCACCCCTCACACTTAGCCTGAAAATTGGATTTTTTTACATTAAAATATATAAAAGAGGATTAATGACACTTTTAAAGATCCTCCATGTCCTTAAACTATTTATTTAGACATTAAAAGGCCATATAATTGAATTTATCACGCTTCTCACTATCTTACTCACTTTTCTAGTTTTGAATGGCTTAGATGAAGATACGTCTATGAAAAACTATGATATTTTATATTATATTAAATGGTTATAGTGAGTTATTCCAAGTACCAATCTTTCTCCTTAAGTTGGTTTCATCTCCTTAGATCTCCTAGATCTGGAAAACCATAAAAAATAGTCAAGAAAACCTTATTTCCATCCTATCCATACAAGTAGGGAACAACTCAAGTGGACATAAAATGTCTTTGGATATTACTATACAAGGTTATATAATTTTCATTCAAATTAAATCTCATATGGATATCTCTCCATCCTTGTTTTCCCAATGGGGTCCTTATCTAGGTTTTTGTAGGGTTTAAGGTTCATTTTTCTCTTAAGCTTTGTTCATAAATATGTGACATTAGAATTGCAAAAAAAAAAATCTAAAATATAAATGATCATGAACCTTTTAAACCTCCCCAAACTCCTTGGATCTCCATGCATAACCTCCAAGAATATGTGAGCATCTAAATTTACCCTATTGAGCTTAGTTCCTCATTTTACACAGGCCTAAGTTGTTTTTAAGCCAAAAGTGGATTTATTGTGAACTTATTTATGTATCAAAAGATAAAATTAATCCAATATTACTATATGAGCATTATCCATAGTGATATAAGTTTATATCATGGTTGAAAATGACATTGAATCCCTATTTGGGCTTTAGGCATAAACCAGGCCTAATAGGTTTATCTACATTCTTGAGGTTTTAAGATACCATATTAAGATTATGAACCTTTTGAATTATCATACATGTTTTTACAAATATGATTAAAATTTTAAAATGCCCGTTAATGTTTCTAATAGTCTTTATTCCTTTGCATTATCCCTTTTCCTTAGAATCTGCCAATTTTCATGCTATGGGAGTACTCTCTATTTGATACAAAACATAGGGTACATACCCTATTACCCTAAGTAAAATAAATATTATAGGATATTATCCAAGTGGTGGATAAATTTTTCACAAAAAAATTCCCTTGATCATATCATTATCCTTCCCCCAAAGCACTAAAACCTAGAAAAGACTTATAAACTCAAGCACTGCCTGCTAGGTCTTTACTATGGTCTATGTATTACCTTGCATAACCCTTTATATGAATGATTTGTGTTGTATGAGATTATAATAATTTCATAAAAACCTTAACCAAGTTTCTACAATTTAATTCATTACTTCAATCCTCTACAGTCCCTCTCACACATGTCTTTTCTCTTTGAAATGACTAGACTGTTGCCTGTGTTTCCTATTTGGGAGGGGCCCCTATAGGTGGTCCTACATGATTGGAATTTGGATATATTGTTATAAGAAATTATTTGGTTTTTATTTTCCATATAACATTAATTTTATGTATTCACATCATATTCATGCAATACAATCACTCAAACCCCTCACACTTGGTCATTATTCATTAAAGTCAATCACAGTCAACTATATTAGAACAAGTAGGATCTTGTATGTGTAAATTTCACTTGGAATATGTTTAATTTCACCTTAGGATTATCTAAGTCATTTTTAATCATTTTCCATCAACAAAATTTGGTGTTTATATGCTTAAGTATTTATCATGGATGAAGTAGGGTTTTACCCTTGGCTACTGTAAGTGGTTGCCTTATAGTTTAGCACATTTATAGGTGTGAATAGTGTCCAAATTATACATATCATCATATTTAAACTACCTTTAGATCATAAATGTTATTTTAAACTATTTATATACATTAAATTATGGATGCATGGTTTAATATGTAAACCTTGGGTTAAGAGGTCTCTTTGGAGATCAAATCCTATAGATGGTAATGAAGGAACTCAATGTTCAAAGGTACATATTTGGGGCTTTCTAAAACTATCTTCCACTAATCATATACACTAAAATGTTTGAAAAAATCTTCCCCTATGTGTGGTATATAGTATATTCACATCTAGTTTCATCTAAACTCTTTGTAACCTTGTCATATGATATCAAGAAAATGACAAGGTGGTTTGTTTTATGCTTTTAGAGAAATGGTCCATGAACACAATATTTCTATCTTTGATCATGGTTAGCACTCCTATTTTCTATCCTAACACTTCAATCATGACATAATAGTCTTCCCCACATATTTAAAACCATAATAAAGTTTTAAAACATGTTCTAATCTCCTCTAATCAACCTTTCCAAGTGTTCGCTAGGACCACCTATAGGTGGACATTCTAATATGTAGGCAATGAATGAACCTACAGGTAGTACACATGGTTTGTGGGTTTAAATGAGGTTTGTAACCTTTCAAATGTTACCAATAAACTATTCTCATTATATATAATCCTATCCATCTCAAATTTTCCTTCTCAACATGATTGGTTCTCATGAGGGTACATATAGGTTCACTTTGAGTTGCATATAGGAAACAAGCATGAAATGATCATTGTACTCAAGGAATCTTCTTTCAAAATGAATTGATATCCCATATATGCATTAAAATTAAAAATTATGATGTTAAAAATCTTGATAAAATCTCTCATACCTTATTGTAATGTCTTCCTTTCCTATAGTCACCTATAGATGCATCTCTATGTCATATGATTGTATAGGTGACTGAGTTGATTATCATAGTCCCTATTTTTCAAAGTAAATGGATTTAAATTAATTTTTCCTATTATGAGTATTTATTCAACATCTTAATATTTCAATAACAATCCCATGTATTTATTTTTGAGCCTTTCATAGCTTACTTAGTTGACTGTGTCTAATAGTCATAGAACAAACTAGCTATATGGTAAATCTCTTGGCTACCACTCCATGGTTATTATTTTGAGGATATATTTAAATGGATAAAGAAATATTATGATATTATAAACATTAATTTAATTCTATCACCATCTTTTGAAAACATTACTAAGACATGAAGATTCTAAAAATGATGGAAACATACTTGTAACACATAAAGGTGACTTCACTTGAAACTTGAGATGATTGATCCATAAAATATTTTCCAAACATGAAAATAGTAATATGAGACATTATAGGAGAGTTTTAACATCCTATATAATAAATATTATTAGTTTTATTATATGGACTGATCTATATGAGAATGAAACCTGTAGGGTATGGGGTTTAACAAGCAAAAAAAACATAATCAACTTGTAAAGGATGATTCATAAAGTGTAAGTAACAAATAATTAAAATATTTTTATTAAAATTAATCTATCTAAGTTTAATATCACCCCCCAAAATCATTTGTTTTGAAACTTCTCTAACTGGCCTTACTAAGCACAAACATGTTGATTGGTTTCGCATGTCTAAGAGGGTGATGAAGGAGTAAAATATTTTTTTACCATTTTTAAAAATTATAAAGCTGATAAATTAGTCTATGGAAGTTTGAGAGTCATCCCATAAGGTTTTTATGCATGTCACACTCCCCTATAGGTCATACAATTGCCAAACTCTTCCATTTTTAGCTATTTTCTTGATTTTTAGTTAGGGAACCTACAAGTTTCAGATGGGATTGACATTCATGACATGTAATATTACATATTTGATGTATGTAATAAAACAATGAAACTTTTAAATGTTTAAAACCTTGCCACTTTCATTTATTACCCCAAAATGACCCCTAAGTGACTCAAGTTGACATAAGACTTAATTCAACTATGACCAAGGTTAAAATAGCATTAAATTACATAAAATGGACAAAAAAAAACCTATGAAGCTATAGTATACCCATATATAAGTTTTAGCTATAAGGGGTTGACCAATTTTACCTTGTATTCCAAATGGTCAACAAAGCTTAGAAAGGTAAATTTTCAATTGGATTAAAAGGACTTTAGATTTGCAAGTGATGAATAGTCTAGACCCAAAAAAACAATATAATGACATTTTTTTGGAAATAAAAACACAAATGATTTGATTAATTTTTTAAAAAACCTAAAATGTTTTGAATTAATTTGACCAATGTAATGCCTCTTTATTCAAAATATGGTGTCTAACATGTGTTTCATTTTTAGATGTGTTTTGGTTCACACAAAAATAGTTCTAGACTCAAAAGATAATAAAATTAAACAAGAACAAGAAAAAACCAAAGTTTTAATCATGTTGATGCAGGTTTTATGCACACCACATCCTTAACAAGGTAGCCTCTAATGTTTTAGGATCTCAATGGAGGCAAAATCCACTCTAAGGCATGAGTTTCAGGTATGTGGTCTCTTACAACCTGTTGATGGAATATCAAGTAGGGTATGTATGTTGTTAACAAGGTTTATGGATGGAGGTGTGACCTTCTAGAAGAGTGAATTCCTACCTAATTTAGATGGTTGTTTGGCTTCTAATATAAATTATTTAGGTATCAATACTGAGCTTAAAAAAGGGAGTTAAGGTAGGGAAGAAAAGAATATTCTATGGTTCTTGGGAATTACTCCCTTGGTTGGTTTCTAAATAGACCTATTCATTATCAAACTTATGTCTATTACTGTAATCAATAACACACATGCATTCAAACATGGCTAAGAAGCTTAAGGTAATAGATATGTAGGAAGTTCATATGCCTCAAATAAAGGTTGATCCTTTTAGGGTAGATGTTGCACACCCTTGATTCAGAGATTATGGCTTGCACAAATGAATTATCTTCGGTAATTTTTGTATGCACATATAAAACTACAAAAAAAACATAAATACACATGTATATATATGATTTAATTAACTTGATTTACATTATTGATACATTTAATTATCTCTTAATAGATATTGCACATCTTAAGATCATCATATCAATCAAGAAATCAAGAATCTATTTGTAGTTATATCACACTGAGGATTCATTAAATCATACAATGATAGATATAACAATTAATTGCAAGAAATTGGAAAGAAAATACTAAGGACACAATGTTGATGATTAATATTACATGATACTCTATATTCCTAAATGTTTTTGACTCTTCTACTAAGTGGGGTTTACAATATATATATATATATATATATATATATATATATATATATATATATACTTAGGGGATGGGTCTCCTCATCCTCCAAATTCATGCAAGTGGTTACAACTGGTAGTTAGAACATGTAGTTTTGAAAACCATCTAGGAGATAAAAGTAAATAAATTAACTTTTTAGAGTCATGCAAAATGTGCATGCATATAAAATACAAATTCAATTTTTTATAATTATCTGCCCAAAAAATATAAATACATAGACCATTACAAAATTTTACATGCATGAGATTTATCCTATCAATGCTTGCTCATTTGAAGTGCTACATGAACTTTGGTTGGAGTAGAAGTAGATGTGGCCACTAAATTTGTAGCTACACCTCTAGAATATTGCCTTTTATTCACTTTTTTATCTTCATATAACTTTTGGGCTGCTCCATGCTGCTTATATATGATATCCAAATTTAGTAGTGAATCCTAAAAAATTCTCTTTATCTTTTCAAGGAGCTTAGCAAGTTCATCCTTAGTTTTATAAGATTTATTCCTAAAGATCTCAAATTTAGTGACCTTATTTTGATATTTTCTCAATTTTGATTCAATTTCCTCAATCAACAAACCTTGCAAACTCTATTTGAATTCATTGCTTGCCTTTTAGATAGGCCTATCAAAATTAGTCCTACTAACTAGCTTACCAGTGGAATCTTTCACATATGATAACTTTATCTCATGAAAAATTTGAAATAATTGAGCCTCATGTGCCTAGTATTTGGGGACTAAATCCCTAACATTTTATAGATAATCTTTTGCCTCCTCCTTCATAATGACCACTAGGTTTAAGGCATTGGATGCCTCCAACATAGTCATTAAGTGGAGATGTTTGTAGAGTGAGTTTCCTATGTAGGACACTAACATATTTAATTTATTACTATATCTCTTAAGGAGTTATACAATATATTATTTTGGCTCACTTGAGGGGCCATCTCAACCCTCATAAAATCCATAGCTTCTAATGTGTCGTAACATCTTAAAGCCACCTCTTAGACCTTAGCTTTAATTCTAGCTAGAATGTGCACTATTATGTCCTTTCCTTTAAGTTTCTCTACTTCCTTCTCTAACACTTTCACTTCTACTTCTAGCTCTTGACAAGCTATCTCTATGCCGTCATGAATGGAAACTATAATGTCCTTATGCACCTAGGTTAGGTTTACTAAATTTTCTTCATATAAGGGTTTCCCCAGTTACCTATTCTACCTTTTAGTAAGGGATAACACCTCATAAATCTCATATAAGATGATTTGGGTTCCCCTATAATATTCTATTTTCCTATTCTTGACCCTTTAGATGCTACTAGGGGGAGGGTCAAACATTGTAGAAAAAGATGGGAGTTTTATGATCTTAAAATTTAGTAGTTAGAAAACCTTACTCCTCAAATCCAGTACCCAGGTAAGAGTGTAAAATGTATATACATCAGAGGTTGTAATAACAACCTATACTTCTATTTCATATTTTGATTCCTACTACTTCCTGGAGGCCTTGGTGAGGACATTTAGGAGGGAAAGCCATATGATTTTAGACCAATCCACTCCTCCAAACTGAGTGAATAGATAGATTGTGATTATTTGAGGCTTAGCCTTCCTCCCCCTAACATTGGTTATCATATTAGTCTCATTTATGGAAGTGGTGGTTGGAATTGGAAGGGTGATTTTGGTGGATTTATTGTGGGTTTGGGAGGTGTCCAAGTATGTTTTCACTTTCCTAGACACATTCTTTTTTTTAGGTCTCTAATCATGGAGGTTCCACAGGAATAAGAGGAATTGGTGTTGTAAATGAGATTTAATTGGATATGGAAGGATAAAAAGTGGTAGTGGAGGTGGAAGGAATGGATGAAGGGAATTTCATAGAGGAAACCTAATTAAAAATACATAAAGAAGACAAAGGAACACTACTAAAAGATTGTGCACCTTCAACAGAGAGCTCCACTATTTCTTCTTAGAGGATTATAGCCTTAGAAATTTATATCTCAAATTCCTCATCAAAACCATCTTCAACATATTTAACTATCACAATGTCTCCCATGTCTAGTCCTAAATGTAGAGGTTCAGTGGATGAGCCCTATAATGCCTCTATTGTGGGACTACCCATGGGAGTCCTAGGCTTTTTTTTGTATTCCAAATAGGTCCTTACCCGAGTCAAAGAGTTCACAAGTGATCATTCTCTAGTATTTTATACCCAAATAGATTTAATAATTAATCCTTAGGTATAACTTGTAATAGGCTCCTCTTTTATTCAACCTTCCTCATTAGAGTCAAGACTAATGGGGTCTCCTGCCTATGCTCCCATAGTCATGCCAGGCTTGAGTAGCCTAAGGTCCTTCTTTATTGACTTTAAATCTAGAGGTGGTCCTTGGGAAGAGGAGGAAACTTAGTCCTTTGGTTTCTCTAAATATTTATCTCTCCAAAAATCTAAATGATACCACCCCTTAGAGAGTGCCTTCCTACTATCTAATTCCCTAGTGAAAATAAAAGACTCACCTTAGATCATCCTCAAATGATCCTCCTATAATATAGAAAGTTGTGCTCATTCCAATAACTCCTCATATAAATGAGCATTCAAAAATACAAAATCATAGTCATAGGGATAATGACTATATGGAATGTTAAATCCATATATGTGTTAATGGATCTATCAATTTGGATTCCAGTCATTATGTGTAAGTATAGGGAAAGAATAATTCTTATGTTTTCCACCTGCATCTCCAAGATACTTTCTCATTTTATATGTCATTATGATAATGGTGATTAGATGAAAAAAATATAAGGCTTTCTTATACATTTCCAAATATTCTTATACACTCTTCCATAATTGGAAGGAAATTTCCTAATTAGCCAACTTGTCTAGAACAAACCTTGGCAAACACAGGGGTCAACCTTGTTCCAACATATCATGATGATAGTAAAATAAAGGTAGAGGAATAAATCTCCCTTCTTAGCTAGTTTTTCACTATATTATGCCTAATTAGAGTCATAAGTTAGCCATTAATAGCTACCAAATATGATGATAAACATTCTCAAAGATTCTCACCATGTGCCTTGTATAACAATAGATATGCATAAATCAATAGTAATAAAAAATTCTATTCTTTTTGTAGTTTATGGCTAGAGACCATAATTCACTAAGGTATATATAGTATGTTCCCCTAACTGCATCTAATAGATATGACATTAAGAATAAATCCTTAGTTGGTGTAGGATATTTGTCTTTGTGAATAATTTACTCCCTGAACCATAGGATTATGATTTTGCCAAAGGTGTAAGCATCATCATGTGTGAGAAACATATACAATAATAGTAACCAATCCAAGTTAACAAAGTGGATTCTAAGAACTCAATATAATATATTGAATAGTTCCATGTTAATACAAATACTCATCTTGAACTTGCCAATTTGGATGGCCGCTTTTGGCTTCTTTCCTTTCCAGGTGATAGTTTGGTTTGCTAGGAGCCATGATGATAACACCTTACCCATCAAGGTCTCTATGTTTAATTGAATAAATGTGTGCTTATTGAATTATAAATCATAGATGTTCAATGACAAAAATATCTAAAAATATATCCTTGACATGTAAGTGACCACTGTATTATTTTTTGAGTGATGGAATATTACATCTAGTGATATCCTATCGATGAAGAATAAGTCCCTCAAGAGGTCCATATAGGGCATCACTTCTAGTTTTATAGTAGCAAAGTGAAGTATTTAGAATTTTTAAGCCAATAATTCCTTCATAAATAATTAGTCTACCAATGTTATATCATATTCCAATGAAAATAAATCCACTGAATCAATAACATCCCACAACACTGACTAATTTCTATACTTATCTCTAAATATGGTGGTATCAAAAATTATATAAGTGAGTTATGTTTAATATTTTATTTATTATATATATGGAATATTTTTACCTCATAATATTTTATATGTAGATGTCATGCCTATATGCTTCATTATTTTCTATTACTTAATGTGGTGTGTGTTATATACCTATATGCTAATGCAAATGACTCGACTCTAGCCTGATTGTTGTTTATTAGATACTCTCAAAGTAGAAACTATGTATCCTTATTGTTGTAAGATAGTAGAAGACATTGAATATAAATTAGCTCAGATACAAATGATATATTTCAATCACATTAGATCACCTATATAAAATATGACATTGAATACCAGTTTGTGTGACATAAATGTCTAATGTTCACTTTAGTCTTTCATTTCACGTATAATTCAAATTTGTTAGCTCAAGTTGGTGGGGAAATTTAAGATATCAATATGAATTATTTTTGATGTCATATTGGCTATTTATGATGAGACTTAGTAATATTTCCACTAATAAAGTGATTTAGGGTGTGTATTAAAAAATGCTTTTGGGCATATGTTCATAGACTAATGATTTTGGGGAATTTTTTTTAGAGAAAGTGTCCACAATAATTTATTTGAAGGATTAATTTGATAAAAGGTCCAAAAATAATTCTTCTAGAGGGATATTCCAAAGGTCTAGAGGGCACTTTCAATTTCCTCGAAGGGTACTTTTGATCTGAAGGGTCCACTTCACATGGCATTTTGTCCATGATAAAATTCCTAAAGCATCTACCTCACAAATGTTGAAGGGAAATTTGGAGCTTCCCAAAGCATACTTATATACAAAAAGGGACACTTAAAAAGTTCTAAAGGGTATAATTCTCTCAAATAAAAAGTCCAAAGAAATTGGCTAAGGGAAAAAAGGTTTGAGACAAAAGTCCTGAAGGGTATGTCCATGGTGAAAGGGTTCATTTACAAAGGCCAAAGGGAACTTTCATAGGGAATAAGGGTCAAAATAAATATCCTAAAATATATTTCACATAAGGTAAGGGGTTTGGAATAAAAATTATAAAGAGTATGCCACACAAAACCTAAAGGGTATGTTCCCTAAAAGAAGTGGTTAAAAAGGGTGTAAATGATCAATTCAAGAAAGGCCAAAGGGATAGTCTAGAAGGGTAGGTGGAAATAATTTGAAGGTTATAATTTAGGGAAAAAGTTTTCTCAAGGGTCCAATTTGAAAATGTTGAATGGAACTTCCAAAATTCCCAAAGGGTAGCTTCATATGACTAAGGGTAATTTCCAAAAAATCCACATGATAATTTTGGATAGGGTCAAAGGGATAATCCAACCAAGAAATTTTTTTGGGGAAAGTGTATATGATATATAATTCCTTAAGGCAAAGAGTCTGTAGGATAAATTATTTTGGGATAATTATTTCAAACAAAATGTCCATAACAATTTCTCCAAAAAAATAAAGCTTCCTGAACAACAAGCCTGAAAGAAAATAGGGCTGAAATTTTTCCAAAATAAAACATCTTAAAAGGGAATTTTTTACAAAGGTTGAAATAAATATCTCCAAATAAAATAAATTTGAGGAATTCAATGCACAATTTAGTGCCATAAGCACAATGCCAATATCATCCTACGAAAAAATGAAATGCCCTAGATTTTCTAAATTTTGCATAAAAATATAAAAATGATTCCCTATTAAAGATCATGATTTAAAAATTATGGGCCCCCATTCCATTATTCGGGAAAAGGGGGGTGTTGGGTATAATAAATGGTGACTTAAAGGGGGAATACTTCTAAGTGTTCAAGAACCTAAAACTCTAGTCTCACAATCTTTACATAAATTTTGGAGTGCATCACAAAAGAAATGCTCAAAATAGAAACATGAAAAAGATTCTTAGGTCAATTCACACAACATACTTGCCTTCTAATTCTTTAGATCTATGTGTGTAAGTTTTTTTATTGATTTAACCCTTATTATGATGAGTTTATTAGAAGGTTTTGATAAAGCTATAGGTTTTGTTCTAGTATATTTTAAGAGTTTTTCAAAAGGTTTTGATGAAGTTATAGGTTTTTCTCTAGTATCTATTAAGGCTCACTAAATCAAGGGAAGCTTAGGCATTGTTACACTACCAGCTAGTCATCCATAGACTCAACAGAGATACCTTAGGTTCCTTATTCACTCCCTCCATTGTCTATTCCTAACCATGATGTGTGGTGTATTGACCTTATTTCATCATGTGAACTCTTTTAATTTTATTTAATTTTTTTTGTTCTTAACTCATTTATTCTTTTCTTTCTCTTTATTTTATTTTCTTAAGTTAATATCATTGGAAAATAGAGAGGAGGAAACCCTAGTGATATGGTATAATTAAAAAAAAAAGCATTACTGGAACATCCCTGCGAGCCAAATCTAGACCCTAAATCATCAATTCTAACAAGTTTTTAACATTATGAGTATTTGGTATAATAAAATAAGAAAAAATTCTAAATTTTTAAGAAGTATCCCAATAAAAACTTCCACATTCATGATAAAAGCTTTTAACAGTGACATAATTTAGAATAATTCTATGATCACTTCCTTTTGTTCTAAAGCCTTGAGACACAAAAATGTATCCAATCTATAAACTAGCCTAAAATGTGTCAAAATTATTTCTCCCCTTTTCTACAAGTCTCACACTAATTTTTTTTGGATTTTAGCTTGGAAATAACTAGAGAAAACACAAATTCAAACACCAAAGAAAAAAAAAGACAACTAATCTAGAAAGCAAAAAATTATTCTAGAAAGTGCTGACATCTAATCTAAAGAAACCAAAGTAATAAAAAGTAGGATAACTAAACTAGAAAGAAATAAAAAATATATAAATCATAAAAAATCTATTCTAGAAAGCATGGAAATCTAATATAATCCTATGTCTAGAATTTTCTGAACCCTCTCAGTCAATAATATCCACAGATGGAATAACTCTAAAGTAATGCTTCAAGAACTACCCATTAATAGGATATGTAATCTCATTTCCTTGGAATTATTTGAAAGGAAATGCATTATTTCCTATGATCTCTAAAATATGATATAGTCAAATCCATAGTGGGGAAAACTTGTCATGTTTTCCTTTTTTTCATGGGATTTATCCTATAACAACACTAGATCTAAAATTTTGAATGCTTTGAATTTTTCTCTTTTATCAAACTACCTTTTAACTACATCTTCATTTTTTATGAATGTTGATAAAGCTTTAGTCCTTCAATCCTCCATTTTTATTATATCCAAAAATCTTGATTCTACTTTATCATTTAGTTCCATGTAATCTTGTATGAGTTGATAAGTGGGCAGCTTGAATGTGATGGGAAAAATTGGTCTATGTCCATACATCAATAGGTAAGTTAAAGCTTTTAAGGCTTGCTTATATCTCATCCAGTCTACCCAAAGAGCATACTTTAGCAAATTGTGCTAGTCCCTAGGCTTATCCCCTACTAACTTCTTAATTTCCTCAATTAGATTTTTATTTATCAACTTGGCTAATCCATTACCTTGAGGGTAGTGCTTAGAAGGTGACCTAATTATAATATAATTTTCATGTGCCCACTCAGTGAAGGTCCATTGTCACATACCAAAAAGATGGGCATGCCAAATCTAGTTGTAATGTGTTCCTCCAAAAAATGAATCACATATTTTTTTCTACTATTCTTTGTGGAAACTACTTCCATCCATATAGTGTAATAGTTTGTAGTCATAAGCACAAATTTATATCCCACTAAGGAGTTTGGGTTAATTACACCAATAAATTCCAAACCCCATTGTGTAAATGGCTTTCCTTTAATGACTAGTTATAGAGATATTACCAGATGTACTTCTCTCTTGGCTAAGACTTGAAATACATGGTAATTCCTAACGTGCATATGAGGACCCTTGAAAATAGTTAGCCAATAGTAGCCTAACCTCAAAATTTTATGGGATGTGGTATTCTCAATAGGGTGACCACTACCTATCTATTGATGCAAGTTTTATAGAATCTCCCTAGCCTCCTTTGTAGACACACATTTATGATAAATTACTTCATAGTTATTTCTTTAGAGGACTCCCTTCTTAATCATGAAATGAGAAACTCTAAGCCTCAAGGATCTTATTCTTTCCCTACTAAGCTCGGGGGGGGGGGGGGGGGGGGGGGGGGGGGGGGTAGGTTCTTATAAGTAAATACGAGATTATATCAATATATCATTCCACTTTAGAATCTTATGCTATATATACCTCTTCAATAATAATTCAAGGATCATGCTTAATCATGAGCTCAATAATGCCTTGTCTTCTGATGATCTTTGTAGGATTGATATCTATGTCAATATATTAGATCTTAGCCATCTATTTACCTTGATGTTCTCCAAACTCATTCTATTATAGGGTGAGCTCAATAGTAGGACCAAGTATAATGGTGATGGTCTTGTTCCTCAAGATATAATATTGAAGTTTCTTCACCACCTTGACCAAAGCAAAAATATATTTATTGATCATTGAGTACTTGAGCTATGCATCCTTTATATTTTTCCTTCTTTTGTGTGATAACAATAACAATAGTGTATTCTAAGGTGAATGAGTATAGATATAAATCCTTTGTGAAGTCTAGACTAATCAATACTAAAGCCTAAGATATGGCATCTTTTATGTCTTAGAATGACTTTTTGTCTTCAACTGTCCATTCTATTTTAGCATCCTACTTGACCCTAGAATTTATAGGGTTGATGTTTTCTATAAACCCTGAGATAAACTTCCTGACAAAGTTAATTTTCCCAAAAATTACATAAGATCCTTCTTTCTATTTGGCTACTAAATCTTTGAGATTGCTTCAATTCTTTTTGGATTGATAGTGATCCTATCTTTTGTGATAATGTGTCCTAATATTTTCCCCTTAGTGAATACAAATATACTCTTATTTGGATTTTATAAATATTGAACTTTATACACCTTTTGGATATCGATTACATGTGAGTTATGTGATCCTTTCTATTATTTGAGAACACCCTAAGATCATCTATATAGATGATTATGAATTTTCCTAGTAGTCCCTTAAAGGTATGATCCATGGCATGTTGGAAAGTAGCTCCTACATTGATCATGCCAAATAACATCCTCTTGTATGAATAAGTACCCCATTTTGTGGTAAATACCATCTTCATTCTATCTTTAGGCTGAACCAATACTTGGTTATAGCCTAAAAATCCATCAAAAAAAATATCATCTTAGAACCACTCACTATCAATATTAACTCATCTAAAGAAGGTAGGGGATAATTTCCTTTTTTAGAAACCTTGTTTAGATTTCTAAAATCTAAAAATTTGATCTCATCATTATTATTTCTAATTGGGACCAAATTGGTCATCGAGGTAGAATGTTGGATTGGGAAGATGATTTATAACTTAATCACTTCTCCACTTACATTTGAATAAGAGGCTCTAGAATAGGGTTCACTGGCCTTTACCTCTATCGAAATAGTTTATAGTCTTAATTCAAGGGAATTGTGTGAGTGATGACTTATGGGTCATATACCTTAAGCTCTTCATAGGTCTAGGCAATAACATCCTTGACTTGTGAGCTTTCCTCCATTGTGTAATTGAGGGCAATATTCACATAATGTGGGTTACAATCATCTCCCAAATTTTCCCTCTTAAATTTTGATTTATCGACCTTGGGTTGTCTAAGTTTCTATGCCTAAGGATATAAGTCAAATGGTGTTTCCAAGAAGACTAAGTTGGCTAGTACTCAATTTTATTTAAGTTTTAGAATACCCTCTTTTATATGTTTCTTCTTGATAGAAATGGTTAATGTCCTCATCATCAATGATTTGGGACTCAAAATCCCTTGAATTAGTTAATAACTAGATAATATATTGATCATCACTAAATACCTAAAAAGTTTATACATTATTTAGAATAGGACATGGAACCAATTTAATGGAAAATCTCTATACCTTAGACTCCTATAATGGATTGAGATTGGTAGCAGTTGTAGCTAGTGAATTAGTGGTCTAATTTTGATCTATCAGGAGTGTTACTATGTTGAAATCTTCAAAAAATTTAATTAAATCCCATATATATTATTATACCTCTTCAAATAATACAATTTTCATTGGTATTTGTTTCTTACCTAGTGAACTACCAGCTTTGAATCCCTACATACGTTTATCTATTTTACATTATTCTTCAGTGTAAACTATAGTCCCAAAATTAGAGCCTCATACTCATCCATATTATTAATACACATAAACTATAATCTATAGGAAGATAATAACTTAATATCTTGAGGATAAATTATCTCTATTCCTACACTTGATCCTTGCTTAGACATAGCTCCATCAAAATGCACTATCCATAGCTAATTTAAACCCTCAAGTTCCTAGTTCTACACTTAATTGTGAGTGGTAAAAGTATAAATGCCCAATGTGGGAGAGTCATATTTCACCTCTTCATTCTTGACATTTTATTCTATAATGTAATTTTTCATTATTGGCTCTCTTTCAATTTTTACATGGTTTATGACTCCTCTCCATGGTAGCCAGATGTGTGAGAAGTCCATAGAAAGATACCCATTAAGGAATTTAGACTAGTCTATGCTCATCAATAAATTGTAACCTTTCAGTATGGCCACTACCAAGATATTAATAGTCATCTAGACTCTCAGTTGTGATTTTACTTGAAAGTGTATGTTATTTAATTATCCCACTACTAGTACTACCATTTTATGTAGTTGAGAAACTGACATCTTTGAAGGGTTAGGAGTGAGACCAAGTTTTTTACATATAAAAGTAGGCATAACAATTGTAGATGTTTTAGAATCAACTAAATAGTTATGAATATTCTTACCAAATGCTTTGATGGTCAGCAAGAATGGTGTTACTTTGGGCTTACTCTTGTAGATGATGTTGGCATTAACAACCTTTGATTTTTCCATAACCACTCTAGTTTTCTCCATAGGGGCTTTATTGGTAATAGATTTCCATAATAGTTCCTTTTGTTCAGTGATCTAGGCTAGCTCATGGAGAGATATATTTGGCTTAATCTTCTTCATGTATTATATAACATCATATCCTCCTTTATTAAGTTTTTCTTTATTCGGTGGATGATAATTATCTTTTAGAGGAGGTGGATTATTGTTCAATTTTGGATTTGGAGGAATAACTATGGTATTTGGATGAGTTTACGTGATAAGTTGCTTCTCATTCCTTAAGTTGTGTGCACCTCTTTGAAACTACTATAAAACATGAACTTTATCTGAATTATCTTTTAGTTCATTGTCATCTTCTCCTAGAAATGGAAATTCATGAGTCTTAAAGAACATGGATATGTTAGAAGATCCAAGATCTTAATTAGATTCTACTGAAATATTCATTGGATCCTACCTAGCTACTTCACTCTAAAAGATATCAAACACTATATAGAACTTAATGCAATCAATCTCACCATGTTGGGGTGTATTATATATCCTACACTAATTAGGGAGAGTTTTTTAGAATTGTTGACTTTTGAGAGCCTACCAGGTTGCTCCATATTATTTGTAGGCCTATTAAATTACCTATTATATCTTTAGAACCTAGTGTTCTTGTTTCTAATCAGAGCATTGGTATTACCCATCTTTTGTTACATATTCAAAAAATCATTACTCAATTTTTGAACCATCTTCTAAATAGAATCTAATTCAGCTTTTATAGAATCCATACCTTGTAGAAAAGTCATGGGAAGTGTAGTTACATGTTGTTTCTATTGGTAACTATTTCCCATCACATGGTTGTTCAAATATTCAAAATTTAGTTGCATCATTTGTGTCAATAGAGGTAGTGTGTATAATTGATTCTAATTATATGTCAAAACATTTTGCTTCATATGTGGTATCAATTTGAGTACTAGTAATCCATTATTGATTTTAGGTACCCTAGGTGTTTATGGGTTGAGCTATCTATTGATGTTAATCGCTTCTTCAAATGCTAATGCCAACTTAATAGAAGCAGGTGCTCTTCTCAAGAATACAACAATAATGGTATATAAGGTGTTTCTTACATCTCTAGTGCTAATGTTGGCTTTGGTGTATACCTCAAGGTCAACTAGTTATACATAATCTACCACCTTGCATTGAAATCATGGATGGGCTCATTAGGATCCCTTTTCATATATGTAAAGTATTGATATACCAATCCAATATTGGTGACCTACCCAAACTATGTACAAAAGTTATTTGACACTCTCCCCAATTAGTCTTGGAGTTTTTTGTTAGATTTAAGTACCAATCATAAGCATCATCCATTAAAGTAAAAGGGAATAACTTACATGAAACATCTTCATGAACTACATTCAAAAACCTTAAAGTAGATTTAATATATTTGATATATCTTTTATGGTCCTTGGTCCTGAAGGAGAAAAGGATGGCAAATATTTTTCAAGATTATAGGGTAGATCATGCACATCATTGGGGATGGTAATGGTAGATCCAAATAGTTAGGTTTGTTGTTGATCCATTGATTTATTAATTGGTAAAGGGTTCCTTATAGGTAAAGGGTGCCCTAATGGAGCTGGATTGTTTTGAATTAGAGATGTTGGCATAACTCTAGGTCACCTATGGCTTGTGAAGGGTGATACCAATAAGCTAGCCTATGAATTAGATCTAATCAATCTCTTATATAACTCCAATGAAACTATAGAAAAGGACTAACCTTTATTATTGGGAATAAATTTAGGGCCCTCCTTCTAGTGCCAATGAAACTATTGATGTGGGTTTTATGCATTACACATCCTTAATGAGGTAGCCTCTAACACTTCAGGATCTTAATAGAGGTAAACTCTACTCCAAGGCACAAGTTGTAGGTATGTGGTCTCTAACAACCTATTGATGGAATAATTGGTAGGGTATGTAGGTTATTAACAAGGTTTTTGGATGGAGGTGTGACCTTTTAGTAGAGTGAATTCTTATGTGAGTTGGATGGGTCACTATCTTCTATTCTAAAGTGGGTATGTCTTAATAACAAACTCAAAAAAATAAGACAAGATAATAATTTGTGGTTTTTAGGAATTAATCCCTTGTTTGGTTTCTAAATAGACCTATGCTTTCTCAAACCTATGTCTATTTCTATAAGTAATAACACACATGTAGTCAAACATAACTAAGAAGTCTAAGGGAATAGAGATGTAGGAAGTTCACATGCCTTAGATAAAGGTTTTTCCTTTTATAGTAGATGTTGCACACCCTTTATTAGGATATTATTCATCAACCAAATGAATTATCTAAGGTAGTTGTTGTACACACACATAAAACTACACCAAAGAAAGATTATATAAATACACATGTAGAGATATGATTCAATTAACCTAATTAAGTTTATTGATATATTTACTTATCTATTAATAACTATTTCACATCTTAAGATCATCATATCAATCAAGAAATTAATAATCTATTCATAGTTATAACACACTAAGGATTTATTGAATCACACAACCATAGAAATAATAATCAATTACGTGGAATTGGAAAGAAAATACTCAAAGCACTTTGATAATGATTAAAATTTCTCATTGCTCTATATTCCCAAAATTTTATAACTCTTCTTATTGAGTGGGGGCTATAATTATATATATAAACTTGGGGAAAGGGTTGCCTCATCCTCCAAGTTCATGAAAGTGGTTATAAGTGTTAGTTTGAACCTGTAGTTTTAAAAACCATCTAAGATATAAAAATAATTAAATTGACTTTTCAAATTCATACAATGTGTGCATGGACACAAAATATAAATTAAATTCATTACAATTATTGGCTAAAAAATTATAAATACATAGACCATTATAAGATTATACATGCATGAGATTTAGCCTATTAAGTCTTGCTCATTTGAAGTGTTGCATGGACTCTGGTGGGAGTGGAAGTAGATGTGGTGTCTAAAGCTATAGTTTCACCTCTAGAATCTTGCCTTTTCTTCACTTCATTATCTTCATATACCTTTTGGGCTACTCCATGCTACTTTGATATGATATCTAAATTTAGAATGAAGGCTGATGAATTCTCTCTGTCTATCCAAAGAGCTTAGCAAGTTCATCCTTGGTTTTCTTATATGTATTCTTAAATATCTCCACTTTAGTGACCTTATTTTAATCCTTGCTCAGTTCTAATTAAATTTCCTCAATTGACAAACCTTATAAGCTATGTTTAAATTCATGAGTTGCCTTTTGGATAAGCTTGTCAAAATTAAGCCTACTAACTAGCTTATTAGTAGAGTCTTTCACCTATGATAACTTAAAATCATGTAAAATATAGATGACCTAAGCCTCATGTGCCTAGAATTTTGGGAATAAAGTCTGAATGTTCTATAACAAATCTTTTACCTCCTCTTGCCTAATGACCACTAAGTTCAATTCATTGGATGCCTCTAATGTAATCATTAAGTCAAGATATTTATAGAATGAGTTGCCTATGTAGGCCACTAAAATATTTAATTTTGTACTATCATCTCTTATGGAGTTGTAACATAGACTAGTTTTGGTCACATAAAGGGCCATCTCAGTCATCATAAACTTTGTAGATTTTAATGTGTTATAACATCTTAAATCTACCTCTTAGACCTTAGCTTCTATTCTAGCTAGAATGTGCACCATTTTAGCCTTTTATTTGAGATATTTCACTTCCTTCTCAAAAACATATACCTTTGATTCTATCTCTTGATGATTTATTTTTGTGCCCTCATGAATGACAACTATAATGTCCTTATGTGCCTAGGTTAGGTCTGCTAATATTTCTTCATATAAGGGTTTCCCTAACTACCTATTCTAACTTTAATTAAGGGAGAACACTTCTTATCTCTCCTCTAAAATTATTTGGTTTCCCATATAATATTTTAATTTCCTCTTCTTTACCCTTTGGATAGTGCCAATGGGAGGGTCAAATAATGTGGAAACAAATGGGAGTTTTATGATCTTAAAGTTTGGTAGTTAGGAAACCTTACTCCTCAAATCTAATGCCCATGTTGGATTATTAAGTGGAGATGCATTCGAGGTTGTAGTAAAAACCTCTAATTTTATGTCCTATTGGGATTCCTACTTATTTTTGGAAGCCTTAGTGAGGATATATGGGAGGGAAGGTCATATGATTTTAGACCAATACACTCCTCAAAATTGAGGGAATGGATGGAATGTGATTATTTAAGGTTTGGCCTTCCTCCCGTAATAGTGGTTTTCATAGTAGCCTCCTCTATGGAAGTGGTGGTTGGAAGTGGAAGGGTGATTTGGGTTGATTTAACATGGATTTAGGAGGTGTCCAAAGTTGTTTTCACTTTCCTATACACCTTATTTTTCTTGAGGTCTCTAACTATGGAGGTGTGCATAGGAATAGGAGGGATTGATGTTATGAATGGGATGGAAGGAGAAAAAATGGTATTATAGGTGGAAGGAATGGATGAGGGGAGTTATATAGAGGAAACCTAATAAAAAATGTGTAAATAATATAAAAGAACACTATCAAAATATTATGTACCTTGAAGAGAGAGATCCACTAGTTCTTCTTGGAGGCTTATAGCCTTGGTTGTTTCCAACCTGACTTTCTCATTAGAATCATCTTCAATATCTTTAATTATCACCACATCTCCCATAAATGGTTTTGAATGCATATGTTAAGTGGATGAGCCTTGTAATGCCTCTATTATAGGACTACCCATGGGATTCTTAGCATTTATTTTGTAGACCAAAGGGGCCATTTCCTAAGTTAGAGAGTCCATAGGTGATGATGCCCCATGAGTTACTACCCTAATATATGTAATAATTGTCCTTTGGGTATAACTTCTAATAGGCTCCTTTTATATTTAGCCTTCCTCATTAGACTCAAGACTAATGGGGTCTCCTACCTATGCTCCCTTAGTCATGCTAAGATTAGGTAGCCTAGGATCCTTCTTTACTGAATTCAACTCTAGAGGGGGTTCTTGGGAAGAGGAAGTAACTTGGTCCTTTATTTTCTTTGAGTATTCAACTCTCTAAAAATTTGAATGTTATCATCCCTTAAAGACTACCTTCCTACTATCTAATTCCCTGGTGCAAATTAAAGGCTCACCTTGGATTATCCATAAATGTTCCTCTTATAATCCAAAAAGTTTTTCTCATTCCAATAACTCCTTATCTAATTAAGCATTCAAAAATACAAAATCATAGTCATAAGGTTGATGACTATATGGAATGTTAAACCCATGGATGTGTTTTTGGATCACCCATATGGATCTTAGTCCCTTTATGGAAGTATAGGGAAAGGATAGCTCCTAAATTTTCCACTTGCATCTCCAATATGATTTCTCATTGTATATTTCATTCTTCCAATGGTGATAAAATGACCAAAATAAAATTCTTTCTTCAACCTTAAAAAATATTTTTCTACACTCTTCCATAATTATAAGTCAATCTCTTGCTTTGCTATCTTATCCTTAATAAAACTTGGTAGACATAAGGGGTCAACCTTATTCCCCCATACCATGATGATAGTAAAATTGAAGTAGAGGAAGAAATATCCCTTCCTAGATAGGTTATTCACTATATTATGGCCAATTCGAGTAACAAGTGATCCATGAATAGCTTGACAAATTTGAGGATAAACATCCTTGAATATTCTCACCATGTGCCTTATATAGAAATATATATGCATAAAATAATAGTAATCACAAATTATATTCTTTTTGTAGTCCATGATTAGAGACCACAATGCACCAAGGTCTCTTTACCATGTTCCCATGACTACATCTAATGGATAAAAAATCATGAATAAATCCCCAATGGGTGTAGGATGCCATATTTGTGAATAATTTGCTCCCTTAGCCATATTCTTATGATTTTACTGAAGGCATAAGTGGCATCATGTTTGAGAAATATATACAATAATGATACCTAATCCAAGTTAATAAAGTGGATGTTAGGCATATCATATAATATATTGAGGAACACCATGTAGATGCAGATACTCATCCTAAACATGTCAATTGGGATGGCCCCTTTTGGATTATTTCATTTCCAAGTGATATTTTGGTCTAGGAGGAGACATGATAATAACACGTTCTCCATTAAGGTCTTTGTGTTGAATTGCACTAGTGTACTTATCAAAGTAGATTTCATGGATGTTCAATGATAAATATCTCTAAAAATTTGGCCCCAAGATGCAAGTGACCACTGTATTATTGTTTGAGTGATGCAAGAACACATCTTATGATATTCTACTATTGAATAATAAGGCCCTCAAGATGTCTATGTAGGGCATCACTTCTAGTTTTGCAATAGCAAAGTTCAATATTTGTCATTTGTAATCCAATAATTACTTCACAAATAATTGATCTGTCAATGTTATATCATCCTCAAATGAGAATACATCCATTGAATCAATATCATCCTACAATACTGAGTAATTTTTGTACTTATCTTTAAACATAATGGCATTGAAGACTGTATTGATGAATTATATTGAATCTTTGGTCTAGTATGGAGATGGTAGATTGATACCTTGAAATGTTCTATATGTAGACACCATGACTATATGATTTGTTTTTTCTCTTACTCAATGCACTACTTGATATATAACTGTATTCTAATGCAAATGACTCAGCTCTAGCCCAGTTTTTGTTTACTGTATACTCTTGAAATATAGATTATGGATCCTTTTTTATGCAAGATAGTAGAAGACTTTGAATACAATTTATCTCAAATACAAATGATAGATTTAAATCATAGTAGATCACTTATATAAAATCTAGCATTGAATACCAGTTCACATAGCATAAAAGTTTAATGTTCACTTTAGGCTTTAATTTCACATATAATTGAAATTTATTAGCTCAAGTTGATGAGGACCTTTAAAATATCAATATGAAGTATTTTTTTTGTCATATTTGATAATTATGATGAGACTTAGTAATACTCCCAATAACAAAGTGATTTAGGTTGTATATCAAAAAAAGACTTTTGGGCCTATGTACGTAGACTAATTATTTCAAGAAATTTGTTTCAAATAAAGTGTCCACAATAATTTCTCTAAACGATTCATTTGAGCAAAATTATTGAAGTGATTATTTTAGAGGACTATTTCAAAGGTCTGGAGGGAAATTTTAATTTCCCCTAAGGGTAATTTTAATCTAAAAGGTTTACTTCATAGGGCATTTTGTTCATGATAAAAGTCCTAAAGGATCTATATCATAAATTCCAAATGTCACTTTAGATCCTCTTGAAGGGTACTTATGTATGGCTAAGGGGCACTTTAAAAGTTTTAAAGGGTATAATTCTCTTGAACAAAATGTCTAAATAAATTGGATAAGGGAAAAAAGGTCTGAGACAAAATTATTTAAGGGTATGTCCATGGAGAAAGGGTTCATTCATAAGGGATGAAAGGAAATTTTTTAGCGTAGAAGGGTCAAAATAAATATCCTGAAGGCTAAGTCCCATATGGTAAGGGGTTTTAAAAAAAGTTATAAAGGGTATGTCACATAAAACTAAAAGGGTTTGTGCCTGAAAATAAGTGGTTAGAAATGGGGTAAATGGTCAATTTGGTAAAGGCTAAAGGGCTAGTTTAGAAGGGTTCTGAAGGGTAGGTGGAAAGAATTTGAAGGGTCTACTTCAGGTCAAAAGTTTTCCTAAAGGGTCCACTTTACAAAGGCTGAAGGGCACTTCTTAAATTCCTAAAGGGTAATTTTGTAAGGCTAATGGTCATTTTCAAAAGTTCTAAAGGATAATTTTGGATAGGGTCAAAGGGATAATCCATTGGGGTATTTTTTTCAGGAAAGTTTATGTGGTATAGAATTAATTAATGCAAAGAGTCTATAGCCCAAATTATTATAGGAGCATTATTTTGAATAAAACATCTGCAATAATTTCTTTGACAAAATAATTCTTCCTGAATAATAAGCCTAAAAGAAAATAGGGCCTAAAATTTTCCCAAAATAGAACATCCAAAAAGGTAATTTTACACAAAGGCCAAAGAATTATCCCAAAATAAAATAAACCCAAATAATTTAATGCACAAGTTAGTATCATAATCATAATGCCAATATCATCTCACCAAAAATTGAAATGCCCTAGATTTTCTAAATTTTGCATAAACATATAGAAAGGATTTGATATTAAAGATCATGTTTCAAAAAAAGTGGCTCTGCATTCCCTTCAAGGGGAAAAGAGGGGTGTTGGGAACAATACATCCTATCTTAGAAAATGAAAAGGTTGATTTGTACTCTTGTATTCCATTTATATACTCCTTATTGAGTGGAAATAATTTTTTAATCAAATAAATTTAGATGTACATGAAAATTAAGGTTGTTAGACACCTTCTTCTCTAAATAAATTTTACAGTGATGTAGAACTTTATGTTACTCACCTTGCACAAATATACTTTGTGACAAGTGGTGTTTATCTAAGAACCATAAGTTTTGATTTATCTAGATGGTCCTATCTGTGTGATTAACACTAGGGAAAAACACATCATTAAGATCCAAGCTAGTCATCTTGCTATAAAAAGGTCTTGTCCTTTTCACAACCACTATATCTATCAATTGTTTAGTGTAGTGTGATGTCTGAATTGGGCCATTGTTCTAATTGTAATATTGACTATATTTTATTTTCAAGACTAAAAAGTGGTCAACCTAAGTTTGGAGTACCCTAGACCACATAAGACTTCACCCTTATCATATATATTGATGATTTGAGGTAGTTCAAAGGAAGATCATTGGTTATCATGTTTAGGTAGTAATTTCAAAGTGTTTTATCATGTAAAATAACACCATGGTATTCATATACTCACCTTGTTAAGCTTGTGTCAAGTGATTTCCTTATGTTTAGACATGTGTGAATATCCATGACATGTCTTGGGGTGGTCTCAATGGTTCATTTTTGCTCATAATGAAGATAACCCAATTTTTGTAGTTAGTAGCCCTATCATGAATCCATCTAATATGATGAGGTATGTCTAGATCATAAGTTTTAAGGATGTTATAAATATATATGGTAACCTAATTGAGGTCTTTGTAATGTTCTAAGGTCTTTCAATAGGTATTAAAGTGATATTCATCTAAATACTTCACTTGGTGTCATATATATTGATTTAAAGGGGGTGTTTAACCTTAAGGTGATAATATTTGACCATAAAATTCCATTAAAACCATCACTTACATCCTCAAAATCCTTCATTTATCCAATTATGCCATCATCAAACCATTTTGTATGTTAAGTGTGTCTCCTTACAAGTCAAAGGCCTTTATTTACCATTAAATGGGCCCAACATGTGTGAAAACATGTCCCTTCAGCTTCCCAAACCATACCATGTGTTTTTAAATATTTTCTCTCCCCTATTTTCCATCCTCCTACCCACAAATGATGATTCATGGTCTGAAAATGTGAGAAAATGTAGGAATCCAATATTTTACAAGAGTTCTTAGACAAGTACAAATCTATATGATGCAAATTTAGTTAGATGGAGTTAATGATTTATAAAGGGAGTTTAACATAGGCATAAGATGAATTAATCCATGTGTTTTATATCTAAAATAGATAAAAACTAGTCCACTTCCCTGACTAAGATCTTTGGTAGCCATGGACAACACTTCAGGTTTATACTCAGTCTATACATGAGAGAAAAGGTGAGGGTCCAATCTACTGGTCAAAGGAAGAGGGTATAATGGCCTTCCCATCATGGGAATTAGTTGCAAGTTTAGTCTTATTTTCTTTATGAACAAAGACTAAGAAGATAAGCAATCTGGGTTACATTCCTCATATGTACAAGGCTAAAAAAGGGAATGATTTCAATGCATTATTGACTAATTTAATGAAACTAGTGGTTGTTCATGTTTTTTCCAATCCTTAAAAGTAATTTCATGGAATCCTCCACCCCTAGTTCACATGTTTGAGCCTATTTTATCAAGGACCATCTAAGCTTCCACTATCTATAGACTATAAGAAAGGTCCTATTGATGAAAAAAGATGTTTAGTGCATATGTTTGGTTATGAATAGTGGTTTGATTTTTTTTATGTCTCCTTGGCTTTTTTTGTCTTATTACATCATTATTAAAGGTGATATTTTTATATGTACCTATAGTACCATAATATAATACCTCCAAATGAAATTCCCTACATGTTTGGGTTTCATTGCAAGGAAGGATAATGTGTTTGATGAGGATGGCTATTGAATGTCATCAGATACCATAAATCCATCAAGGGAGTATTATATTCATATGAAAATGACCTTCTTTTAGGATGATCATACCTCATAATGGCCCTCATAGGCCAAAAAACTACCAACTAGCCCTCCAATACCTTCATAGTCTTCTTTAGCAAAAACTAAGGTTGTTTAACAAAAGTTAAGGTATTTAGAGAATCATAGGTTTACAAATTTCACTTTATATGCTAGATTAATAAACTAAAAGTGTTTTGATCTTTTAATTACATGAATATATTTTCCTTGGCTATTTGTATCTCAACTTGAGTATGAGTCAACAGTCCATTTTAAGTCCTCAAGGAACCCTTGTCATCTGACTGTCTCATCACTATCATTTATCTCATAAATGATCTTTGAGTTATAGGTTTAAATATCCATGTGACCTTAAAACCATAACCCATAGGTTTGATCCCACTACCTAAGCACAAGGCATATAATCAATGTCTAAATACCCCATAAGGTTATCAAGTACCATTGGTACTATGAATAAATGGACCTATATAGGTATAAGCCCTATCGATAGAGCATAATCATCACCTACATGAGATAATTTCGATCCACCATTCAAAACCTTTCAAAACCATTCTATGAAAGTGAGTCTCAAATGTAAGGAAGGGCCATAATTATGATGATGTCTATCCTAAGGAGATGTATTTGAAAATAAGGAAGGCCATTTAGGCATTAATTATAACCATGGAATTACTCTCCTAACTCAATAACTTTCTTAATAGACCTCTTGGTAGTTAGCATGCATAAATCACTATTTATATGACTGTTGGTAGTCTATCTACAAACTTGAATATGAGAACTAATATGTCATATAGAGGATAATTTAGAATAAATGGTAGTTAGATCAAATTAATCATGTTTCCAAGGATAATAGGTATGAATAAATTATTAAATAAAATGGCTCAAACATGCATAATGAGTTAGCCTTGCTGAATCAATCTAGAGTGCATGACTAAAGTGAATGGAAATGCTTAGAGTAGGTAAAATGGAATCTCAAGGTGATGAGGACATATGTATGCCTCAAGTATCAATATTATGATGATACTAGTTTAGAATGATTTCTTTGTCTGGGTTGCACTCCTAGGATACATAGGCTTTGATATATGAGTGTGTAAATGAACCCTAATAATAGAGTTAGAGAGGATAAGCCTCAAGGATATATTAAAAATTGAATTATGTTATTTTATCCCTAGTATCATCAATAAAAAGGGATGAGAGATATTTATTAAGGCATTACCACTAACTTCTACAAATATCTATACTAGATAGTGATGCTTAAGGCAAACTTAAGAGAGAGAAGGGGTGATATGATGGCCTAAGAATATAAGGACAAATGCAAAAGGTGGAGAATAAATTAAGGAGGGTGATATTACAACATTAATTCCATGAATTAATCCATAGGTGGGTTGAATTTCCAATCCAAATATAAGCCTATAGGGCCTAATGCCACCATGAACCCTCAAGACCACACATTCACTTCAAGAGTAGATCCAAACCTCTAGATAGGCTCAAGGCAATGTGGAAGTGTATAAAGATGTTTCAGACCCTAAAAGAGGTTTTTGAAGTATGTTAATGCAAATAAATTATGTAATTTAGTCTTAACATCTCTTTTAGATCTATTTCCTTAATCAACCATGTTGAGTTGTCATTTTCAACACTCATATATTTCATCACATAAGAGCTCAGAGCCAATACTCACAGGGGGAGTTGGGAATCCCTATGGACTCAAGATATATAAAGGAGTGAGTGGTAATTAGGGGCCCAACTCTATGAATAAACCTTAACAATGTAACCTTCATAAATTGACTATCAAGGAGCTAAAAACACATAATCTTTTGTTTATATCTCACCATACATTCTACATGGGACCCCATATCTATTCAAGAGTTTTGAAGGGGTCTGTGGGCTAAATTTCCATAGGAATAAGTTTTTTTTGGATGTTTGTACTCTATGAACCATTATTATGATGGTGGACCTCCAAAAACCTCCTTAAACTATAGCTAAGACCCAATGAAATAATTACACCTCTAAATGCATTTAAATGAGGTAATTAGGCTACGAAATGGTCTCCCCATGTCCCCTAATCACTCAAATGCTCTACTAGTTGGCACATCTAGGGTAAGTACTAAAAAAATATGCCTAAAAGAGATATTTTGAGCCTATGTTAAATAATTTGAGAAACATATACACATAATATGTGTTCCTAAGGAAGGAGATGGACCTTAAGGTCTCAAATAGTTACACATTGGCCACCTACATGGTACTCTATGCATGTTATTCACTTACATGTAGGTGTAGGTGATTAAATGAGAGACTATGTGCACACAAAGAGGAGGTAAATGGCTTCATCAAGACAATTTATATGATCTAAGGGCCCTAATGAATTAATTTAATGTTAGGAAACATGGATAAGTGATTCAAAACTCTAGCTTACTAGGGTCAAAACTCAAAAACCCTAATTTCAAGCCTATTGATCTATCACTCTCCTCAAAGAAATGACATTTTAAGATGGAAAAAATAAAAAAATATGATTATATGAAATATTATACCTCCATGAGATGTTTTTCATGATGTTTTAGGTGTATGATAAACTTTGGTTTGTAGGGGAGAGGTCACAATTATTTGCTTTGGCCTAAAATTGCCTAAGGAATGATTAGAATGTACATTTCTCACTCAAGGGGAAACTTGGAAAGATCATAACTATATTTAATATTCACATGGGGAGACAAGTAATTTGGGAGAGTTGAGGGGCCTTATCTACAAGAGATCAATGGAAGTGGTTCAGAGGTTAATGTCCTAACCTTTATGAACGATTTCTAAGAGTCTAAAACCCCATTAGACCTCCCTAAAACCATAATAAGGATCTGATTGGGAATATATTTTTTAAAATTAATTAAAATTCATTATTATTTCCTAATAAAAACTTGGATCCTATAGTAAATTCCCATGGGATTCTGTCCATGACACTAGTATGTACAAACTATTGTAAAGACCTAAAAAAAATTATAGTTTCACAAGGTTTTAAGAATAAACCAAGGTGAAATACTTGATAAATGGTTTCATATAATTTTAATAGGTAATTTTATACTTGTTTCACCTTTTAAAATCATGGAACACTTACAATTTTACATAAAAGTACTCAATAGATCTATGCCAAATAGACAGTCTCATTATACTAACGGAAGGTGACCTAGTCATCTAAGTAAAGAACAATTGTATGTATGAATTGTTTTGGAAGAATATATGATTTTAGATGATTTAATATGACTCAGTCAGCCATCATGAAATTCTTGTCGAATCCTCATAGCCATCCAAATAGTGAATAACCAAAAGACTAGATTGTTTGTCTAGTAGGCTCCCTCAATCAATAAAACATGGATAATCATGGTTGCATAAATATGATATGGAGTTAATTTATTATAATTAAAACCCTATAAATTTATCTATAGTTGAATAATCTCCACATCCATGGACATTATGGAAGATTTAGGTAGTTTCTTGAACATAGTCAACATGCAAGAAATATGTGACCGTTAAATGCTTCATGGAGGAGGACTAATTGAAACTTTTTAAAGATTTTTAAATGTTATAAAGGGATTAAATTGATTAATATTGGTATTCATATTATATTCATGGTACAAAATTGGCTAAAATTATACTTTAAAACCCAAAAAATTCTCATTTAAGACACTAGTCAGCTTAAGCAATGCATGGAGAAGTGTGGAGGCGACTTGTAACTACAAATTCAATGAATTGTGGTAATTTATAACCTATTTATTTTATTACGACACAAAATTATCTCTGATCCTATTATATTATTCTATATATTTTGGCCTTAAGGACATTATATCTATCCCTTGGCTAGGTGTAATGAAACTCTAACAAATTATATCATGAGAACCTTGAGAATAAATAAAGAAAGGAATGATTATAGACTTATTTCCTATCATTAATGTTTTATGGTTTGTTAATTTTCATAAAGTGTGATGTTTATCCTCATTTTAATGTTTTCTCCTTCACCTAGCTACTATATTGTCATCTTATGTAGGTCTTATGATGTCTTAAAGTGTTGATAACTATGTTGAAGAGTAAGCTAATTGAGAGTGTCTCAAATAGACCTATTTTAAATTACCTTCAAGTTGTAGGAATTCAACATAGCCTTAATATGAAAAACTTATCTTTAGGAACTCATTAGGAAGATTATTTTAGTCATAGTTATTTACCTAATCCATAAAGTGTGATTGAAGATCAGTTAAGAGTGGATAGATTAATATTGGTGCATCACCATCTTTAGAATAGGTTTTATTTTCATTTTTTAAATCCATTTATTTTCATTCCAACATAAATAGGTCTTAGAAAGTGAGATAAATTTTATGTATGATGGGATCCATCCAAATAACCTATAGCTTTGGTCCTCCTATAGGTCACCCATAGCCTTTGGACCAATACCATGTTACCTCAGGCTTGGAGAGAACTAAATCATCTTCTCATAAGGGTGTAGCTTAGAGTGATAATAGGTATAATTTGCTAACAAAGTTAGTTTAACATCATAATGATTCACCAATTCAAATTATATACCCCACCATGGAGTGAGGTTGAAATTAATTGGAGATGAATTCTCAAGTCTATGATTCCCTAAATAACTTATAGGAGGTTATGAAATCCCTCCCACAAGCCACAATGTAAGAAATAAATATAAAGAAATTTGAAGGTTGGTTTAGGATCATCCAAGTCACTCAGATCTTGGGGAGTGCCTTTGTGACATTCCTTATATGTTTAGACTAAATTAAAAAAGTAATAAGTGAAGCAATTTTGGTCACCTAAGTTCCATAAAGGGGATGGGGGAGAGCATATGCACCAAGCTTGGTTTTCAGAAATAAAAACCAAGTCAAATAACTTTGAAACTATTTTAAATAATAAAAAAATGAAAAATGGAAAGAAAATTAAGAGTCCTAAACTACCACGAATGATCATTTTAAAACCAAATTCAAACATGATTTAAGTTTTCCTTTGTTATTGTAAAAAATAAACTAGTGAAGTGTCTTAATCCTGAAAAATAGAGTGTTAGTAGTTAAGTAAATGTGTAGGATGTCAATAGAAAATTGAATCTTATTGTATATCTATTTTAATCCCAACATTAGTAGACATTATAAAGTGAGTTCAAGTTAAATTACTATGGGATCTATCACCATATCCTAGAGGTTTAGTCCTCCTATAGGTCACACATAGCCTTTAGACCAATTGCATATTACTCTAAGATTGGAGATAGCTAAACCATCTTATCCTAAGGGTGTATCTTAAAGTGTTGATAGTTTTTTCACACCTAGTGGGATTAGAATTTAATTAAATTAGATGATGCACTTATAGACTTGGATGACGTTAGGGAACTTGAAATATTTTAGTGGCATATTTGTAGTCAAGTTTTATGCATAACATGGTCACAATATCTTCATCAAAAGGTAAGGAGGTTGATTTTGTTGAGTTATCATTGGGATTTGCTAGGATAAAATATTCCCTAGGTTTAATCCCAATTTTAATCCCCCTAACTTTCCTAATTATGCTCAACCAAATACTATTGTAAACCTTACAACTCTAATGGCTATGCTTAGACTTCAAGCCTTTATGCCTTTGAATGTTGATATCCCCTTAAATATGAATGAATTTAATGACATGCCTATTATTTCCCTTAAAATCCTTCCTTATTTCATAAGATAAAACTCAACAACCCATATAAAACACATTTAAGACATATCCAATTTATTCTCAGTTTACAATGTGACCTAAGAGAATGTGGAAATGGGATTATTGGCCATTTACTTAAAAGGTAAGGCACTCTAGTGGTATAGGGTTTAGAATCTTTTTCTATCAATGCTGAGGATGAAGTTGAAGAACATTTTAACTAACACTTTGAGGATAAGAGTGACAATCTATCTTTAGTAGAGCAGCTCACCATAATTAAAAGGGCACCTAGATAATTTATAGTAGATATTTCAACTATAGGTTTCAAAAACCTAGAATATGATCCTCACAGTGTTAAATCCCACCCATAATTATGTATTCCTTTACTACCTAAGATCCATAAATTATGATGTATTGGTGATGATACAATCCATGGGGTGAAACACTCTACTAGAAACTTATGAAGTGGCCATAAGGGTAGAAAATTATTTAATCCAAGCAAGCAATCTCTCTCCAAGACCCCTCCTACATTTTTTCCTAGATATTAAACCTATTATGCCTACTATTACTCCATTACCATCACCAACCAATCATGATCAGTCATATGTTAATTAAGCAGAGAGATTGGGCAAGATTGCAGGGATACTTAAAGCCCAAAATAACAAGATAGCGGCTTTGGAGAGGTAGTGAATTCCACTACATGGACCTTTATAAGAACCTTACCAATCCCTCTATCATCCCTACCAATAAAATATAAATACATATTATCCTAATCAATGAGGTCAAGGGAAAATCACTCAAGCAAGGCCCTATATCATCTACAACTCCAATTACACTAGTAGTTTTATATCTCTATTCCCAACTTAGAATAATTATGCTGAAGAGGATCAATGGATTTCACAATGGGGCTAACATCATGAGACGTTATTATATCTAATTGGTGATTATTTCCAAGCTTATTTCATGTCATAAGACCCAACTCCTACAACAAATGATAGTCAGCCTCCTACACAGCATAAGGAATGCCCTCCTATGACACATGGAAATACTCCCTTCATGACTTAATATGATATTAAAAATCAAAAAGGTAAAATTTGAAGTAAATAACCATATGAAACTATCTTTTTAAACTTATAATAAAGAGATCATTCCTTTGAACAAGCGGGAGCCAATCAGGGTGGAAATGTAGCCAATGTAGATAGTCTAGTTGTATCCCATATAAGGGATAAGAGAACAAAAGTTGTTGATGGTTTAGGACTTGAAAGAGAATCCTATCCACCATCTCAAACACTTAAAGGGATTACTAGTAAAGATGTAGCTCTTAAGACATCATCAACTCATCAAGGTCAAGATGGGAGAGGGTAGAATCATATAGGTCCTTTCATACCTAAATTCACATAAAATCTAAGTGGTACTAATTCTTCCAAGTTGTAATCAAAGCATATCACCTAAAAAATTATCATTATGGATAAAATTAATAATTCCCATCTTACTATCCCTATGTAGGACACCTTGCTCATTCTGAGGCAAAAATATTTCCTTCAAAAAGAGATTTCCAAACTCTATCTTAGATAAGTAAGATAAAAAGGTGTGTGTAGTCCTAACCAATGCCAATCAACCTCATGAGTCTCAAAAACCTAAGGTAATAAAACCCCCTCCCTTCTATCTCTTTGTCATCATAGGTAATTCCCTAGTACATAATTGCATGATAGATAGTGGGGATAAAACTTATATCATGCCTAAGTTTATAGTAGAAAATTGTGGATAAAGTATGAACCTAATGTAAAAGTCATTTTACAATTACATGGGTCTCTTAAGAAGACTATTTATGTCCTTAACGACCTAAAAAATTATCTTGTATAATTATATTAGTGGTACTATATCTCAAGATGTAGGAGTAGTTGACCTCCCTCCTTACTTTAGTTTATGCTTGTCTATGGATTTCATTAACAAAATAGGGTGTTATCTCTCTTCTAATTGGTATTATATGTTTTTTAGGACTAGGTATGGGCTAAAGGTCACCATAAGGTCTAAACCTATTTCTAGGTTTCACTTGGAGCCTTACATTCCTAACTTATCAAATGTCAATTATACTATCCTAAATGAGAATGAGGACCCCAATGACTAAGAGCCCATTGAACCAATTAAAGGAATATCAGATTTGCTCATTGAGAAATGGGTAGTAGATAATCATGGTTATGATCCAGAAAAAATATTTAAAGAGGCATGTTTGGGTGTGTATTGTATGCACAAAGAAGGAAATTTCATACCAAGTCTCATTATCTAAAGCCAAGATCATGAATGAGTATGAAACTTTTTCTTTGATGGTTTTAGATCCCATAATGGAAGTGGGAAATCTATCATGCTTGTCTCCCCTTCCAAGAAAATGTACATTTTTTCCATAAGGTTTTAATTTAGTTGAAATTATAATACAAAAGAGTATGAACCCCTCATCCATGGGATATAATGGTTAAGAAAGAGAGGCATCAAGTTGAATCAAGTCATAGGGGATAGTGAGTTAGTAGTGAATCAAGTGAGAGGTCAAAGTTAATTCAATAACCCAATTTTGAAATAATACAAACATAGGTTTTGGTACCTCTTGGAGGACTTGAGGCCCTTGACATTCACTCCATTCATAGAGAGTCCATTCAAAATGTAGACCAGTTGGTAGCCATACATGTTGATAATGTGTTATAAGGTATGCATGGAGTTGTCATTGATATCATGAAAGTTTCATTTATGTAATTCTAAGTTGTCTTTTATTTTATTGAGGTTGATTCCATGATTCATGTTCTTGAGAAACCTAATGTGGAGGCATAAGCTTGGTAACATGTTGAGTTGAGTAGTTTGAGGCTTGTGAGAAGAATATTGGTAGTATATGATCATGATATGAGGTTTTATGAAATGAGTATGAATTTTTTAAAGTATCTAAAATGGTTTCAAGTTATGTTCAAGGTCTAAGTATGACTGGTGGTTCAAGGCCTAATGTGGAAAGGGACCTAATATGGCCTAATGAGGATTAAAGTTCAATTTCCAAAGCACTAGAGCTCATGAGATAATTTTTAGATTTTGGTAAGGTTTTTTCAAGTGTGTTGACCAAATATGAGGTCAAATTCTAAAGGAGAAAGCATGAAATTTGGTTTTGAGGTTTTCTCTATGCACAGAATGAGGTATTATAAAACTGAGAAAGATATTATTATGATTATTGGAATGTGAAACCTTTCCATGAGATATTAATAAGTTTATGTAAGTTTGGTAATGATCCTAAATCAATTTTTCAATCATTAGTTTTTGGATAAAGGGCTGAAACTTTATGAATAATTGTTAAGATTATAAGGTGGTCTTAACCCTCTCTAAAACCCTAATAATGACCTGATATGGAATATCTTGATATAAATGGATAAAAATGAATTATATGACATATTTTTATGATTTTACCATGTATATTACTTTCCCAAGTACCACAAGGTGGTATTGGTCTATTATAACAGTGAGTGGAAGCTATAGGAAACCCTTTATTTCTTGGATGTTTGATGTACTAGGCAAGGTTGACTAGGTCAAAGCATGAAAATGAATTTAGTATGATGTTTTATACTTGTATTTTGTGTCCATGTAACTTTATAATCAGGTTATAGACTTCAAATATGCTAAAATAGACATGAAATTTGGCCTATCCCTAAAAAGGCCTAGTGAGGAAGATAGTGAGAAAAATAGGAAAAAGTGGGAATGAGATAGGGATGTGTTACAATGGATTAGGGATGGATATAATTAAATTGGTTTATGTTTTAATATATATAAAAAATATCCCTAATGAACATAATTTTTTAAGAAACTTGTGTATGGAAAAAATTTGATCTCAATCTAACTTATCTAACACAGTGAGGTCTGTGTACAATGAAGACATGAGATTATTTGTAAGACCAATATTGATATTTAAAATTATAATATATTTGTTTAAATATATTATAAGTATTATTAAGGATAATATAAACCCATTTTTATCTCATTAATGTAATTATATAGGTGTTCTAAGTCATATTTTCCATGACTGTGTTTTGGAGCTATAGAAAGTTTTGTGTGTGAATAAGATTGATGTTCCTGAGTCATTATGATTAGAATTGAATTACCTAATGCACATGAATTTTTTATATAGGTAAAATATGTTAATTTTAATTTATTTTTATTAATTATAAATTCTTATCAAGGTGTGAAAATTTTAAAGGTTCTTGACTGGGTTTTGAAGCATGTTTGTAGTTCTGAGGGAACATATGGAAGTGGTTAGTTTGAGTTCTTTTGTACTATATGGTGAAGTATAATGGAAATATATATGAACCTAAGGTAATATATATTGTATTAATATTATGTTTTTTATATATTTATATGGAAAATTTGAGTCTATACTTTAGATATTCAAAGCATACTTTCTGACAGTGAGAAGACCTAATTCTGAGTAGGCCTAATGGTGTGGTTCAAGGAATGAAATGGGATAAATGGTGTTCAGAACCTAATGTGAGATTAGTATGGGTATAATTTAATAATTTGTGAATTTTTTCATCCATTTAAGGAGGATAAATATTTTCCAAGGTGGTCTAGGTGAAATGAGTTCTTTGAGAAGGCCTAATTGTATTAGGCCTCCGTTAGGCCTAATGGTGATTTTGGTCCTTATGAGTGGTGACCGACCTATGTAGTGGTTTTTTATATCCTATTAATTATTTTTTGATATATTATAAGGGTGATCCAAATATTTAGAGTTTTATGTTTAACCAAGGTTTTTGAAATCAAGATTCAAGTATAAGAAGGTCTAATAGGCCTAATTTGACTAGTTAGAATATTGAGGATAATGAATGAATGAAATAGTGGTTTAGAAACCAGGTAGAGGGATTGAATCCCTTAAGAGAGTTATGTTTAATATTTAATTATTTTATGACAATGATTATATATATGATTAGTAAGGTCATATGACCTAAATCTACCAAGAAGAGGGTTAATTGAGCGAAGAGGACTAATAGGCAATTTGAGAGAGATAGAAGAGTGTGAAGAGAAAAAGAAGGTAATTATCATCATTTGAGTGAGAAAAAGGTGATAAAAGGTTATATGTGGATTATTTTGTGCTTATTTACCTAGGGGATTTGTGCCTCTTAATGGATTAATGGTGATAAGACTCCATATGAATTATGGAATGATAGACCTTCTAGTGTTGAACATTTTAAAGTGTTTGGATGTAAGTTTTATATCAAGAGATATAAGGAATAATTAGTTAATTTTTAATTAAGGTATTATGGAGGTATTTTCTTGGGATATTCATCGATTAGTGCTTCTTAAAAATCTTACAACAAGAGGTACAAAAGATAATTAAGAGCACAAATGTGAAGATTGATGAGACAAAGAAATCATATTATTGGTCAAATAATGATGAAGGAGAAATATATATAGATGAGGATTAATAATAAATTAAGGAGTTAAAGGACTCAAAATTTCCTTTTAGGTAGAGTCAAAAAGATCATTTTGAGTCTTATATCATTGGCAATAAAAGTGCAGGCATACAAACAAGAAGGAGAATGTTGAGGAATGTTAATGAAGAATATACTACCTTATTGTCTAAATTTGAACCTAAAATCTATGTAGAATCAAGTGAAGATATATTTTGGATAGATACCATGAATAAGGAGTTAAATTGAATTAAAGATAATGAGACTTGGGAATTAGTATCTAGTCCTAAAGATAGAATTGTCATTGGTACAAAATGGGTGTTCATAAACAAGTTGAATGAGAATGTGAAAGTCACAAAAAATAAGGCTAGATTAGTATGCAAGGGATATGTTTAATTATAAGGAATGGAATTTGAGGAAACCTTTGATCCATTGGTAAGGTTAGAGGTTATTAGGTTGTTTATTGCCTATGAAAGTTTCAAAGGCTTTAAGATATACTAGATGGATATCAAGTTAGCTTTCCTAAATGAGAAATTGGAGGAATAAGTGTACATTGAGAAACCTGAAGGTTTCTTATTGAGTGATAACAACGACTATGTATATATGTTTAAGAAGTATCTCTATGGTCTAAAACAATCCCCTAGCGTTGGTATGCTAGACTAGAAAGTATCTTCTGGAACAAGGTTTGAAGATAAGAGTTGTAGATAGTAACTTATATATCAAAACACCATCAGTTGATAGTGGAAGTCTATGTGCATGATATCATATTTGGTAGAAATAGTGACAACATGACCAATGGATTAACAGAGGTGATGAAGTTATAATTTGAAATTTCTATTCTTGGAGAACTATCCTTCTTTCTTGGAATTCAAATTAGTCAATATGAAAAAGGTATGTTCATTTCATAGGCAAAGTAAATGAAAGATACATTAAATAAGTTTGAAATGGAAGATTTCAAGGCTGTTAATACACTTATGGTTACAATATATAATCTAATCAAGGAATATGAATCTTCAAGAGTCAATCAGACAAATTATATTTCAATGATTGGGATTTTATTGTATACCAATGCCTCTAGACCTAACATCATGCAAGTAATAGGTTTTGTGGGAAGATTTCAGACAATCCTAAAGAAATTTATCTAAAATAAATCAAGTAGATACTTAAGTATCTCAAGGGAAATATGGAGTATGGATTGTGGTACCCAATGAATAATAAGTTTAATCTAGTATCTTATATAGATGAAGATTAGGCCATGAGTCTAGATTATAGAGAGAGAGGTAGTGGAAGATATTTCTTCTTAAGTGAGTGCCTAGTCTCATGGATAATAAATAAACAACCATCAATTTATTTATATAATTTTGAGGCTGAGTACATTGTAATAACTTCATGTCACACTCAGGTGCTATGGATGAGACAAACCTTAAAAGACTACAAAGTAGAGTTTGATGGTCTTAATCCTATTTTTTATGATAATACTAGCTCCATAAGTGTTTCAAATAATCTTATCATGCATTCAAGGACCAATCACATTCTTATTAAATATCATTTATTAAGAGAATATAGTATTAATCTTGAATTTGTGACTACCAAGGATTAGACTGTAGATATCTTTATTAAGCCTCTTCCAAAGGATAATTTTGAACATCTGAGATAGGAATTAGGTGTGATTCCTTCTCCTATCAATCACTAATCAATTCAAGTGATTATGGGGAGATAATAAAGAGTAATTTTAGCTCCAAGAGTAAGAAAAAAGTGCATAACTTATGAGGTCAAAGTGGGAGTCATATCAATTTGTCAAGAAGAAGATGTCTAAGGTTTACAGTGAGATAGGGGGAGCTTATTGATATGATCTTTTATTCTTGTTTATTTACTTTTTATAGGTACTTATTTGTCATTAATGTCAAAGGGGGAGATTAATTTATATGGGGGAGATATATCATAGTAATATAAGCCCTTTTGAATGATTTCCATTAATGAGTTGTTTCCATCAATGACAAATGGGGAGATTGTTGAGAATGTGTTCTAAGGTATGCATCGAGTTTTCATTTATGTCAAGAAAATGGGATTTATGTCATTATGAGTTTTCTTTGATGTTATTGAGGTTGAGTTCATGAGTCATGTTATTTTAGACACCTAGTGTGAAGGCATAAGCTTGGTAACATGTTTAGTTCAAGTGTTTTGAAGGTATGTTCAAGGTCTAAGTATGACTGGGAGTTCAAGGCCTAATGTGTAAAGAGACCTAGTGTGGCCTAATGAGTGGTCAAGTTCAATTTCCAAGGTACTAGATCTTATGATAGCATTTTCATAGGTGTGAAAGGTTATGTCAAGTATGTTAATGAAATATGAAATGTGGTTTTGAGGTTTTACATGTGAACATAATGAGGTATTGCAGACCTAAGAAGGATTTTATTATGATTTTTGGAGAATGATCCTAACTCAAGTTTATAAGCATTAGTTTTTGGATTAATATCCCAAGCTTTATGAATGATTGTTGAGACTGTAAGGTGGTCTTAACCCTCTCTAAAACCCTAAAAATGACCTGATATGGAAGATATTAATAGAAATAGATAATAATTAATTACATGGCATATTTTAATGATTGGATCATGTAGAGGACTCTCCCAAGTACCTCCATGTGGTATTGGTCTATCTAAAGAGTGAGTGAAAGCTACATGAAACCCCTTATTTCTTGGATTTTTAATGTAGTAGGTAGGGTTGACCAAGTAAAAAGCATGAAAATGACTAGAGGATGTTGTGTGAGACTTTTATTTTGTGTCCATGTAATTTTATGAGAATTTTATTGGCTTTAAATATGTTAAACTAGTCATAAAAGTTAGGATATCGCTAAAAATTCCTAGTGAGGAAGACAATGAGAAAAATAGGTAGAAGTGGGGATGAGATTAGGGATGTGTTGTAATGAATTAGATAAGGATATAATTATGCTAGGTTATGTTTATAAGTTTTGAAGAAACTTGTGTATGGCATAGAATTGATCTCAATTTGACTTATCTAACATAGTGATGTCTGTATACAATGAAGACATGAGATTGGTCTATAAGACCAATATTGCTATTTTAAATTATAATATATTTATTTTAATATTTTATAAGTATTATGAAGCATCAAATAATCCAATTTTAATTCAAATAAATTAATTCTATAGGTATTCTAAACCATTGTTTCTGTGATTGTGTTTTGGATCTACAAGTAGTTTTTTGTGTGTAAGTAAGATTGATGTTTTGGAGTAATTATGATTAAAATTGAATAATATAATGCATATTAATTTTTTGTATATGTCTCATATGCTAATTTTAAATTTTTTTATTCATGATAAATTCCTATGAAGGTGGCCAAAGTCAAAGGTTCATGATTAGGTTTTGAATCTTGTTTGTAGTTTTAAGTGAGCATAAGGAAGTGGTTAGTTTGAGGTCTTTTGTCCTATATGGTGAAGTATAATGGAAATTATGATGACAATTATGTAATATATGTTATATTAATATGATTATTTTTATATATTTTTATGTCAAATTTGAGTGTATACTTTAGATATTCAATGCAGACTTTACGGCAGTGAGAAGGCCTAATTATTTATAAGCCTAATGTTGTGGTTCAAGGAGTGAAATGAGATAAATGGTGTTGGGGACCTAAGGTGAGATTAAAATGGGTATAATTTAATATTTTTTAAGTGTTTCATCATTTATGGATGATAAATATGTTCCAAGGTGGTCAAGGTAAAACATGTGCTTTGAGAAGACTTAGTTACATTAGGTCTCCTTTAGGCCTAATGGTGATTTTGGTCATTATGAGTGGTGATCGACCTATGTAGTGGTTTTTTATTCTATGAAATATGTTTATAGATATATTACAAGAGTGATATAATTATATATAGTTTTTTTGATAACCAAGGTTGGTGAAATCAAGAGTGAAGTATAAAAAGGTCTAGTAGGCCTAATTTGACTAGTTAAAATATTGAGGATAATGAACAAATGAAATAAAGGTTTTGAAACTAGGTAGAGGGATTGAAGACCATCATATAGGTATTTTTTATATGTCATAAATTTCCAATAGTTATTTTTAAAATTATGAGCAAGTTCATATGACCTAAATCTTGCAAGAAGAGGGCTAATTGAGCGAAGAGGCCTAGTAGGCTATTTGAGAGACATATAAGAGTGTGAAGAGAAAAATAAGGTCATCATAATTAGTTGAGTGATAAATAGGTTTAAATATATTATCATAGGTTATATTTGGTTGAGATGGTACTTATTTACCTATGGGTTGGTTCCTCTTTTCAATTTGGTGCCTGATAAAGGACTAGTTGAGTTGGTACTTGACTAGTGAGGGGTTGGTGTTCCTTGTGGGGTTGGTGCCTCACTAAATATTTAATGATTGATTATAAGAATATAGTAAAAGATACATGTTAGTGGTTTTTTATTTCCCATGAAGGTCCACCACATGTCTATCCTATTCATGTGTTATGTTTCTACTTCATGTTCATATGAATGGTTGATTGTGAAATGATCTATCTCTATCTTAGTTTGAATGGTTAATGAATGATAGGTGAAATTAAAAGAATTTTTTTAATACTAATTCACACCCATGCCTCTCAATTCTTGTGATTATAATATTAGTATCAAAATATGACATATTAAGTGGGGTTAAAGACATCAAAGAGCAGTCCCAAATTAAGGTGGTATGCATACCTTCAGTCCCTAATAATGAGGTGAGATGGTAAGTGTTTGAAAATAATAAGAAAATTACATGTTTCTTATAACAAGAGGCATAAATTTTATTAAATAACCAAGGTAGATTGTAACATCATTATGGGGACCAAATTTTCCAATTAAGGACAAATAAATTACTTAATGTTTTGGTAACATTAGAAAGCATATTAAATGAAGATGGCTAGCTAAGGAAAGATAAGGTGAGTATATCCACTAAAGAGGAACACTATGAAATTTTCCATCATCTTCAAAGATAGGTTTCTCAAACTAGAAAAGGTGAACACTAAGGAGGACAAGGTGGCCTTCATAAAATTATGCCAAGAATTTTCAAACATTTTTGCTTGGGAGTATCATGATTTAATTAGGTTTGACCCTAGTTTTGATCAACATACCATAGAGTTGAGGAAAGTTTTAAGCTTTTAAGATAAAATAAAAGACTGGTCAACCCCACGATTGAGCTATTTATGAAAAATGAGTTGAAAAATTTCATTGAATCCAAAATTATCTTCCCCATAAAACACTCTTCATGGGTGGAAAATCTTGTGCCTATAAGGAAGAAGAATTGAGAGATAAGGTTATGTGTGGACTTTAGAGATTTCAGCAAGGTGTACCTAACATATCACTAACCTATACTATATATTGATAATATTATTCAAAGAGCTATAAGTTCACAAAGATTTTATTTACCTAATGGATACTCAGGGTACAATAAAGTGTTAGTCAGGGAGGAGGATCAACATAAGACTACCTTTATAACTAAGTGGGCCACTTATGATTACAATAAGATACCCTTTAGACTTTATAATGCATGGGCTACCTTCCAAATGGAAAATCTAAATTTTTTCCCTCATAGGACAAATGTCAACCCTATACATTTAAAAATCTTGGTGGCCATCCTTCTATCTTACTTATGATTAATCCCACCATAGTTATGTCTGCCTTATTTCTAGTGAGAGTCTTGGGATCCTATCAATAATTTCATGGTTATTTATGGTTTCATAGTTGATTCCATTGTGTTATGAGTGTTTTGAAGTCCTTGGATGATATAATAAGTGTCATAACATCTTAAGCTGAGAGGGATCATTGTTAAAACGTCATGAAGCCCAATCAATGTCTTTGCCTTGTTTGAGTAATAAAGTGGTCTTTGATACATTGAAAGTGTTTCAATAAATGTTTAAGGCTATAATGTGTATATCAATATGTATTAAAATTCATTTTACATGACATATTCATCCTAAGGTCCATTTGTCCCCTTATAACCTTGTAAACCCATTTCATGAGCTTATGTCACCTTGTGAAACTTTATAAAAATGGAAAGTGATACGTTAATTATACTCAAATGGGACTAAAATAGATGTAATCCATACCAATTACCTTCCCATATACATTTCATGCCACTTAAGGCCCTTTTTTGAGCCACCCACACCTTTTCTAATATTAGCTAAGTAGGCCCCACATGGCAATTTATGGCTTTTACAACTCCCTCATACATTTTTATTACTTGGAATAAGCTTATTAATGCATGGTTTGCATCATTTCACCCCCGATATGGAATTTAATTAGTTTTAAACTTCATAAAAAGGTGGAAATCAAAGATTTTGAGGGCTTATTCTATACTTGTATGGACTGTATAGACTATACCATATAATAGGATATCATAGGTTGAATGTCAGCTCATGTCTAATGTCCATGAAATTTTTAAGGTAAAATGGATTCCTTTTAAGCCAAAAATTATTTTGTGCATCTTCAGTCCTTCTTGGAAAGCTTAGATAGTCCCTTAGGTTTTTACTTATACCATACAGGAAAGAAAAAGTTAGATTCCTAGCTCTTGGCCATGAGTAGTAGACACAATTAGATCCCCATTATGACTAATTATTTTAATATTGGTCTCCAAAACTTTATGAACCTTCCTTATTAAGTTAAATAATGTGTATGCCTCTCACATCTGCACATGCCATTTTCAAGTGGATGGTTTTATGAGATTCTAAGTGGTTTGATCAAGCCAATCACTAATTCTATTATCTTAGGTCTTAAAGGGATATTATATGTCAATTTCCAATTTTTTATCTCACATTTGAGTTTATATAAGTGGAAAATTTTAATGATTTGTACTATGTACACCCTATAGGAAGGATTGACTATATTGACCAAGTTTCAATGTCTTTGTCATGAGATATGAGCTGAATATGAAGAATTTTCAAAGTTTTTTTTATGATTTTAATACCCTCTCACTCAAAGTGAGTGATTAATTATATATTGTCATCTCAAAGTACCCAAATGAAAGGGACTTATACATAATTAAAGCCACTATCACAACACTATTTTAGTCTAATGGTACTTGTAGAGTTTGATATAGGTCTCAAAAGCATTTAAAAGAATGTTCGATGGTGAGGGAGGTCCATTATTTCCCTATCCATAATATCTTCATCTAATTGATAGCCTTTAAGTCCTCAAGACCCCCATTTTTTTCTTGCCAACTCAACTTAGTCACCTTTTAGCATAAATTAGGGTTTCTTCATGAAAATTAAGGTTTCATGGAGTTTTCATAGTTCCATATTAAGGATATGTATATTGTGTTATACCTTCCAAAGATTCATGTTGTATTAAGTATGGTTTAAATCTCCCTAGAATATAAATGGTGGGTCTTAAGAGGGGATTTTACCATCCATTCCTTGACCTTTTCATGACACTATTTTTCCACAATCATCATTACCACTTTACTATGTCTTCTACCATGTTTCATGTTTCCATCCTTATCACTCCATTTCCATCATCTATCCACCCACCCATCCTCGCTCTAAAACCAAAACCATATTTATAAACCTACATATACCCTCTTATAAGTTAAAATGTGTGAAATTTTGGGTTGACATGGTCTTGTACCCTACTAAAGGGTCTTCATAAGCATCTACCATTAATTGAGGACTATTGTAGTAGGATATACAAAAACATTAGGATACCATTTGAATTAAAACATTGTGATGGAGTAAAAAAACTAATTATGGTGATTTAAAATAAGGACTTGATACTATAATAACCTTAAATATTCAAAGGGGCATTCTCCTTAAATGATGCATTAGACTCTCTTAGTCTATATAGGGAGGGAACTAAAATAGAATATTGGTAGTTGGGGTGTTTGAGAGGAATAAAGACTCATATGATTTATAGTGTATGAATAAAGGTATTTTGAATTTTCACCTAAATTGGTCTTTATAATATTTTAGTGTCCTATCCATGTTATCCCCACACTTTCATTATTACATTATGTTTCCATTACCTTTGCACCATATTAGCCCTATTTCATTATTCATTTCACTCTAACCTTCCTCCATTTTTTTTATCCCTCACTCATTTACCCTCCTTTAAGTTTTATCATACCAAGGTGATGATCCACTTCATGTAAATGATCAATATCATTAGATACTAAACCCATATGATCATAAAACAACCTGGGAGTGTAAAAGAGACCACTTATAGTCACCACCAAAGTCACTATAGCAGGGTCTCAAGAGGAGTTATGTGGATCATATAAGGTAAGAGGTTTGACATAAATATCATGAAATGTGAATTAAAAATGTGTTAGATGTGATAATAACCACCCATGTTATAGGCCTGAAATACCTTACAAGTGATCTCCCTTGTAACATAGGCCTGGTAACAAGTATTACAGACAGTCAAAAGTAAAGGAAGGTAGTAGTTGGTGACACAAAAAACCATAATAACCTTATAAAATTATTTATTCTTTAAAAAATTTAAATTCAATCATTTAGTCAAAGGCTTAAACCTTCACTTAGTTTAAAACATAGGATATACAACTATAGTAGCACCTTAAAGAGCTATAGTCACCATATCAAAGGGAAACACATGAAAGTTGTAAGAAGCATGTTGAAATCACCATGAGGATGAGATTATTTCATAATTTAAAATAGTGTAATGGAAATAAGTTAGGTTGGTAGTCTTCTATACAGGTCCTCATCAATACACACCTATAGTCACTTTTACTAATTTACATATAATTAATCTTAGCGTGATGGAAATTACTATTTTGGGGTAGTTGGATGAATAGATGGGTTCAAAAAGATATATCTAAGGTAAATATAATATATAAAAACTCAAGCCAAAATATTATTCTCTTTAATCAATCAAGAACATAGATTATATATTGATAGGTTAACTGTAGCAGATTTAAGAATGAAAGGCAATGGTGTTTCAGTGGCTTAGAAGTTAAATCAAGATTGAAGGTCTTGATACTCAAGTTTTAGATATAATTAGGTATTAGTCACAAGTGATATAGGTTATAAAACTATATCCTATAAAATTAATCCATCATTAGTTAAGATACAAGCTAGAAGGGGTGTATACAAGGTTTTGAGTAGATTACAGTCAACTTGCCATATGAGAGTATTCATGTGCATTTGGGCCACCACAACTTTTAGATAGAGGATAATTTTAAGTTAGAGATACATAAAAGACATTGGTAAGGATTATAAAGGTCAATTAATTGTCATAGACTCATATAACCCTTATAAAAACATGTTACAAACCTCTAAGTGTCATTTTGAACTCTCAATCCCCAAACCCTATAGAAGTAAATAAGAGGTTTTGGGAGGCTAGTCACTCTATGATGCCATATAAGGTGATGAATAGAGGTAGAGGATAGATAATTAAGAGATTTAATATTGTTTTTAGTCCATCAATTTACCTATAGTGACCATAGATTCAAGGAATACATGCCAATGTAGTCTATCGATAGTATTAGGCATTTTTTAGCTAAAATTGTCATATGAGGGCCTTATGGACCTATTAAAGTGGTCAAATTTTGAGTATGTGGTCATAATAAGTGATAAAATATACTTAAATTATTTTACTGGTCAAAAAAATAGTGGGTATACCCATTTTTGTCTCATACCAAGACATGTCTAGATAAGCAAAGTAAGAGCTAAATAAGCAAAACCAAGTCTTAAGAAGTTTGAATGGTAAATTAAAGTATTTATAAGGATATTAATTAGTTAAATATGATAAAAGGTCCTAAAAATTGCTCTAAAATGGTCTAAAACTTATCATCTAGTCAATTTTCTTAGTAACAAATCACAAACATAGTCACAGAGGTCTGTTTGTGAACCTTAGAACCACATCAAGGTTATTTCAAGATCCTATCGATATGGTATAATAAAATTGGTGTGATATGATAATTTAAATCTATTCTATAATATATTTTAGGTGAAAATGAGTGAAAAAAATTTAGGGTACCTTCAAGACTTTGTTCGAAATGCCTAACCATGCACACACGTAGTTTAAGTGCAAACTTTATTAACTCACCCACTCCATCACATGAGCTCTTAGGATAAAATACAATATTATTTTTTATGTAACCATATAAACTATAAAAACTTGGTATATTTTTTGGAATTGGGAGGCTAGTTTTTATTAACGAATGTTAAGAACATAGGCTCTAAAAAATGGGCTATAAACTACCATAGGGTCACTTTTTGGCACTCATATATTTGTCCATCCTCTCCATGGGATTAATAAACATTAATTTAAGTTATTTATATATATATATATTAAATATATATTAATGTATTTTTTTATTATCTTGGACATTAGTACTTTATAAACTATCCTTAAAACTCTTGACTAGTCATAAACCTCCCTAAAACCCTAGGCAGACCCAATCTAAGAAAACTTGGCATTATAGAAACCTATAATATTTATATGACTTAATAATATTATGTAATTTCAATATAATTTATATTTTAAACCAATTAGAGTACTTGACCATATCAACATTGTATGGAACCCTAAAAAATAGGCTATTTTATAAGATTTTAGGTAGAATGAGGGATGTTTAATGGTAAAAAATGATTCTAACCATTGGGGTACTAAGTTTGAGACTTATATTAAAATTATAAATTAATAAATTTTTCAAGTATTTAGTTAGAATAGCCTCTGCAAGTACATCCAAAGTTGTCAGTTTGCCATGCTTGAGTAGAGTGAACTAGTCAACTAGGAAAAGTGGTTTCTTAGGTTCCTAGTGTCTTTATAAACATATGTAATGGTTTTAAATAATGTTTTAGACATGTAAAACACTCATGCACATGTTTTATATTATTTTTTATAGGTTTCATGGAGGCCAATGCATCAATACTTAGTTAATTAGGCCTAATAGGCCTATGTTGTCATCAAAAAGGGTCTTGTTGGCATTGAAAGACTAATGGAACAAGTCAAAGTAGAGGTATAACACTTGATATTTAACCATTTAATTTAATTTAATGTGTATTTCATGGCTATGTTGGATGAATGAGATAGTTCTCTTGACCTTGTCAACTTGCCTTAGAGGAGTGTGGGCTGATACATGATCATGATGGACTAATTCATCTTATAAATAACATAAAAGAGCATGCAAGACTATTTTTATCATGGTAAATAATTTAAAAAAGTGTGACTAAGGTTTACTCAACCTCCTTTACTTATTTTCCAACACAAAAAACTCATTCAAGGACTAACTAAGGAAGTTCATTACATGAGAAGATTAAAGGAAGCTATGTAACTATTGTAATTGTCCTTTTGAGTAGACTTGGTAATTTATGAATCTTATATCCACTCTCCTATTCCATTATCCCATTCTCTCTAATTACATTATTCTATATATTTAGGCTTTGAGGCCTTGATTTCTATCCTTCATGGCTGGTATGAGGAAACTTTGCCAACACTTATACTTGTACACCTCTTGGAGTGATGAATATAAAATTTGTAGATGTTTAACAATATTTACTTAGTGTTATATGCTTGTTTGATATGAAAAATGGGTTTTCATCTTCCCTCTATAGGTCCAAGTTTCACCTAATTTCTAAAAAACTTTCCTTGTAAATAATCTAGTGTGTCTTGGTTTTGATGTCTCATGTATGAAGTGGATTTATAAATGTAAGTTCATTCAATTAGGCCTTAACCTCATTTCCATCTAAATTAGGTCAATCAAAATGATCTCTAGGTGAATCACTATTGCTTGGAAGCCATTGTAGGTAGTGTATCATTTTTATTCATAGTCTGTTAATGTATTGAAAGTATAAGATTATGAGTGGATGGCATAAATTCATGGTGAGTAACCACACTTTTAGTAGGTTTTAAATCATGTATTTTCTCACCATTTTCATCTTGATAGATTAAGTCTTAGGAAAAGAGATTGAAGTCGAGAAATTTGAGGAGATAGCCCCATTAATAATCTAGAGTTTTGGCTTGATAATAGGTGACCCATAGCTTAGGTCAATCCCATGTTTAAATAGGTTTGAGGTTAGGACATGAACACTGTTATCCTCAGCAAGGATGCAAACTAGAGTCTATAATAGGTAATGGATATATCCTTCCAAAGGCTCATGAATGAGATGGTTCTCATCTAACTTGAAGAAATCACTATATTTTCAAAGGATCCTAAAGATCATTTGACACATTTAAGGCTAGCATTTTATAGGTGAGGTAACTTTGGGGTATCTTTGAACCCCCCAAAATGTATCTTTATAGTTTATGACGGTAGACTTCTAGACTATGTTGTGTCAAAATATGACCTCTCTATTGAACTTGAAAGGATAGATGCAATCCTTGCCTTATTAGTTCCCAAACACAAGAAGGGATTTCATATTTTATTGGGAAAAATAAACTTCATCATAAGGTTCATACTCAGGTTTGCAAAATTGGTGAGGCCTCTAACTCACATGATCAAGAAACACAAAGAGTTATTATGGACCAATGAAGGTAAAAGATTATTTTAGGCCATAAATAAGGCCATTACCCAATCTCCCACCCTCCTTAACCCTAATTTTATAAATTAATTCTTCATGTATTCCTTACCTACAAGTGACACTATTTCTTCCATGTTTATGCAACAAAATAGTGAAGGCCTTAAACTACCCATAGCTTTATTTAGCCAAGTGTTAGAGGGGTATGAATATATCTATGCCTTTGTTTAAAAACATGTGCTTTAAATAATGAGAGGCCTCAATAAATTAATAAAAATTGTATCTAACAACAAAATATTTATCATGGTGGTTCATCCTAGTATTAAATGTTTCATCCTTAATAGAGGTTTGAGTGAAAAGAGAGTTGATTGGATGACCAAGTGAATGGATTATGAAATATCGGTTAATGTTACCAAGTTAGATATTGGTATGTGACTATTTAAACTATTTGAAATATATGTGAAGGAAGATAAGGAATTTTTTTAAGTTGTCTAAAATGTTTAACAAGTAGTTACAAGTACATCTCCTTCCAACTAAACCCAAGACATGGTGAAATTTCACCAAATGGGAAAATGTACTATAGGATTAAATGGGGAAATAAGTATTTATTTAATACATAAATCCAATCCTTATATCTTTTTTTATGGGGTACTCTTCAATAATTACTTTTATGGCATGTTTTTGAGGTGTGTAGAAACTAGTCAAATTGACAAGCTTCTAGGATAGTTTTATGATGGGCTTGTAGGAGGGAAATTTGAATCCAAGATTAGAGAATAAAAAATAATAAGTATGGGGTGTTTGTCTCCAATTTTATTCAATTACTACCAATATTTGGTTAGGATGTACCCAAGTGTGTTATGTTCACTAGCAAGTAAAGACTAGATGCCTTGCCTCTAAATCCTATTCAAGTTAACAACCCTTAATGCAATGGATCCTAGACTTTGTAGGTATGATTCATCTCCCATATAATTCTTTAAATAAGTGGTTTATGACTCTTACTTATTAATTTAATAGGTTAGTTTTAGAATCTACACTCAAGGAGGCAAATGAGAACTGATTTTTAAAGTTATATGACAACCTAGTGACCAAATTTGTGGTCCTCTCCAACGTATAAAATAATTCATTATCCTTCAATAGTGAAAAAGTGATTGAGTGTGATATTAATAATTTTATCCACCTTAGTTATTAATCTAAATACTATCCACATGGAAATGGAATAACAAATTCCACTAATAAGAATCTAATTATGATCATAAGAAGAATAATGGAAGATAACCAAAGGGACTAGCATACCAAGCTTAGGAATACCTTATGGACAGATAGGATTAATCCCAAGAGGTCTACTAGTCAATAGCCAACATGAACTCATTGAGATTAGTGCAATGGAATTAAGGATGAATGAATTAAAGGAGCCAGAAGAGACAAAGGGTGATGTTATGTATGACATGTAATCCAACGAAGATCAAAATAAAATGTCATTTGACAAGAGGGCCTCTTCAAAGAGATTCTAATAAGGTGACCTTTTACTTAAGTGGGATGAATAATGCGACAAGCTAGGTAAGCATTAAAATTTTGATAGTCTTTGGAGTGAGCCATATATCATTACCAATTTCAAAGAGAACAATGCCTTTTAATTGTCCAAACTAAGTGGTGAGGAACTCCCTATCCCTTTTAATGGGATGTTCCTCAAGTATTATTACTATAATATCAAAAAACTATCTTGTACTTAGTACTTAGTGTCCTTCCTCCATGTGTTACATAACATGCTTTTCTAGTTTTTTGCTTATCCTTATTGATTTTTATTATGTGTCTTTATTATTTCTTATATCTTATTATGTTTCTTGTTGAGTTTCTTTCAATCCTCAAGGTCTGCAAGTAGTAGTAATGAAGTGATAATTTAGTCAAAGAGTCTTCACCTAAGAATTAATTATAGATAAAGAGATCTTGGGTCCTCTTAACTAGCAGGTAGGTCAATCCTTTAGAGTCACGAGTAATGTTGACTAGTTTCTACCCTCAAGCCTATAAAGGGGTCAACCTAAGTTTGGAGTACCCTATCACACCTATGAATTCACCCTTATCATGCTTCTTAATTATCCAATTTAGTTCAAAGGAAGATCACTGGTTATCTTATCTAGGTATTAGTTTCAAAGTGTTTTGTCATGTCAAATATCACCATGGTAGTCATCTGCTCACCCTATTGAGCTTGTGTCAAGTGATTTACTTATGTTTAGACATGTGTGAAGATTTATGATAGGCATTGGGGTGGTGTTAATGGTTTATTTTTTCTCATAGTGAAGCTAACCCATTATTTGTAGCTTATAAACGTATCATAAATCTATTTTGTATATGACGTATGGATTGGTCATAAGTTTTGAGGATGTTGTAAAGATATATTGTAATATAATTGAGGTCTTTGGAATGTTCTAAGGTTTTTTAATACATATTGAAGTAATATCCATTTTAAACCTCACTTGAATTCATATTGTAACATCCTAAATTGGTCAAGAAACCACACATATCATGTCTTTTCATAATACTTTCACAAGAGAATCCAACTAGAGAATATGAGATTTTATTCATATCTAGCCATGTCCCTTTTTCTAAATTGTCTTAGTCTTATGCCACCATATAGACCTATTTACTGATCCCTAGTCATATGTACATTTTTGGACTTAACCCTTATAGACCCAAGCAACTCTTTTAGGCCAAAACCTATCCCCTAGGTCCCACACCCCTTGGACTATAGCGCTAAAATATAAGGTGTCTAGTTTCTAATGCTCCTATCTAATTATAAAATGAAAGATAGATTCAGGCTCCAAATAGTGTCTCAATCTTATGTCTGAGTTCTCAAACCTTGACTTATCTGAATCATCCTATCTATTCCATATAAGTGTTCTTCTCCCTTAGGAAAACTAATTTGATCAAATTGATATAAACTTATATTTTACTATATTCAATCAAGATTCTTTCCTTATTCTAGAACCTTATTATTTAGGATCTAAATGCCAGATTTTCCTAAAACAATAAAACATTTGGTGAACCTGACTTACTTTGAACAAACATAAAACCCTATATACACTTATATTTTTTCTTTCTTGTCTTGTGTAAAAATTTAATTTTCAAAATTCTAATTTTTGTACATTTATCCTATTTAAAACTAGTTTTAGAATTTAAAATTATTGCATAATTTTGAAAAATTGTAAAACCCTAGATTTCAAAACTAGGTCATCAAACACCAAGCCTTTCCTCCTTGCCAATTTTAGAAAACTATTTTGGAATTTTTGTAAATTAATTACCTTGTCAAAAATTATTTCAAAATTTCAAAATTAATAGTTTGTTGTGTAAAAATTTAATTTTGAAAATTCTAATTTTTGTATAAATTTTTGTGCATTTATCCTATTTCAAATAATTTTTAAAATTTAAAATTATTGCATAATTTTCAAAAATTCTAAAACCCTAGATTTCAAAATTAGGTCCTCAAACCTCAAATTTCCCTCCCTTACAATTTTTTTAAAAATAATTTGAATTTATTGGAAATTGTTTGGGTTATCAAAAGTAATTTTCAAAACTCAATATTAGTAGTTCTTTGTGATTTATTTGCTTCATAGTACTTTTCAACATTCTCTTTGGTGATAAAATGTCCACTAAGGAAATTCCTCCTTCTCATCCCATAGATCAATTTCTAAAATTTTATTATAATTATGACAATGATTGGACAAATTTACAAAATTGCACATTAGCTAAAAGTATATAAAATGATTCCATTTATAGTGAAGATAATGACTATTATTGTAATGAATTATATGATGATATATATAATGATGAGGGTGAATCAAAAATAAATGAATCTTTTTATTTTAATCCCATTTCTTTTATTCCTTCTTCTAATGAAAATAATTTTGATAAATGGGAAAGATACTTCTCACCCCATTCTCCTAGGCATAATGTACCAAATGCACAAATTATTCATGCACTTCCAAGTGAACCTCTTATTGGTGATAATTTAATTCCATGTGAACCTAATATCTCTCTCCCTTTTTCTACTACTATATTCAAAATAAAAATATATAAATGCAATAGAATCAAATTACCAAAGCATAGTTCAAATGATGCATTATGTGTTCCTAATTCTACCCTCTCAAAAGAATGTTCAAATGATAAATCTCCTACTCTTACTTCTCATGTTTAAAATGAAGAAAATGCATATACTCCATCCATGGATAGCATAGATACACATGATATTCCAAACTCCAATGATAAATTATTACATATTAGAAAGGAATTAAAATTTTCTCTTACACCTCACCCTAGCAATGATGGAAGTGATAACAAATATGATAGTTAACATTAAAATGAACATGAGAATTAAAATGAATATGAAAATGATACTTCAAATTCTTCTATTTCAAATGAAAAAAATTCAAATTATGATAACGCATGGAATAGTGATGACTAATATGCATATATTAAAGAAAAAATGCATCTCATGTTTCCAATCCTTCTCTCACTCCTCTCAAATCTCATGCATGTCAGAATGTTGATCTTAATTTTATTCATGATTCTATGTCAAATGATGCACATGATAATATTAACAACACATCTTCTACTCAATTAAAATGTTATTCACTAACACATAGAGATACCAATAAATCTCCCATGCCATCCCCTACTACAGTAGAACCTAGTTCTCACTTTCACCTGATGAAAATTTTATCTCACATCACTCTAGTAAGGTCCAAGTTACCATTCCTCTAAACGTTCAAGTGATCACACCCCCTCTTTATGATCCACTTTATAAATGTATCATTCCCATGGTTAAAATTAATAATTAAATTAAATGATTAAATGAACCACTTCAAAATACTAATGTACCATCCTATGAGATCATCTCTTTGATGCATGTAGTTGGTGAACTACAACACCAAATACATATCCTTACCTTGGAAAACAAAGATTATAAATATTGGATGGATGCCAATGATTTACATGGTAACCTTATTTCAAATAATTTCATAAAAGCTTTATTTCCTAAGCAATTCTAGCCACCATCATTACCTCACTTTGATGGAACTGGACATCCATTCACACATCTTCATGCCTTTGAGAAGGCTTTTCCTCCTCATGCGAGCCCTTTGATTTTACTCAAGTTGTTTTAATAGACATTAATAGGGGAAACACATAATTGGTTCTTTCATCTACTCCTCATTGGTTTATTACACACATATGATGACTTAGAGGAGGCATTTCTTAGGAACTACATCATAAACATGGGCCCTCATGTTACATATGAGAAACTTACCACACTACATCAAAATTATTAAAAGTTAGTTAACAAGTATATCTTAAGATTTAAGGATCATATGTTACTATTGATATACAATCCAATAGATCTAGAGATTTATCATATATTCATTAAGGGCCTTCACCAACCTCTCTTTGAGCATCTACTCTATCAAACAGAGCTTTGTTTTAGGCATTTGTGTTACAAATTTCTAGCTTTGGAAAAGAAATTCAAATTAATTAAGGCATATTCAATTGATAATATCACTCTAGACTTTAGAACAACATCTTCAGGTATAGCTCCTACCATGTAGCATCCACCATATCTTAAACAAGATAGGAGACCACAACTAGAAAAGTAACCAATCAAAAATAAAGGGCAAGTTTTCAAAACATAACCTATAATATGCACTATAGAGAATAATAGTAAAGCACCACTATAATTTGACTTAGATTGGGATAGCTCACCTACCATATTATCAACACTACTAGATAGGAGTTAATCAAATTAACTTCTATTTATTCATGAGATCCACATATCTTATATAGATAGCCACATCAGCCTTTTTGCAACTATCATCATATCTATGGATAGAGATAATGATTATTTTGGAGTCAAAGATTGTATTACTAAATGTGTCAATCATGGTGTCATAGCATTCACATATGGGGAATAGATATCTCATCCATTATGGAATCATAGACCTCATTCCTCCATGACTGAGTCATCCTAGTACATTCCTTTATAGGGAATCATCGATCACTCATTGTGAGTGCAACGCATGATTTAGGATATAATCTCATAGGAGATCTCTTATTCCAACTATTTAAAAGGTTTAAAAACTAATACAATAAAAATAACCTACATATAGCAGCATAGTTCATGAAATACATAGTGTAATTCTATATATATATATATATATATATATATATATCCATTAGAGTCATAAGCACAACAATAAAGTACCATTCATGAGAAATATTCACTATGGGTAGAATTTCAAGGTCCTATCTCATGTAACAATCTATTATGGTTAAGATTAGATGAAACCCCATTACATGTTACAGTTTCATATCGATATATTATTCATTCATATGCATCATAATAGAGGCCATAGGGTGTTATTTCACGTAGAAATCCACTATGATTATGAATAGATGAGCCTCTTCCATAGCATCTAGTTTTAACTGCATGACTAATCAGGTTAATTTTTATAAAATATTCACACATAACAACAATTAACACATAGTAGATAGTATTAGATATAGAGCACATTCCTACATAGCATGAGAATTATATTAACTTATTTAATTGGTCGATAGGGTTTAGATAGTAATACAACATAGAATAATAAAATGTATAGTCATACTAGTTTTAGTGCATAATTTCACTTAGTAGGGAAATGATGGAGCCAAAGGTATAGCTACCCTTTGTATTTTTGAGCCACTCTCAAAAAGGTAATAGTTACACAATGCTATCTTAGATTCCCCTCCTACTAACAACTAACATTATTGAATCTAGATAGCCATCCCTAGCCATATCTAGACTATCAAAGTCTAGATATTACCAAATCAAACATATCTAAATCCTATTCAAATTTATCTAAATAATTTACCAATTACCACAACAAACAACTTTTTTCTCACATAAAATTATAGTTCAAAATCAATAAGCCTAACATCATAATTATCAAAACCTCACATCCAAACATATCAAAACATCAAATCCCATATCCCAAGTACCATTTACCAAGCATATGAAAATTCAAAATCAATGTTAGATCAACCATTTCTAAAATCAACCATTTAGAATCAATATACCAACATATTCCATAATCCATAACATGAATACACATGAGTTCAAAATGAAACTATCATATATATTCATATATATATATATATATATATATATGCTAGTTTCATTTTGAACTCATGTGTATTCATGTAATGGATTATGGAATATGTTGGTATATTGATTCTAAATGTTTGATTTTAGAAATGGTTGATTTAACATTGATTTGAATACGCATGAGTTTAAAATGAAACTAGCATATATATATATATATATATATATATATATATATATATAATAAAATTTTAAAAACATATACATCATGTCAAGGTATAATCAATAATGAATGGGCATCGTTCCCTCACTCTCAATCTCACTCTCTCCTCTAGTGCTTGTCTCATAATCCTATCTAGCACATGATGACCCTACACCTCCCTGAGCTCTTGAATGCCTCTTTCACTAACTATCCCTCTCTAATATCTGACCATGCTCTTCACACAAGTCTACATATTGCCACTAAAAAAACATATAGTCATCCAAAATATTTGTACTCACCACACCACAATTAGGTAGAGGCATATTGTGCCTATCTAACTTATCTCTAAGATCATATCTCTCTCCTACTACCCTAACATATGTAGTTTTAAGCTATAATTACCCTATCAAACAAATGAGTATACATTCCAACCATAACCATCATTTTATTTATCAAACCCTCCTCTAGTACATCATCAGGAATATGATGTGTGAGTTCTCATAGTGTCAACTCAATGATGGTCTCCCAAAACTAATCATCTCCCCTAGCCACCCCAACAGGTGCCTCATCCTATGCACCTCCCACCCTACTTACACAAATAAGAAGTATAACACTACATTAGATATATACCTTCAAATCTAAACTAAAGAATAAACATAGTTACAATTGAAATACAATCACTGATTACCTCCCATCATCTGAATTGGCTCAAGGTCCTCATATGCAAGAACATTCACTCCATGGATAGGATATAATGGAGCCCATCACTACATATCCCACCATGCAATATATGCCATAGTGCATTCCATGTCATCTACATGTGGAATATCTATAACTTCATCTCATTTATCTAAAGGTAATGGTACCAACTCAACCTCAATCAGTCTAACATGAGCCCCTATTCTTGCTAGTGCATGTGGAATCCTCAACCACACCCATATTATAGGAGGAACATCTTGTCAAAATATAAATTACCTAGTCATGTGGTCATACTAAAATCACTCATATACTCTAACCCAACAAACATGTAACCAACAAATGAACCTCATATACCATAGCTGCTCTCCATCCTTAGGTCATCCAGGGAATACTCTATAAGGCCTCCATATGATATCATGTACCACTAATCTATTTATCATCCTCCTATAGTGATCCATCCTAGGAGATTGGATAGCTAACTCACTCATCTATCACTCACCAAATGGCTATGGATATGCCCAACTCACCCTTCATAATCTAATAGGTTTCAAAACTACTATGTGCTCATATATTCAACAATGTAACAAAGTGGCTGCACCCACACCACCATTGAATGCCTCCTATGTAAATTTATATAAATATTTATATAAATGGGCAAGCATAGTCCTATCCCATGATAACATAGTACCATACATATCAATTCTAAGAACCACCCTATGCATCTTATATGAAATAAATAGTCCATTACCATCCACTACAATAAAATAAGCTAACAATATAGGTATCCAATTTTACAATCATAGAACACTCAACTATATAATTAATGATAATAGCACATCACTATCACTACCTCAATGATGTAATCCTAAGGGCACCCCAAGAAAGTATACAGATGCATGATCAATGGTAGCTACACTCATGCCATCTTGTAATGTCACCCATCAACCACTAATCATTAAATACAAAATGTAATATACATCCTCTAGAGCAAAGTGATCTCTCTAGTAGGAATCCAAAATGTACAGGTACCAACATTCCACCTCTCACATAAGGTGGTAATTATATACCTATCTCACTGTACCATGCCCATGTCACATACATGACCCAACCTAACCATATCTATAACAACACACTCATCAAAAGATAATGGTAGCATCCTCAATGTCTATATCATCTAATATCTACAAAACTCTCACATCTACACCTCACCTTACAAAAAAAACTAGAAAATAGACTATATATCAAACAACAATATTAGTAAAAATAGCCAAATGGAACAAAATCAGGAACTTAAAATTTGAAAAAAACATCCATAGTGGACAACAACACTATATAAGGACACTAGCACTAGACTACAACACTAGAACTTGGACAATAGTGCTTCATCCTAAATAGTAGTGTTAACTCTAGGATAGGAATTCTTGAACTAGTCAAAATTTTCCTATACTACTTAAACAACTCAAAAACATCTAAAACAAGCTTCTGAATAAGTAAAAATTAGATGGCTAGCTTACTCACCATGATAATCTCTCCATTATAATTAATCTAGTTTACTAATTACTTAAAATAAGTTGCAGAAGGTGCCCATCTCTTAGGCATTTTGAACTCTAGAGCTCCAATATCTCAAACTAGTCACTACACAAATGAAACCAAATTCAATTACAATTCTTATATCAACCAACCCTTATATTCAAAAGTAAAACACTATTTTACTCATAACTCGAGCCTCATAGCTCTATTTTACAAACCATTTGATTCAACAAAATTATTAAAATAATACCTTCAACATCACATAGCGTTGGCTCTTTCAATACATAATTTTCCTACTATGGCATTGACACATCCATATACCTCTTCCATACCATAACAATACAAATTGGTACCTACTAATCAAAAAAATTGTTGAAAACATTCAAGTAACCCAACCTATTCAATCAATCAACCTTTTACTTCATTTAATATATTAATACCTCATTTTCCTACCATGGTATGAATGTTTCTATATTTATACTATACCTAGATACAAGCTTCAATCTTAATCAATCAAAGATACCTTTCACTCTCGATAATTCAACTCTCACCAATTAAATAAAATACTTTTGATTTATTCAATATACCAACCAAGTTCCTATACATTCCACCACTAGTCATCACTTTTGACTCAACTTCCTCTATCATAGATTTCATCCCTCTCCCTAAAAGGGGGGCATCATTGCTAATATTCTTACTCCTACACTTATCCAGCACACTTATACACATGGATTCACCATGGTTCTTATACCTCTTGTAGTCAAATTATCAGATTCAACTTAGATCAATGGAAACATATAATGATTCAGACTATAAGGGTCACTAAGAATTACTCAAGTCAGATTGGTCAAGATCATATAGTAGTTTAGACTATATGGGTCACTTAACATCACTCAGTTTAGTTTGGTCAAGATTATATAGTAATTTAGATTACATTGGGTTAATTAGCATTACTCAAGACATTTAGAGGGATACACCTTTGGTTTACAGACTATCTAGATACCATATTCAAGGGCATGTAAATTAATATATGTTTCACACATATAATTTCATACAACATGACACAATTATAGGACCAGATAGCTTATCATAGACATAGTATAGAGCACATTATTTTTATCTCTAGATTTTTAGACGAGACATGACATGATAGATCACATCCCATGTGGTTATATAGATTTCTAGATTATCTAAATGCATCACTCATGTAATAGATTTGGGGGCATGGCATAGATGTTCATGTTCTTCGTCTTCAAGGATTATACATATTGGGATGGTAAGACATGCCATTTTATTTTTATACATTTACCATAGTTTTTAGATTACACCTAGGCATTACTCAGGTTGTCACCAAGTTCGACTATATGGTCATTTATAGTGATTGGTCCATTATATTACCTAGAGCCATACCTAAGAGTTTGTGTGAGATAGAGGGAAGACATTAGTTTTGGACCTCCAAGCACTTCTCAAATCCAATTTAGATTATTTAGATTTAGTACAAGGGTCATGTATTACATGGATTCCTTCTTTCTCTAGGCATTGTTTAGATTTAGTATAGAGGGAATCTATTATAGGGATTCCTTATTTATCAAAGCACTATTTCATTTCTTCATCCACTTCCTTGGCTAGGAAGTTGGACCATTTTTCAACACACTTGCCTTGAAATAGGTAAGTTTAGGTACACATTTTATTCTCTTTCTTTTACTCTAGTAATTCATTACATTACATTACTATATTAAAATGGGGGAAAATGTATATATCATAAATTAGTCAAGCAACCACACATATCATGTATTTTCAAAATATTTTCACATGAGACTCTAACTAGATAATATGAGCTTTTATTCACATCTAACCACATCCCTTTATTTGAATTGTCTTGGTGTTACTCTACCATAGACACATCTTTGCTTATCCCGAGTCATCTATAGATTTTTAGACTTAACCCTTATAGAACCAAGCAGCTCTTTCAGGCCCTAATCCATTCCCATAGTTCCCACACCACCTAGACTAAATCATTGAAATCTAAGGTGTCATTTTTTTGGTGTTCCTACCCAATCAAAAAATGAAAGACAAATTCATGTTCCAGATAGTGTCTCAGTCCTATGTGCGAGTTCTTAGACACTAACTCATTTGAATCACCCTATCTATTCTAGATAAGTGTTCTTCTCCCTTAGGAAAACTAATTTTATCAAATTGATATAAACTTATATTTTAATGTATTTAATCAAAATTATTTCCATATTCTAGACCCTTATTATTTAGGACCTAAATGTTAGATTTTCCTAAAATAATAAAACACATATATACTAATTTAAAGGGGTTTTTCAACCTTAAGGTGATGTTATTTAATTTAAAACTTCCACTAAAACCATCAAATATGTCCTCAAAATCCTTCATTAATCCCATTATGCAATGATCAACCCATTTCATATGCTAAAGGTGTCTCCTCACAAGTCAAAGACCTTTATTTACCACTAACTAGGCCCCACACATGTGAAAACATGTCCTTTTAGCTTTAAAAACTATAAAATGTGTTTTAAAATATTATCTAACCCTATTTTCCCTCTTCCTACTTGAGAATGATAATTCATGTTCTAAAAACATGAGAAAATGCAAGAATCTGGTGTTTTCAAAGAATTCTTAGACAAATAAAAATCTTTAAGGTACATATTTGATCATATGGAGTCAAATATATACAAATTGAGTTTAAGACAAGAATAATATTAATGAATGAAGGTGTTTTAGATCCAAAAGAGCCAAAATTGGTCTACTTCCTCCATTGATCTCTTTGGTAGCCATGGATAACACTTTAGGTTTATACTTAGTCCATATAGGAGAGATAAGGTGAGGGTTCAAGATATTGGTAAAAGGAAGAGGATATAATGGAATTTTAATCTAAGGAATTGTTTTCAAGATTAATCATCTATGATTTATGAAAAATCACTAATAAGTTAAGTGATATGGGTTACCTTCTTCATCTACGTAGGGCCAAAAAAGGAAGGGTTTTAATGAATTATAAATTGGTTTGATGAAAGTATTGGTTGTTCATATATTCTATAGTATTTCAAATTAATTACATATCCTCTACCACTGGTTCACAAATGTGATCCTATGGGAGTAAGGAACATCTATGTTTCCACTATCTATAGACTATAAGCAAGATCTCATTGATGATAAAGGATATTTAATGCATATATTTGGTAATGAATATTGGTTTGAGGTTTTTTGATGGCTCCTTAGAGTTTTTCATGTGATCTTAAATCATTATTATAGGTGAAATGGTCATATGGACCTCAAATACCAAAATATATCACCTCTAAATGAAATTTCCTGCATATTTGGGTTTCATTGCAAGGAAGAACATTGTGTTTGATAAAAATGGTTATTGAATGTCATCAAGATACCATAAAGGTATCAAGGGATTAATTTATTCATATGTAAATTTTCTTATTTTGGGATGAACAAACCTCATCATAGTCCTCACAACCTAAGAAATTGATAACTATCCCTCCAATAGCTTCATAGTTTTGTTTAACATAAAATAAGGTTGATTAGAAGAAGTTAAGGTATTTGGAAAGTCTTACATTTCCACTTCTCACTTCATATGTTTGATTAATGAACTCCAAGTGTTTCTATATATTAAGTACATGAATAGATATGTCTAGGGTATTTTTAGGTCACCTTGGTTATGATTTAAAAGTCCATTTTAATCCCTCAAGGAACCCTTGTCATCTTATTGCCTCATCACTATCATTTATCTCATAAATGGTCTCTGAGCTTGAGGTTTGAATCTCAATGTGACCTTATAACCATAACCCACATATTTTATCCCTTTATCCAAGTGAAATTCATAAAATCAAGGTCTAAATACCCCATAAGGCTATTAAGTGCAATTATTACTATGAGTAAATGGACCTATACAACTATAAGACCTGTTGAGATAGCATAATCATCAGCTACATGAGATAACTTAGATCCAACCTTCAAGACATTTTAAAACCATTATATGAAAATGCATCTCAAATGTAAGGAAGGGCCATGATTTTAATAATTTATATCCTAATAGGATGGATTTAAATACAAGGAAGGCCATTAGGGCCTCAAGTATAACCATGGAAGCACTCTCCTAACTCAAGAACCTATTCGATAGAACTCTTGGTAGCCAACATGCATAGATCAATATCTACAGGAATATTATAAGTCTATCTTTAACCTTTAATATGATGCCTATTATGTCATGGAGAGGAAAAATTAGAAAAAATGGTAGTCAAGTCATGGGAATTACGTTTCTAAGGATAAGGGGCCTAAATAAATGACTAAACAAAATGGTTCAAACATGCGCAATAAGCTACCCTTGATCAATAAGTATAGAGTGCATGAATAAAGTGAATGGAAATGATAAGAGTAGGTAAAAGGGGATCTTAAGGTGATGAGTAAATATGTATCCCTCAAGTCTTCATATGATGGTGATACCAATTCAGAGTTACCACCTTTTCTGGGTTATACTCCGAGGACACACAAGCTTTGATGTATGACTATGTAAATGAATCCTAATAAAAGATTTAAAAATTACAAGCCTCAAGGATAGATTCAAACATAAAATATGTTATTTGAGCCCCGATTTCATCACTATAAAGGATAGAGAGAGATTTCTAAATTCATTACCACTAACTTCTACAAACATTTGTACTAGCTAGTGACGCTTAAGGAAAGATTAATAGAGAAAAGGGGTGATATGATGGCATGGGTAGATAAGGAAAAATGCATAAGGTGGATATTTAACATAGGAGGATGCTATGAAAATATTAAGTCCATGAATGCAACTATAGGTGGGTTGAAGTTCCAAGCACAATCTGAGCCTATAAGGCCTAAAGCCACCATGAACCCTCAAGACCCCATACTCACTTTAGGGGTAGATCTAAACCTATAAGCAGGATTAAGGAAATATTGAAGTGTATAAATATGTTTTAGACCCTGAAGGAGGTGTTTGAATTAGTGGAATGTAAATTAAGGGTATAATTTAGTCTTACCATCTCTTTGAGCTCCATTATTTTAAGCAACCATGTTGATTTGTCTTTTTCAACACTCATATCTTTCATCACAGAGGGACTCGAACCTAGTGATCCTAAGGGGAGTTATTTACCCCTATTTAATCAATATCTATGAAGGAAAGAGTGGGATTTAGGGGCCTAACTCTATGAATAAACCTTAACACTATAACCTTCACAAACTTCTTGGTAAGGAGCTTGAGACACATCATATGTATTCATAGCTCACCATACATTATAAATGAAATGCATATCTATTCAAGATATTTCAAGGGTATATGGGATAAATGTCCATGGCAATAAGTTTTTGTTTATAGCTTTTTATTTTGTGAACCATCATTAAGATGGTGGACCTCTAAAACCCTAATTAAACCTTTATTCAGACCTGATGAAATAGTTACACCTCCAAATGCATCTAAATGATGTAATTAGGCTATGAAATGGTCTTAATGGTCCTCTTATGTTCCCTAATAGCTCAAATTAACTACTTTTTATCACATGTAGGGTATGTACTATATTGATCAAGCCTAAAATTGACATTCATAGCCTATATTCAAGAAGTTGAGAAAGATCTACACATCCTAGTTATTATTAGTGGAAGGACCTTTAGGTATAAAATAATTACACATTGGCCACCTATAGGGTCCTTCATGACTAATAAAAGCTTACAAGCATGTCTAGGTGCTTAAATGAGAGACTATGTGTAAACAAAGAGAAGGTAAATAGTTTGATCAATCCAATATAGATGCTTTTTAGAGGTAAAATCAATGAGAGAGGGGGGTGACTCAGTGATCCCAAATTATTAAACTTAAAATTCAATATTTATAAACATTTAACCAATTATCACAAGTATTCATGAATCACACACATTATTCATAGCAATAAGTAGGAGAGACAATGAAAGATCAATCACATAACACATGACATATGTGAAAACCCCTCTTAGGGGAGAAAATACTCTAGAACCTATAATTGGACTATTGTCCTATAATAAAAATAACCAATTTAGACTACTTGTAACTAATCAAGGAACTTCAATCCCTATTTAGTGAGACTAGAATCCTATAAGGTACAACAACACCTGTCTATATGAGCTACAAAAATAATCAAAATTTTAGAAAGTTTCACCTTTCAAGGAAGATGAAACCATGTTAGATGTTGAGATAAAACAATAATATGTATTAATTCATCCACCTTTTAAATGATGTCTTTAACACCTGATGATGGACGTCTGATTATCACACTTCACCTTTGTTCACACTCAATCTACAATAGCACTATTCTAAAAATAGAATTATGGACTACAAGTCATAAAAATATTCCTCAATATATTATACTCTTCAAATAATCCTTAGGTCACTCTACCACTCCTTCAATCCACAATTCACACACACAAGCCTCTCCCAAATCTCTCCCATTAGTCTCTCATTTTAGTCTTGAAACCATCATCTTTGGTTCTACTATTTATATAACATATTTGATAATCAACACCTTGGTCATATATTATGTAAGACAGCACTTAAGGAATATTTAACATCAAGACAAAACTAAAAAAAATCTTCATATATCGGCCATAGCATCTATGCATCACCCTTAAGTATCTACACCTTTTAATAAGTCCCTTGTAGCTCTTATAAGTCTCATGAAGACCTATTTACCCATTTAGCATATCAATGAGAAAAAATGAACATATGACCACTTAAAAAATAATATTTACACATGAAATGACTCCTTATTCATACTAAAATTATCAAAAACAATTTTTCTCACCTTTGTATATGCTCAAACAACTCAAACACTAACCTAGTACACATGAACATCATGGATGAACACATAGTCATATTTTTATGAATTATTCATACTCAATATAGATTTATAACACCTAAAAAATGTATAAAAATCATACAAATTAATCTTATAACGTTATCCAATATCTAATTCATCATGATACATCCAAACAACAACAAAACAAACTCAAGCATCCATCCCGGGTTACTTGTAGAATACACATGAACACATAGTCAGTTTTGAACCTTCATAACTATGTATGTACACACAATAAAATATTTAAATATATATTAATGTATGTTAATTGTATTCTTGTACAATTTCACTTTTTACACCATGAGTAAATTCTACATAGATCAAAAGATATAGCCAAAATATAGAGCACTAGTTTTTCATTTGTAAATTCAAATATTCAAAAACAAATGGTCATAGTTAAACATCCAACACTATGCTCAAATATCATATCCTCAATAATTCAGATTTATTACACAAAATTAAAATTATTAAATATTTAAAACATATATCACTAATGTCCAAATGTTAAGCCTTGAACCTGTTGACTACATCTTGTGTAATCTAGAAACTTTGACTTCATACGCTATGTTGATCTCGTCAAGATTATCCTCACTTTAGCTATGATAGATAGATATTAGTTTAAACTATTAAATTTAATTTAAACTATTTATATTAATAAGTTTTAAAAATAACTCATCATTGATCCTATAAATATCTCAAACTTTATCTCTGCTAGACATTAAACTTTAAACACTTTGATCATCATGATCAATACGCACTATTATAATAAAACTGTATGATCATGCACGAGCCATCAATATCTATAGATTAGCTAGGTCCTTATCATCCAATGAGAACCATGAAATAATTTTTTATGATTGTTCACAAGTCATAGGATCTCCATTTGGTCCTAGTCTTTACCCTTTGCAAAAATGACTAAGTATGGGAACCTTTGCATATTTGCTTGGAAGGTTAACTCTGCACCTCCATATATTTTACCTTAGTCAATCACATGTTCTCAAATTTGGACCATATAGTTTTCATCACATAGGATAATAAAACCATGTGTCAATATTTTCCTATAAACCTCACATGTGTGATATATATTTCCATTAAAATGATTACTATAATTTTTCTATCATAGAGCCAACTATGATTAGAACTTGTTTGGGAGGCCAACTTTGCTCATGCATATATTTTTACATGATTTAGTGCATGATATGAAAATTACAAAAAATAAAATATTTAAAAAAATAAACAAACCCATATTATCACATTATCCTAGAACATCCACATGTGTAAGATATGACTACATCAAAAGGCTTACTTAGCTCTTTCTTGCCTCAAGCAAATTTGTCTAAGTATAGGAAAGCATTTTCAAAATTATTGATATCCTAAATTTGAACACACATATATTTAAATTTTATTATGTTAATTAAATAATATTTATTTCATATCCTAAACATATAACCAACTCCCCCTGAATCAACCACACGTGGTAATGGTGATGTCAACAAACTGCCTACTCAAAATTTCTACCATTAGACCCAAAATGTCTAGATGAAAACTATAGACTATCAAATGAATTAAAATTATGAAAAATATAAATAATACCTTAGAAAACATCTTATGTATATCTTTCACATCCTTAAATCATCATACTCATCCCTGAACATCCTTAACCATGTAAAATATGAAGATCAACCAAGCCTTCTTTGAGAACACTAGGACAAACACATTGCATACTTTGTCATTGTCACTTAGGCTATAAAATAACTAATAAACCTTCATGACATCATCATGACATAATTATAAATTCTCCAAAAATCTCCCCTTTGTCATTGATTTAAACAACCATATACGTGGAAATATATACCTCACCTTCTCTCTCTCTTTTCAAGCACTCTTACAACAGGAACTTCCCCCCCCTCTGGAAAAATGACAAAGGGGGAACCAAATGATCTTGAAGACCTGAAAATACCATAAAATATGAAAATACCATCTTATAAATATAGTAAAAAATCCCCCTTACCTTAACCCTACCTCTTCTTGCCTTGACAACTTTCTCTTGCTTTATGCCAACACTCTCTTCTCTAAGAACTACAATGCATGACGAAATGACACAAAAAATACCAAAATATAATGGAACACCCCAAGAAACATTCTACAGGGGCTCACCCTAATATATGTGATCCATTACATCACAATATTATCTTTAGATCTCCATACACCATAAAGAACCACCACACATGCTTAATATCCTTCTCTCTCAAGCTACCACAAGGACCACCAACATAAATTTATGCCACTCACCAATTAGGAAACATGAACTAGAACAACTTGATAAATCACTTTGAAATAATCATGCCTTCCTCTTTTGGATAAACTAAACAAAAATCACAACTTCAAGACTAGGCCTATCTAGACTACTTATAGCCCTACCTAGAACTTGTGGAGCCCATAGATTTTAGTATATATATTTTCAAGACCTAAAAATTAATATCTAGATAAATATCATATGCCCACTTAGTCACACCAATTTTCATCACCAAGATCATCCTTTTCAACATCTTCCCTTTACAAACCTACTAGTCAATTAAGCCTCCATCTTGATAAAAAACATGAATATCTTGAAAATTATAAACCTTAAAATCTATTAAAAACTTATTTTGACAACCCATTTGGCCCATTAAATTAATTAATAATCTGTATACCTCAAATCATAATGAAAACCATTTTTATAGCATTGCCCAAAATCATAGAATCTTAAAATAATCTGAGTCAACAAACCTCCTTCTAGTCAACATCCACCTCTAAAACTTCTTACACACCTAGAGACATATATCACATAATTTTGGACCAAAAATTTAGCCTCTATACCTTTGGGAATATTGACTTTCTATAACCCATTTTTAGGCCCACTTGCCCTTAAGCCAAAAACTAAGATAACCAAGAGCACTAAAAAATCTTCAACTTAACTTCAACGTACCTTTATAACACAAAAACACTTGAATTACATCACAAATAAGTGCATAGACCTTTATGAGTACCAAACTCTACTTGACATTACATCAAGCTCATTATGCCATCTAGAAACCCCCATTTTGACCCTTCATAATAGCTCCTTCAATAAACCTCAGAGTAAGATCATTAACTTGTTATTCCACCTTAAATTAAGACCTTCTTATATCAACACCAATCTCTATTCAAATTGGAATTAAGGTGTTGAGCACAAAAACTTGACTCTTCACAAGAAAGGTGTCTCCTAAAAAGTGTAGGCAATGACACCCTACTTCACAATGTCCTAAAATAATGTGAAACTAGGAGTTTCCAAAAACTCTTCATATTCCTTCTCCTCCTTGGTCATATAATACTTGTAGTTATTTTTCTTCATCTTATTATTAATAAAATTAACATGCTCAACCAATACAATGTTATCCTTTTCTTCTATGATAATATTGATAATACATGTAGACAACATAGATTCATGACATACCTTTTCATCTGTATAATCTTACTTGAATCTTAGACCTCATCACTAGGTATTGACAATTGATGTTATTTGAATTATACTTGATTAGTAATATTATAATGTTCACTTGTATCCATACATACCTCAAGACTAGCTTCAACCAACACCTTGCTCTTCTCCTTGAGCCTAGTCTCTTCATTCTCAATATGAGTAGACAATGAGGTTTCTTGGATTTTTTTAACTTTTGTATCTTTCTCCACCATAGAAAATATATTAATTAGACCTGTTGATTAATAATGACTCATACTTATCAATTTAGGATTCCATGTGTTAACTTTCCTTCTTATTTACACTCTAAGAGTCTAATTGAACTCATTTTGTCTTATATGCCTTTGCTTATATAACCTAATAATGTGACCTCTCTATTCACAATTATAGAAAACCATACCTTTTTCAAGAAATGTATCTTGCAAAAGCTTATTTGGACAAAAACTTGCAATGTGTCCCATGTTATGATAGTTAAATCACTTAACTTTATTCAAACCATTTGATTGACGACCCCTATCATAGTTCCATTCAAACTCATTTATAATAGGTCTCTTGCACTCTCTAGCCCTGTGACCAAAATTATTACATGTATAATAGTAACCATTGAATATTGCATAACTCATGGTATTTGGCTATTTTATAAAATTTATCTTTATTCTACCAGCACATTCATTCTTTATATGATGATTTATCTTCGAAGTATGATTTTACTAGTTCACATTAGTCTTCATCTTGTCTTGAGTTACATTTTTTATTCTTATTCATGTCCAAGACTAGTTCTATCACTAACACACTTTTTTCCACTTAAAGTATTATCTAGATTGCTTGATCTCTTTTCAAATTCATAAATGATTTCATCTTGCTAGCAGACTTCTCTAACTCATATTTCAAAGACAAAATCTTAGAAGCATACCTTGAGCATTGTTCTTCTTTGGATCTTAGACTTTCAACCATAGATTCTAACTTAGAATTAAGAAACATGATATCACCTTCATGCTCCCTAGAGTCTTTAACCAATCTTCCCTCAAATACACTAAATTAATCCTCATAGTCTTTGAGTTTATATTTCATCTTCTTATTGATCTTATTCTCAATCTTCAGTTCTTCAAGAGCATTCATCAACATAGTATCATAGTCCACCTCATCTTCATCATCATATAAATCATTCCAAGTAGACTCTTGATGTGATCAAATTCCTTCCTCAGTAATGAACAGATCTTCATCTTTAATAGGACCATCATTTTTATGATCATATTCTAAGTCACTGTCTTCACTCTCATATGATGAACTACAATCTTATTTGGTGTATATACTTCTATTATTACTAAAGGACTTATTCTTGTTGTTATACTTTATGAATATTTTCTTCCTATAAGTCTTCCTAGAATTTATCATGCTCTTCATCAACATTATTCTCTTACTTATGAGGGAACTTATGAGGAAAATGTCCTATCTCTCCATAGTTGAAACATTTGAAGGGTAGTTTACTCTTATACTTTCTTAAACCTATGTTCAATTTCTTAGTAATAAAAAAAATTAGTTCATCCTCATCAATGTTAGATATGTCACCCTATTTGGGTTTCTTACCTTGGAAATTCTTCTTAGGCTTTATCTCTATCTTGAATGTTACTTCCTTCTTTGGTGGTATATCATCATTTACTCTCATCTCATAGGAAGTAAGGGTGTCATGCAATTTTTCCATCTTCAATTGAGTAAGATCATGACTTTCTTCTATAGTAGATAACTTTTTATCAAACAAAATGGAAAGAGACCTCAATACCTTTTGAACTATAGTAGCCTCTTCAAGAATCTCTCCAAGATCTTTGATGATGTTCACAATCTCATCAACTCTCCACATAAAGGATGCCATAGAATCTTCTTCCTTCATTTTCAGACTTTCAAATTTATTTCTATGAGTCTACAAATTAGTAAGCTTGACCTTTGAATATCCTTTTAAAGTGATCTACATTTTATGTCATATCTCTTTAGTAGATTTACAATGGATTACATTGGTGTATTCATTCTTTGAAAGACCACAAGTGATAGAATTGATTGCCTTAGAATTGTTCTCAAATAACTTATTGTCTACAAAACTAGATGGAGTAATAAGAGTAACATAACCATCTAGAATAGATTTCCAAACATCAAACCATAGGGATATAATGTACATCCTCATCATTACACTCCAAAATCATAATTTGATCTATTTAACATTGGTTCTTTCTTAGTAGAGAAACCTCCTTGATAACTACCCATATTGTACCTTAGATCACCTTCAAGTTATTAATATTTTACTAAAGAACTTGCTATGATGCTAATTTATAGAGGTAAAATCACTGAGATGGGGGGTGAATTAGTGAGTCCAAATCATCTAACTTAAAATTCAATCTTCACAAATAATTAATTATTTATCACGAGCATTCATGAAGCATACACATTATTCATAGCAATGAGTAGGAGAAATAATGCAAGATAAATCACATAAAACATGACATATGTGGGAAACCCTCTTGGAGGAGAAAAATCACTATAACCTATAATTAGACTATTATCCTATAATAAAAAGAGCTAATTTAGAATATATGTAATTGATCAAGGAACTTCAATCCCTATTTAGTGATACTACAATCCCACAAGGTGTTATAACACCTATGTAGCTGAGCTACAATAACAACCATCATTTTAAAAAATTTCACCTTGTAAGGAGGTTGAAGCTACATTAGATGATAAGATGCCACAATAACACATATAAACACATCCAACTTAGAATTGATGTCTTCAACACCTAATGATGGACCTCTGATAATCAAACATCACCTTCACCCATACTAAATCTATAAGAGCACTATTATGCCAATAGAATTATGACCTATAAGTCATAAAAATAGCCCTCAATATATTATTCTCTTCAACTGATATTTATGGCACTCTACCCCTCCTTTTATCCATAATTCACACACACAAGCCTCTCTCAAATCTCTCTCACTAGTCTCTTATTCCAGTCTTGAAACCATCATCTTTAGTTCCACTATTTATAGAGCATACTTCATAATCAATACCTTGGTCAACCATTAGGCATGACTTAACCATTAAATAATATTTTACATCAAGACATGACTCAAAACAGTTTTCATAGGTTGGCCATAGCATCCATGGGTTACCCTTAAGTAGTTAAACCTTTTAATAAGGCCCTTGTAGCTCTTATAGGTCTCATGGAGACAAATTCACCAATTAAGCATATCAAAAATTAAAAAAAGAACATAAGACCACTTTAAAAAACATATGTACACACTGTATTACCCATTATTAATATTAGGATGATCACAATCAATTTTTATCACCTCTATATATTCTCAAACAATTCAAGTACTGACTTGGTACATAGGAACATCATGGACAAACACAAAGTCAACTTATTAAGCATTATTCATACTCAATATAGACTAAAAAATGCACATATATCATCCTCATGCATTCTAAAACATTATCCAATAGCTAATTCATCATGATACATCCAAACAAAAACAAAACAAGCTCAAACATCCTTCTCAAGTTACTTGCAGAATACACATGAACATAGTCAAATTTGAACATTTATAACTATATCTATACACACATTTATATCTTAAAAAATATATTCATAGATGAAACATGGATTTATATACAATTTTAATCTTTACCCCATGAGAAAATTCTTAATAGATCAAAATATATAGCCATAATATAGATCACTAGTTTTTTGTTTATAAATTCAAATATCAAAAAATAAATGGTCACAGTTAAACCTCAAATACTATGTTCATATCTCATGTCCTCAATACTTTAGATTAATCATGCACCATTAATATTATTCAATATTTAATTCATATATTTCCAATTTCAAAATGTTAAATGTTGAACATGTTTACCACATCTTGTGTAATCTTGAAACTTTGACTTCATATGCTCTGTCAATCTCTTCGAGATTATCCTTGATTTAGCTATGATAAACAACTACCACTTTTACCTATTTAATTTAATGTGTGCCACTTATATTGATAAATAAAAATACCTAATAACTATTTATCTTGTAAATATATTGATCTTTATATATGATAGATGTTAAACTTCGGACACTTCTATCATTATGTTCAACACGCACCATTAGATCAAAACTATAATATATCAATATGTATCATGCATCATGAACCATTATATCAATATGTATGATTTATTATAATCTATAGTATATCCATTTGGTCATAGTCTTTACCCTTTGCATATCTAACTAGAAGGCCAACTTTGCAGCTCCATATCTTTTACATCGATCAATCACATGTTCTCAAATTTGGACCATATTATATCCTCACATAGGAGAATCTATCCATGTGTCAAAATGATCTTGTAACCCTCAAACATGTGATATATATATCACCATTAATATTCTTTCTAAAAATCTTTTGTCATACAGTTAAGTATGCTTAGAACTTATCTTGGAAGCCAACTTTGCTCATGCATATATTTTGACACACTTCAGTGTATGATTTAAAAAATAGCAAAAATAAACTAGGTAAAACACTAAATAAACCCATATGATCACCTTTTCTTAAAATATCCATAGGTTTTAGATATTACTACATCAAAATTCTTACTCAAGTCTTTCTTACCTCATACAAATTTGGCTAAGTATGGGAAAACACTATCAAAATGCCTGAGAGCCCAACTTTTCACCCACATATATTTAACTGCACTTAGGTGCATGACCTGAGATTTATCACATAAAAACTAGGAACTAATGTGATCCTAACCATATAACCAACTCCACCTATTTTATCCACACATGGAAATGGTGATGTTAGAAAACTTCCTACTCAAAATTTCTACCATTAGACCAAAAATGTCTAGATGAAAACTGTGGACTATCAGATGAATTCTAGTTATACACACTAAGACTCAGAGTTTATAAAACATCTTACGGACATATTTTACAACCTAAAATCATCATACTCATACATGAACATCCTTAACCATGAGAACTCTGAAGATCAAGCCTTCTTTAAGCACATTACACACTTTGTCATTATCCCTTAGGCTATGAAAGCACTATATCCACTCACCAAGACACCTTCATGACATCATTAAAAATTCTCCAATAATTATTTGAGGTCCCTATTAACCAAATTCGACCCTAAGTTAAATTAGGTAAACCCCCTATATAGTTAAACTTTCTATAGGGTCTTTCTAAGTCACAAAATGATTACATGGTCATGTTATAAGGTCATATTATATGTTTCATCCTTGTCATATGTGTCATTGTATTTATATTCCCTTACATCACATTTTTGGTCACTCTAGGTGAATTTTATAGTTTCCACAAGAAGACAAGTGTGTCAAGAGAATGCCCAATGTACAAAGTGTCAATTGAGTGTTAGGGAACTATTCTATAACTAACATGATGTAGGTTCAACTTCCATCCAAGTAGATCACTACAAAATATGTAGTTAAAGGTACTTGTATATATAAGGATAATCCTTCTAGCTTATGTGAGGAATTATGGGATTCCTTTCAAATTTAAACAAGTCATTTTTAAGGTTGAGAAGCTTTATTAGGTATATAACTACTAAAAAACCAATCTCTCTTTCTCTTTCATTACTCTCTTGGTAGGTCAAACAACTCAAATGGTTTTCTAATGGAATGAATAAGAGGATGAGAGTTGGTCTAAGTGCACTTAGGGGTTGAAGGTAATATTTATAATCTCTCATTCCATGGTCAAGGATTATAGTTTGATGGTATGTGATTCATGAACCATCATAAAGAATGTTGGTTACTATAAATTTACTACACATCCCCAATGGCTTTAGGTTTCTCATCTATTTTTTTTTTGTTTATGTTAAATAGGTAGTGAACATGGTTTTATAAATAATGCACACTCCTTTCATGTTATTTTAAACTATTTTTGTATGTGTGAAGGTGAGGACATTAGTAAAAACATCTCACTATGTTATAAGACACCACCATTGAATTCTATAGATAATGTTTTCATCAAATGGTAGTGTTTATCTTCTATAAGTGACTTCAAATTAGGGAAGTAAACTTGTGTGTTTCCTCTCAAACCATGCGATCTAGTTTATCCATGGAGGATCTACATTGAAAGGCTTTAAGGTTGATTGATGTAAGTTTAACATATAATGAGTATGGACATGTTAGATTTCTAATATACATATTCACTTATAACCACCTATAGGCATGTACGAAGGATATAAAAACCATCCAAAACCAAAGAAATATGTTATGCACATTTCTAAGACTTGAGTGGAAATTCTCAATTCATCCAAGGCTCATAATGTTGATTCTATAATCAATTAAAAAAATTCAATCAACCATAGTTAATAAAAGTTGAAAATGAGCAAGATAACTTATTTAAATGAGGTTTTTCTCTTACAAAAGGCCCTCTATGGGTAAGAGTTGATGAGGCCTAAGAAATTTCAATCATTTCATTTTTGTAGTCTAGATAGAGACATTACTCTGAAACATGATAAGAAGTTGTTTGATCAAGAGAGAATGAATATTTATGGACTTTCAATTACATCAAGTTTTCAATATAATAACTTATTAAACATAGTGCCAAAAGGCCACATAAACCTAAAACTTATAGTAGCACCTATTATGTTGATGGTAAATAATGAATACATAGTTTATAATCATGATAAAAGATCAGCTAGGTGATATATATTCCTATTAAATTTAGAGAATCCAATAATAGTTAAACACAATTCTTAATCACTTATATTCACCTACAAGGTCTCATATCTCAAGTAACATCTACATTCTGACTATAAACCTATAACACAGTGATGGTAAAGGGATGAGAACATGAAATCAAGGTAGAGACAAATACATTCAAGTTCTAATATAGTCTTATTGACCTGAGAAAAGTTAAAAAGGTGTAATACAATACTTATAATTGAACCAACACCTATAGGAATCCCATGATTCCCCAAACAAGCACCCACATGTTGACATAGTCATACACTAGCCTACGCTATGAAACATGCAGTTTAAATGATAAATAGTGATGAAAGTTAGATGACCATGTTGAATACATCATAATAATTATTATATTAATTTAATTTTACTTTTATGGATAAAGGAGATAGAACTAAGACTATGTTTTGAACATTAACCTACAATCAACTAAACCCTACCTATAGTCATCAAACCTAGTGAGCTAGTTTAAAGGAAATTGATGTTTGAGAGGTTTAGATTTATGATAAAGTTATGAAACTTGGTATATAGAATCATCATGACTTGACATAACTACCCATAGTCTCCTTCAAGTCATATTAATAGGGGAGATTCTATATATTCTATCTTAGATAGAGGGCACTCCATAGTCAAGGTAAATCTGTAAACTTATACATAGATGGTAAAAAAGGTGACTAAAGAGTCTTCAATGCATTTTAGGATGATGACTATAGTTATATTGAAAGTAAAAAAAGCATTGAGATACATCTACATCCATTAGAGACCTATAGGTGGTCAAATATCCATTCAAAGACAGTTAGGCCTCTTAGGCCTAAGCCATCATGGCCTCAAAATTAATCCAGATGACTATGTGAACTCTTAAAACAATTTTATAACCCTTATATGGGAAGTATAATATTTATCAAAACCATTTTTTTCTATAGAGCATCACAAAGTTGGTTATTTTGGACCCAACTCTACCTTAGACCTACTCAAAATGTATTCAAGAGCTCAAGAGGCCATATTCTTATGCTCACATATGTACAGACATGGTGCATGGTGCCTAAAGGAGTTGGGGATATTTAAGAGGGGCCTTATCTTTTTATTAGTGGAATTTTTTAAGAAGTTTAACATCATGATTTTATGAATCATTTTGATAAGCAAAACCTCCAAAAACCCTCCTAAAACCCTTATGCAAACCCAATGGAGAAAAGATAATTGGAGATGAATAAAAAATAAATAAAATGGACATGAAAGTTTATCAGTGATGTCTAGCACTCTCCCAAGCTTCATGCCATCCATTTGCTTTGTACTATCACTTTTATGGACAAACCTAATAGTTTATTTTTTACAAGATTTTATGTGTTTCATAGGTGAAGAAGGGGATTGATGAATTATATTCATTATTATAGGTCTATATATACATTTTCAAACTAATAAAACTTAATTATCACCATAGTTATGTATGAAGCAAGCAGTTTAAATAGATAGTGAGAAGGTAAAGCAACTGCCTAAGTGTGATACTAAGAAGAGTGTCATTTAAAAATTTGATCTCTATTTGATATATTATAGGACAAATAGGTCTTCAAGAGGTGTCCTAAATCCTCTAAAATGCATATTCTTTAAAAACTAAATGTTACATAAGTGAATATTCAATCTTAAAAGGACAGTAAGTGACTACAAATAGTGTGTGACCAGTGATAAGGATGAGTCCATCAGTTGGAAACGTGTAGATGACCTAAACTAACCTCATTTCCATCTTCTCATGTCATAGTATATATGGAAATTAATCTTATGGTAGTTTTATGTAATAAAGTGAACTCCTCATGATCATGAAGGTAGTTTCAAAGCAAGATAATAAAGAGTTATATGCCAACCTGAGGAAGATCCTCTATTTCATATTGAAACATGTTCATGGAAACTCCCTAACCTATTTTTTAACTCATTATATTGAATTTTAATTGGTTCTCATAGTTTGAAACTTGGTATTGTGACCCTTGAGCTTCACTTATTCTCTCTCTTCTCATATACTCTATATTCAAGACATTTTTGCTTTGTAATGGATCCAAAATTAGTATGGAGAAACCCTACTCATTTTAACACCTCATTTGAATTTGAATAAATATTTGTGAAGTTGATTAATTATACTATTTCATGTTTTGTATGAGTGATATCTATTCTAATAGGTTTCGTAAAGTGTATGTGTTTTTTAAGTTTGTCTTGAAGTGTGAGAAGGACTAGTAGTGTCTAGTATCATACATTCTTTTTTCCCAAATATAGATAGTCATAATAATATGCCTTTATGATAAATACTTATTTTATAAGGACATAGAGTTAAGGTTAGTGTTGGTAGTCTCCTTTTTTAGTGCATATGCAAGTGTGTTGTGTGGATTTATATTTGGTGTATCACTTCATTATCATAGGTTTATTTTATGTTTCTTTTTCCCCTTTTCACCCTCAATAGTGATTAGCCTAGTGTAGTATGAGCCTAGAAGATAAGTCAAGGGAGTTATCCCTTTCAAAACTAGATATATATCTCTTGTAGTATCTTATCTATGAGGAGAGATAGTTCTATGTTATCCTAAAATTCATAAGGTATACTTGACTTCTCTAGGTTTCAATTTTAGGTTATAATAGTTTTGACATGCCCAGTGGGATATGAAGTCTAAGAAGGTTGTTAATGGTAGATGTTGGCTTTGATAATAAGGAGATATAATAGTCCACTTCTTATATTATTTGGTGAATCCAACATGTTAATCTTGGTTGTAGACTAGTGCACTCTTTCATTCCTAAGGTAAACACAAGGCCTCTCACCAAAGTCATTCCTTTTGAGTTTCAAAATCTTCCTCATTATTCCTACAAATCAAGAATATTTTAAAACACCCATCCCTATCCAAATAAATATTATCTTGCTCACACGCTCATAATAAAGTTCTTAATCTTGTCATTCTTGTAAAGTCCTAAGGTCACCATAGAAAGTAATCATTTTTTGTTGCCTCCAATGGATATAGTCCTCTAATAATTACCCACTATGGTGATATCTCAATATTTTCCATGAAATATGTTCCATTATACATCGGTAAGACTTCTATGACACCTATTGAGCATATAAGGAATATTTCTAACTTCTACAATATCCATCACATCATCAAAGAGAACATTGTAATTAAATTTTTGGTTGTCTCCTTTAAAGTAAAAACTCTTGATTTGTGTGGAAAATTATCACCTAAATCAATCACCATATGGGATGAGTTGGGAGATGCATTGAAAATAAGATTTGAGGACAAAAGTGACAAATTGTCACTAAATAAGAAGCTGACTAGCATTAGGAGAGCACCTCAAGAAGTAATTCAAGACTTCAAAACAATATTTTAGAAGAAATTAGATAGAGTCCCAATATTGATAATACTAATATCTCACCATTCTCTCCTTTACAACCTTAAAACATTTGATAATGATATTTTAATAATGATACAATCTATGGGAGATAACACTCTTCCTAATGCCTATGAAATCACCATTAGTGCATAGAATTATTTGATTTAGGCTAATAAGATTACCCTAAAAACTCCCATGCCTATTTTCCTTGATTTGAAAATGCCTACACCTAATTTTGATCTTATTCCTCTACCTAAACACAATCCTACTTCCCCTAGTGATCCATATCCCTTCTCAAGGATACGTCTCCCCACTGAGGTGATCATCACATGCCATGTGTCTGATTGGGAATCACCTCAGGTGCTTCATGGCTTGCCATATATGGATCTGGAAGAGGACCTAGATCACTCTAGAGCTTTTGGTGTGACGGCTAGTCCTTTATTGGTATCAGAACTAGGTCTCGAGGTCGAGACCCATGGAAGCTAGCGGGCATGATCCACATCCTTTCTCATGGATACATCTCCCCACTAAGGCGATCATCACATGCCATGTGTTTGATTGGGAATCACCTCACGTGCTTCATGGCTGGCCATTTAGGGATCTAGAAGAGGACATAGATCACTCTAGAGCTTTTTGTGTGACAGCCAATCCTCTATTGATACCAATAGAAGACCTAGATCACTCATCTTACTTTCCTCATTAGACTTGATTGATTGACTAGGTGATCCACATCCCTTCTCAGGGATATGTCTCCCCACTAAGGTGATCATCACATGCCACATGTCTAATTGGGAATCACCTTTCGTGCTTTATGGCTGGCCATATAAGGATCTATAAGAGGACCCAAATCACTCTGGAGCTTTTGGTGTGATGGCTAGTCCTCTATTGGTATCAGAGCTAGGTCTTGAGGTCGAGACCCATGGAAGTTGGTGGGCATGATCCACATCCCTTCTCAGGGATACATCTACTCACTAAGGCAATCATCACACACCACATGTCTAACTGGGAATCACCTTGGGTGCTTCATGGTTGGCCATATAGGGATCTAAAAGAGGACCCAAATCACTCTAGAGCTTTTGGTGTGATGGCCAATCCTCTATTGATACCAATAGAAGATTGGCTATCACACAAAAAGCTCTAGAGTGATCTAGGTCCTCTTCCAGATCCCTATATGGCCAGCCACAAAGCACCCAAGGTGATTCCCAGTCAGACACGTGGCATGTGATGATAGACTTAGTGAGGAGACGTATCCCTAAGAAGGGATGTGGATCATTCCCACCAGCTTCTATGGGTCTTGACCTCAAGACCTAGCTCTGATACCAATAGAGGACTGGCCATCACACTAAATGCTTTAGAGTGATCTAGGTCCTCTTCCAGATCCTTATATGGCCAGCCATGAAGCACTTGAGGTGATTCTCAGTCAGACACATGGTGTGTGATGATTGCCTTAGTGGGGAGATGTATCTCTGAGAAGGGATGTGGATCACCTAGTCAATTAGTCAAGTCTAATGAGGAAAGTAAGATGAGAGATATAGAAAAAGATATCCTAGGTCTAACTAAGATTATCCAAGAACATCAAATTAAGCCATTCCAAAAGACACTATCAACCTAATCAATCCTACCCCAATTATAAAGGCAATAGACCTCCTTTCTAAGGTCACCCTCAAGGTTAAGGATAACTGGTTCAATCTAAGTCATATGGGTGTTACAATCCTAATAATCCTTCCACCTCAATGCCACTAGTGCATAATAAAAATAACCTTTCCTAAGAGAATAATAGTCAACCTTCATTAGATCAACCTTGTGGTGCATCTCTATATATCAATGAGGCCTTCAACTAAGCCTTCATGGCAAATTTAGGAACTATGCTAGCTATGACTCAAAACAAAGTACCAAATGGAGTAATGTATAATGGTAAGGGTGATCAAGTGGGGTCTACATTAGTAATTTATAAGCAACATGACTCATATGCAGTCAATCATCAAGGGAATTCAAGCATGGATACAAATTCTATAGATACAAACACAAAGATTAAGAGGAAGTCAATTGAGGAAGTTCAAGGGGATACAAATGGTTATTTAATGAATGTTGAAAGAATCATTATAAATACACAAGTTAGTCAAAGAGATAAAAATTTAGAAGTGCTTTCACACCTCATAATTCTCAAGCTATAGGTAGAATAATTCCTCCTAGTTGACAATCAAAATTTAGTGGTCCTTTTACTACCATTGTAGAGAAGATGAAGAGGTCTCATATGAATGTGTCAATTTGGGATACAATGGAAAAACCTAGAAAAACATAACTAATTTAGGAGGAGATATCCAAACTTAATTTCACAACCAAATAGCCTATCTAAAGAGAGGTATCCTTGAAAAACACCATGAATCTAATTGAATGATAGTCAAGTAAACTTGAAAGGGTAGAGAAATCTCCTCCATTATATATATCCATCATTATTAGTGATGCCTTGGTACATAATTATCTCATTTATGTAGATCTAGTACTTGTGTAATGCCCAAGAAAGTACTAGATAAATTAAACTTGAAGTATGAATCCCATGATAAAGGAGTTCTATAATCGAATGGGTCAATTGTCAAGACCATTGACATAATCATAGGTTTGTAAAATATTCTCCATGATTGGCATACATTAACCATTTCTTAGGATGTTTTAGTGGTAGATGTGCCTTCTCATTTTTCACTTTGTTTGTCATGAGAGTTCACTTCTAAAATTGGAGGTTATCTAAATTCAAATAGGTCATATATGGGATTGAATACTAGGTATGGTGCAAAAGTGACAATCAAATTATAACCTCTTTCTTGTTTTCATTTGGAAACTTAAGTTCCTTAAAATTATAATATGAATTAAAATATAATTGAATAATATGATCACCCTAGTGATCAAGAACATCTAACACTCCTTGATGGCATATCTAATTTATATCTTGATGAGTGGGGAGCTGAGCAAGTTGAATTTGAAGAAACTAGTCTTAGAACTTACATACATCATGAAAATTATTATGGAGTCCTTAAAGTCAATCCGAGTAGCATTATATATAAAATTTACATGGGGAAACTATCTTGTACACATGGGTGATGTTGTGAGTATCCTCGCTATGTCAAAAGATGATAGACCTAGTGATCAACCCATTTTACCTGCCAAAGAAGAGAGCACTCTTAAACCTAAACATCAAGAAGAAGTAGATGACATGTGTAAATATCTCAATGTCATTGTGCAAGATTTTAAGGAGTTAAAAATGCTTACAACCTTTTAAAAGGAGTATATACCCAATGATAAGGCAAATCATGATCCATATGAAGACAAAGATGATCTTGGTCTCTTTACCAAGAAAGAAGAAACATTGGAAGACTAATATGTTTTTGAAGAGAATAATTAAGTGTTTGGCAGATTTAAAAACAGTCTTGATGACTCCATAAAGAATACATTTCATGGCTCAGATGCAACTAAAGTTGGGAAATCTTTGATGACTCATTATGATCGATTTTAAGACTATCAAATGAACATGTCAGACATTGATCAAGGTTTTATGTCAAAAAAGTTTTTTGGAGAGATAGGTGGAGTGTTATTGAGTACTCTAAATTAAAAACTTGAAGTTAGTAGAAGATCCAACCATGATAAGTCATTTGACTATCCACACAAGAAAGTGTTCATTGATCAATATGCCTCATATGATAGATTATTTTGTTGGATCACCAGTGATGCAAGGAGCATTGTCCTTGACCCTAGTTGAATAAATGAAGACGTTTATTAACCTCAAGTGTATTTAGGTATCATACATACTAGGATAGGTTTTATTTTTCTTATGTTGGTTTTTGTTTTCCCTAAGTATTCATAAAAACACAAGTGTGAGTTTTGATTCTTGTCTTGTTGCTTGTTTCCTTATTGTTCATGGTGTGTTTAGTGTCTTTTTAAATTATTTTCAACATCAAATGAAGTGTATAGGTGGCTCCATTTACTAAGGATAGGATAAATAAACTAGTCTTTAACATAGTAAGCTTGTTACCCATAGGAAAGTAGCAAAATGTTGACCAAATTTGACCCTAGGTCAAATTAGGTCAACCCATTATATAGTCAAATTTTCTATAAGGTCTTGATAAGTCATAAAATGGTCACATGGTCATGTTTAAGGTCACATTATATGTTTCATCCTTATCATGTGTCATTGTCTTAACATTCCCTTATGTCACATTTTCAATCACTCTAGGTGAGTTATGTGGTTTCCACAAGAATAAAACTATATCAAGAGAATCTCAAATGTAAAAGGTGTTATTTGAGTGTTAGGGAAATATTTTTTAACTAACATGATGCAAGTTTAACATCCCTCCAAGGAGATCATTTAAAAATAGGTAATTAAAGGCAATTTTAAGGCCAAGGATAATCCATATGACATGTGTGAGGCTTTAGGGGGGTCCCTTTAAATTCCCATAAGTTATTTTCAAGATTGATAAGCTTCAATAGGTCTACACTAATAAAAACCAATCTCTCTCTCTCTCTCTCTCTCTCTCTCTCTCTCTCTCTCTCTCTCTCTCTCTCTCTCTCTCTCTCTCTCTCTCTCTCTCTCTCTCTCTCTCTCTCTCTCTCTCTCTCTCTCTCTCTCTCTCTCTCTCTCTCTCACACACACACACACACACACACACACATTACTCTCTTGAGCAAGTGAAACAACTCAAATAGTTTTCTAATGGTATGTATAGAAGGATGAGAGTTGGTCTGAGTACACTTTCAGGTTGAAGGTAGTCTCTATGAGATATCATTCCATGGTCATGGTTTAAGAGTTTGATGATCTATGATTCATGAACCATCACTAATAATGTTGTTGACTCTAAATTGCCTACACATCCCCAATGGCTTTAGGTTTCTCATTTATTTGTTTTTTCTATGTCAACCAAGTAATGAAAATGGTCTTACAAATAATGAAAAATCCTTTCGTGTTGTTTCCAACTAGTTTTACATGTGTGAAGGTGAGGAGATTAATAGAAACATCTCATTGTGCTATAAGAGACCATCATTGAAGTATATAGATAGTATTTTCATCAAATGGTGGTATTTATCTTATATAAGTGACTTTAAATCAAGGTATCACACTTTTGTTTCTCATTTTTAACCATGTAATCTATTTTTTCCTTGGAGGATTTAAATTGAAAGACTTTGAGGTTGATTGAGATGAGTTTTTAGATTATAATTAAGGATTGGGTAGAGTTTTAATATACACAATCAAATCCACTTGTTGGCATGTATGGAGAATATAAAGACCATCCAAAACCTTAAAAATAGGTTATTAACATTTCTAAGACTTAAATGAAAGCTTTCAAGTCATACATGGATCATAGTGTTGATTTTTTAGTCAATTCAAAACTTGTAGTCAACCAAAGTTAAGAAAAGTTACAAATGACCTAGATTACCTTAACTTATGTGAATGAGGTTTTTCTCTTACAAAAGTCCATCTATGGGTAATATTTGATGAGGCCTAAGCATGTTCAATTACTTAGTTCTTGTAGTCTAGATGGAAATTTTAATCCTCAACATTAGATTAATTTGTTTGATCAAGAGAGAATGATTATTGAGGGAAATTCAATTTCATCAAGTTTCTACTATAAACACTCAGTAAACACAGTGCCAAAAGCCCACATGAGCCTATAGCTTGCAATAAAACCTATTGTGTTGATGGTAAATAATTAATACATGGTTTATATGCATGATAAGAGATAACATAGGTGATATATATTCCTATTGGCCTTAGATAAACTAAGAAGAGTTAAACACAGTGCTCAAGAACTTATCTTCACCTATAAGGTCTCATATCTCAAGTAACATTTGCATTTTGATTGAAAACCTATAAAATAAGGATGGTAGAAGGATTAGAAAATGATATAAATGTATATAAAATTAAATTAAATTTTTAATATGGTCTTAGTGAGTTGAGGAAAGACTAATACAATACTCAGACCTAAACCAACTCCTACAGGTTGACATAATCATACACTAGCCTAGGCTATGAAACATGTAGTTTAATTCATAAAAAATGATGAAATGTGGATGAATATTTTGAATAAATAATCAGAGTTATGATATAACTTCCATTTAACCTTTAGGGATAGAGTAAATATAACCATGACTATGCTTCTAACATCAACCTATAGTCCACCTAAACCTTGTTTATAGTCATCAGACCTAGTGAGCTAATTTTGAGGAAATTAATGTTTGAGAGGTATAGAGTTATAATAAATTTATGAAACTTGGTGTAGAGAATAATTAATACCTAATATAATTCCCCATATTATTCTTTAGGTCATATGAATAGAGTATATGCTCTTTTTTCTATCTTAGATAGAGGGCACTCCATAGTCAAGGTGAATCTGCAAACATATGCATAGATGGTAAAAAAGGTGAGTGAAAATTTATAAATGAATTTTGAAATGGAAAATATATTTGGATTAAAATTTAACAAATAACTTATATTATTATATAATAATTAGAAACCTATATGTGGTTAATTACTTAGTCAAACATAGTTAAGCCTATTAGGCGTAAACCCTCATGGCCTCAAAATTGATCCAAATGACTACATGAACTCTCCAAACCATTTGATAATCCTTATAGGGGAATTATAAGATTTATTAAAACCATTTTTTTCCCATAGAGCATCACAAATTTGGTAATTTTGGACCCAATTCTATCGTAGACCTACTTAGAATTTATCCAAGAGCTCGAGAGGCCATATTCTTATGCTCACATCTATATAGATAGGGTGCATAGTGCCTCAAGGTGTTGGGGATAGTTGAGGTGGTACTTATATTTTTATTATTTTTTTTTTTGGTAGTTTAGCATCAAGATTTTATGAATCATTGTTAAGAATAAAAACCTCCAAAACCCCTCTTAAAACCCTTATGCAAATGTGATGGAGAAAATATAATTTGAAATGCATCGAAAAGAGGTAAAATGGACATGAGATTGTCTTGGACATGTCTATCACTCTCTTAGGCTCCATGACATGTATTTGGTTTGTACTATAACTTGTACTGACATACCTACTACTATGTTTCCTACAATATTTGATGTGTTTTAAAGTTTTAGAAGGGGATTGATGAATTACATTCATTTTGGGAGGGATGTGAGACTTTTTCCAAATTATCAAACTCAGTTATCACCATAGTTGTGCGTGAAATACTCTATATTATACAATTCATTATAGGTAGTTTAAAAAGATAGTGAGAAGGCAAAGTGACCACTTAAGTGTGATAGTTAGAAGTGTGTCATTAAAAATTTTGAGTTCTATTTGATATACCAAAGTACAAATGGGTATTATAAAAGGTTTCTACATCCTCTAAAATTCATCTTATTAAACAATGGAACATCAACTAAGTGATAGATGTGAAGATTCAAGCCTAAAGTGATAGTAACTGATTGTAGACAATTAGTGACAAGTGACAAGGATGAGTCCATTAGTTGGAAAGCTGTAGATGACCTGCACTGACCTCATTTCCATCTTCTCATATTATAGGATATGTGGCAATGACACCTATGGTAGTTTTAAATAATCAAGTGAACTCCTCATCATCATGAAGATAGTTTCAAAGCAAGACAATAAAGAGTTTTATGCCAAATTGAGAAAGATGCTCTATTTCAAATTGACACATGTTTATATAACCTTCATGACCTCTTTTCTAATTCATTCTCTTTAATTTTAACTATTTTTCATAGTTTTACACCTATTTTTGTGACCCCTAAGCTTTGCTTCTTATTTCTCCTCTCACATGCTCTATATATTCAATCCTTTTTGTCTTTGTAATAGATCCACAATTAGTATGGAGATGCCATGCTAGTTTTCACATCTCATTTTCCTTTGAATAAATATTTATGAATTTTATTAATTCTCTAAAATATCTTTCTGAAGTGTGTTGAGTGGTTTAGGTGGTTGAAAAGTGATGACCATGCTCTCCTTGCTTTCCATTCTGATCTTATATGTTTTATATGATTGATATCTCTTCTAATAGGTTTCATCAAGTATATGTGGTCTTTAAGAATATATTAAAGTGTGATATGGACTAGTAGTGTTTATTATCATATCTTATTTTCACCTACCTCTATACAGGCATATCAATCTACCTCTATGAGAAATGCTTATTCTAGAAAGACATAGACTTTGTATGCAATCAGAAATTCATCATGTCTATGAATTACCATATTATGATGGGAAGGGTTCTAAAGTCTATAGTATAACACAATATCTCAACAACCCTAATGGATTATTAAGATTTAAAATTTTCACTCTATTCTAATAACAAGAAAGAAAAAATCTAATCTAGTGCACACCAAAGCTTGTGGTATAAAGTGGGGGTTAGAAGTAATAAAAAAAACGTGTATATGAAAATTAAATTAAAATAAGTTTGAGTAACACCATAATACATAAAATATGAAAGATAGTATTATTTGAGCCAACACTTGTGCTACTTCTATCTACTAAAATAGAGGAGAACAAAGTTAGAATATACTAACTTGAATGTGAACCTATTGAGACTCAATCTCTCCCTTGTCCAAAGGGGATTCATAAGAGGTTGTTTTGGTTTGTAAATACCACTAAGAAAGACCAAAACATCCAAAACTTATCCACAACATTAGATTCTCCAAATAAGAAACCTAAGCTAAGTCTTCTCAAGTAGAATGGTGGAAGAGAAAATTGTCAATAAACATGAGCAAGTAATAAATCTTGATTACACATATGAATAATGACCAAAATGATTTTTTATATATAGATGGATCTTTCCATAAATCCTTTCAATAATGTTGGTTATACAGGGTTGACCTAGTCAACCCAATGTGTTTTTAGGGATAATTTACCAAGTTTGAGCTAGGTTAGCCAAAGGGATAAAAATCTAAGAAAGTAAAGAATACCCCTAAACTATACTATGATGACCTAGTTGACCCAATAAAATTGATAGTTCAAAAGGAGTTTAAGATAAGAAAAGGAATAATGAAAGAGGAAAAGATGATAGGAATACTCAAGGGAGGATAAATAGCTTAGGGAAATGTTTTGGCATCTAGTTGGATTGGTAATAATGTGAAAATAATAAACAACAATCATATGAAGCACCAAAGGTCTTCCCACCCCTTTCTTAGTCTACCCATTAAGGTATGCACTTAGAGAAATTGAGTCTTGATGAGTTCCTACAAGATGTAAAGTACCAATAATTGATAAAAGTTGAAAATATTATGTGTATAGATATACCCCACTTGAATCTTATCATGTGTCACTAAGGTGTAATAAGGGATAGTGATTTGATAAAGAACATAAGGACACATAACACTGATGCTAAAAAAAAGTTACAGTATTTTATAAGAAAAAAATAACTAAAAGTAAATGACTGAAAGGAAAACTAATCTAAAAAGCAACTAACTTTTAAGCATGAAATATACTGAGAGGGGGGGGGGTGAATCAGTATATTATATATCTTATAAATATTTCCTTTAACAAAATTCCACTTAATCAAACATTAAAGATATGCAATAAAACTCAAACAATAAACATCCACACAAGATAGAGAGAGACACTAGATATAACGTGGCAACCCAATGTGGGAAAAACCATAAAGAATCATTCTCAAATATATTCATGAGAACAACCCCACATAAGTACCATACCCCTTTACCAAGTACAAACCTCAGTGATAATTCATGAGCACCACCCCATAGGAGCTTCAAACCCCTTTTCCGAGCACCAACCTAGTTGTCATTCATGAGCACCAACCCATAGGAGCACCAACCCCTTTGCCAAGCACCAACTCAGCAACAATTCATGAGCACCAACCCACAGGAGCACCAACCCCTTTGTGTATACCACACACCTATCTCTCAATGTTGCTATCTCAACAAATGATAGATCAATACAACATCACCTTCCTCTCTCTAACTTTAGCTCTTCTAAGCTAGATATAACACATAAAAATCATCTCTCATAATTGATCTTCTAAGATAGATATTACAAATCAACCTCTCACTTCCACATTTACAAATGGCTACTCAAGCCTTTAGTTATAGCTTTCCAAATGACCTTTGGCCTTCCCCCTTTGTGACCTTTCATTCCTCATGGAAAATGGCACCAATCTTGGACGACCCTTCATATCCAAGCATTTGAAAAGTCATGTGGTGACCCTTCATGACCAAAAACGTCTTTCCCACTTTTGTCCTTATCTTTGGTGACTTTTTGTATTCCTTTAAGTGTCCCTTCATGAGAAATTCGCCCTTTACTCTTTTGTCTTCACTTGGTGATTGTTGGTATTCCCCAAGATGACTCTTCATGGAAAAATGTGTCCCATCCTTCTTTTGTCTTTATCCCATGACTCTTTGGCTTCTCCATGGGCCCTTATTTTGTCTCATATGCAGCCAAAAATATATTTGTTAATATTAAATAAATATTAACTCATATTATCCAAGATAAACAATATTAAATGCAATGGGGCTTTTATCACCAATAATACTAAACCTTTGACATCAATGACAATATTTCCAACAATCTCCCCCTTTGTCATTGATGGTAACCTCAATCCTGAAACTGCCACATCCTGTCACCTGCACATACTGTCATCTGAAAGCATATAGTAACTCCCCCTTACTGTAGCTACCTGTACCTATTTCTTGTACCTATTTTTTGCACCTGTACCTGTACCTATTATTCTCCCCCTTTGACATCAATGGAAAAGGGCCTACCAAGAGCTAACACTTAGGTCCCCCTCACTTGATGTTGAACCTTAATGGCAAGAAGTAAGGGAAGTTACTCCCAACTCCTCTCGTCGATATATGAATGTATCCTTTGATCATGCCTTTGACAAGATATCTGACAATACATACACATTTTTCCCTATCTTTGAGCATCTACAATCAACTCATTTGAATATTTTATTCTAATCTCACAACCCTCTTTATGAAACTTTAATGCATATCCTTGATCACATATTTGACTAACACTCAATAGATTATGCTTAAGACCTTTTACATATAAAACATTCTTAGTCTTAGTTCTACCATAATCCAAACTCAAAGTACCTTTTCTGGCTATCCTGGTAGTGGTTTAATCTCCAAACCTTACTGTACCACCATTAATCTTCTTTAGAGAAATGAACTTACATTTATCACCTATCATATGCCTTGAACATCCACTATCAATTAACCATGGCTGATCTTTACCTCCCACATGTAGAGTTGTCTACACCATCATAGAATCTTCATGTTGTTTCTTCTACCATGAACATTTTTTAACCTTCTCCCTGATGAATGGAGCTTTGAAACTTTGATTCTTCTTCTTGATGAATGGAGCTTTGAAACTCTGATCCTTTTTGACTGACTCAAACATGCTTCTGCAATACCGAGCTATGTGTCTAAAGTTGTTGCACTTGTAGCACACTATGGTCTCTTCATTAAAGCTTGATAGAGGAGCAAAAGAGTTATGGCTTCTGCTTGACTCTACCTGGCTTTCCTTCTCCTTATTTCTGAAATTGTTAGCTCTTTTTCTACATTCTACTTTCTTGTGACCATATCCATTACAATAAAAACAATAGCCATAAAAATAAGACTTATCTATATATCTCTGACCTAATTGCCTTTTGTAGCTTTGTTCTCTCCATCCTTCTCTATTTGGAATGTCCTCTATGTTCTTCACTTCTCCCCTTTTTATTTCCTCTTGTGTAAGAGCTTTAGCATAGCTCTTTTTCTTTTCAAATTTGATCCCTATCTTATCTGAATTTGCTTTTTAAATTTCCAATATCTTATTCAGCATGTTAGTGCTATCCTCAAATCTTGAATCACTCACTACTTTATCATTGACTGCTTTCTAAATATCTTCTTTTAAGGAGGCAATTTTAATAGCATACCTTTGACATTCTTGTCTTGTTATTTACAACTAGGCTATGATATTTTCTTCATTCTTCTTATCTTCTTCAAAGTGTACTTATAGATCTTCAATCATTTCATTTGACACTTCTTTATTCTTTTTGATCTGGCGCTTTAACCTTTGATTCTTCTTCTGAACAGCTTCTAACTCTTCTAGGGCACAATTGAGTTCTTCCATATCTACTTCAGCTTCCTCCTCTTCTTCTTGATCATCATCATGTATGGCCATGAATAGAATCTCTTCATCTTCTGAATCACTAACTCCACTATCTTTAACGGAGCTAGGGTCCTTAGAATACAGGCTCTTTTTCTCGAATCCCTTCTTGGATTTGCCCTTTGAAATTCTTCTTGTATGTAGACTTTTCTTCTTCTTCATCTTTAACCTTATCTGGGAATCTAGCTAAAAAATGTTCAATCTTTCCACAATTAAAACATTTAAAAGGTAATTTTCCTTGATATTTACCTGTTCCTCTTTTTGGTATGTGAATGAAAAGTGCTTCATTGTCATCTTCATCATCACTAGAACTATCACTTGATTCTTGAATCTTAGCTTTCTCCTTCATTGATGTCTTGAAAGCCGCTTCTCTCTTTGAGGGTTTATCTTATTCTGTCCGCATCTCATATGCCATGAGAATACCATGAAGCTCATCCATCTTTAACTTGGCTAAATTCTTCATCTCCTCAATTGCCGAAACCTTTGCATCATATCTCATTGGTAGAGATCTCAAAACCTTTTGCACCACCGTTGACTCTTCTAATATTTCTCCAAGACCTTGAATCTGATTTACTATCTGATCAACTTGCAAAAGATAACTTGTTATATCTTCTTCTTCTTCCATCTTCAAACTTTTAAATTGCCTTCTAAAAGTCTACAATTTAGCTTATTGTACCTTTCTATCACCTTTGTAAATATTCTCAAGTTTTACCCAAGTTTCATGAGTAGATTTACATTACATAACTTTAACAAATTCAGATTCACATAAACCACATAAAATAACATTTAAAGCTTTAACATTACATTCACTTGCCTTCTTTTCTACTAGAGTAATTGTAGATGTCTGTGGCTCTTCATATTCCTCCACCATTGATTTCCATATGTCAAATCCAAGGGCCATCATATAAACCTTCATTCTCATCCTTCAAAAATATAATTCATCCCATCAAACAAAGGTGCCTTATTTGTAGAAAATCCTTCCTATGACCTAGCCATCGTGCTTTCTCGATCTACCTTCAAGCTGTAAAACTTTTCAAAAAGGAACTTTCTCTGATACCAATTGTTAAGCATGGAATATATTGAGAGGGGGGGTGAATTAGAATATTATTTATCTTATAAATATTTTTTTTAACAAAATTCCACTTAATCAAACATTAAAGATATGTAATAAAACTCAAACAATAAACATCCACACAAGATAGAGAGACACCAGATATAATGTGGAAACCCAATGTGGGAAAAACCATAGAGAACCAATATCAAATATATTCATGAGAACAACCCCACAGGAGCACCATAACCCTTTTCCAAGTGCAAACCTCAGCTACAATTTGTGAGCACCACCCCACAGGAGCTTCAAACCCCTTTGCCGAGCACCAACCCAGCTGTCATTCATGAGCACCAACCCATAGGAGCACCAACCCATAGGAGCACCAACCCCTTTGCCAAGCACTAACTCGGCAACAATTCATAGCACCAACCCATAGGAGCACCAACCCCTTTGCTAAGCACCAACACAACAATAATATATGAGCACCAACCCACAGGAGCACCAACCCCTTTGTGTGTACCACACACTTATCTCTCAATGTTGCTATCTCAACAAATGATAGATCAATAAAACATCGCCTTCCTCTCTCTCACTTTTGCTCTTCTAAGCTAGATATAAAAAATAAAAATCATCTCTCATAATTGCTCTTCTAAGCTAGATATTACAATATCAAATCAACCTCTCACTTCCACATTTACAAATGGCTACTCAAGCCTTTATTTATAGCTTTCCAAATGACCTTTGGCCTTCCCCCTTTGTGACCTTTCATTCCTCATGGAAAATGGCACCAATCTTGGATGACCCTTCACATCCAAGCATTTGAAAAGTCATGTGGTGACCCTTCATGACCAAAAATGTCTTTCCCACTTTTGTCCTTATCTTTGGTGACTTTTCATATTCCTTTAAGTGTCCCTTCATGAGAAATTCACCCTTTACTCTTTTGTCTTCACTTGGTGACTCTTGGTATTCCCCAAGATGACTCTTCATGGGAAAATATGTCCCATCCTTTTTTTGTCTTTATCCCGTGACTCTTCAGCTTCTCCATGGGCCCTTATTTTGTCTCATATGCAACCAAAAATATATTTGTTAATATTAAATAAATATTAACACATATTAGCCAAGATAAACAATATTAAATGCAATGGGGCCTTTATCACCAATAATACTAAACCTTTGACATCAATGACAATATTTCTAACACTAACTAAAAAAGTAAATGTAATGCGTACCTTGACTTACCTTTATCTCAAGATGGTTGTCTACTATGTTGTTATTTTTTATTGTGTATAGTGTAGAGACTACTTTTTACAAACCCAATAATACGAAACTAAAGAGAAAAAACAAACAAATGCAAGAGAGTTCAAGATAGTTGGTGCTATGAGGATGGGATGTACTTGGGAAATTTGAAAAGTTTAAGTAACAGGTGCTATGTTAAATTAAATTACCAAGTAAAAAACAAGAGTAAATTATGTAACCAAAAATCCAAAGCTACTAAATACCAAAAATTCAAACAAGCTATCCTTAAGCAAGAAAGGCAAACTCACCAAATCAAACTAAGGAGACATGTTAGATATGATGGTAAAAAAAAAAAAAAAAAATGGGTAAAATACTAAAAAAAATTGTAAAACAACATTGATGAGTGAGTAGTAACAATCCACATTTCAATCATCAATGGAAAAAAGAACATAAAAGGGAAAACAACATTATCGACTAAGAAGTAATAATCCAACTACACTCAACAATGGAAAAAGGGTATCAACTCAGCTATCTGTATTATTAAGATAGTTTAATAATGACAAATGGTAGAAGGAAAGTAAATTAAGTGTAGAAATGTTAAATTAATAGTCTAAAGAAGGAAGAAATCCATAGTTTTTCAAACATTTTGTTTCACTCTAAGGATAGATAAAACTAAAAAAAAGTAATTCTAACATGTTTTTAAGAGATGAAGAAGGGAAAAAATATTTGGATTCATAGTTTTCTTATCAAGGGGGGAAATTAAATGGGTGGAGGGGAGAATGAAGGAAAAAAATAAAGGTAGAGGAACTCTTTATCAAAGTCAAGACACTCAAACTATGTTTTTCAAAATAAGAGGACTTTCAACCTTAAGTACTATGAATAACTTTTCTTAGCCACACAAGTATTAGGTTAACAAAGGCAGTATATAGATCATCCCATGAAGGCTAAATACATGAAAAATAAAAATGGACTTACCTCCCCACAATGTGTTCCCCATTCCTCAAGACCCTTTTCAAATCCATCGGTCTACAATGAAGATTGGGTACTTACATGACAAAGTAGGTATCACCAAATAGTTTTTTAAATTTCCCTATTTCAATCTACTAGCCTACCATACCCTAAAGGACCTTGGCTCTATGTGAGGCCAACTATGGAGTTTGAGCTTTGATTAGAGATAAGAGATGTGCTTGAAATCATATCTTTTTTGGTGTGAATTTGAATTTTAAGATTTGTTGTTACCTTTTAGATATAATTGACTTTTGTTTTCAAATGATTTGGATTTTAACTTTATTGATGGATTTTTCTATTCCTCCTTCATACAAGATTGGAAAACCAAACATGGGTGCTATAGATGAATTTAATTTTAATACTTGGGACAAGGTTTCTAAGGGAGAGAAATTCAAGATAATTGGGTCTAAGAGTCTCATAAATATAATTGAAATAAAAGTTCTATCTTAAATTAGACCTTTTTTTAATCCAATGGAGAGTTGAAAGGAAGGGGAAATCAAGAGGAATGACACATGGAACAATTTTAATTTCATTAAATTGAAAAAAATGTGACAAATGGAAAAAATGGATACAATGATAGTAAAGTGTGATTTTTTATCATAGGAATGAGGGAAATGGACTAAAATATGCTAACATATATTGTTGTGCAAATTTCATCTAGAAAAAAATTTAAAAGCTAAAGTTGATAAAAAGGATCAAGAACATGAAAAGGTGGTAATTTTATGAGGGGTATGTCCTATCCATGGTATTACACTAAAAATTCATAAAATAAGGAAAATATAAAGAAAAGAGATGTTAGTTTTGAGAGGGACAACAAGTCCTATCCGTGGTCTTACAAAGCAACTCACTAAAGAGAAATCCAAAGGGTTCCAAAATAACATTGACAAGCAACAACAATGAGATAAATAGATAAAATATGGTGATTTTGTGAGGGATGTCAGGTCCTATCCATGTTCTTAGAAAGTAACTCACAAAATAAAAACCTAAGAGGTGAAAAAAATAAGAGAAAATGCAAGAAGATAAAGAAGACTATGGTACATCAAGAAACCAAAAGACCAAAAGGGAGGACTAAAAGTTTTCAAAAGGTAGAAAAATGATTCAAAGGGAGAAACCCATCCTTAAGTAACCCAAAAAAAATGTTAAATATACACAGATATAAAACATGATAAGAAGTAAATGTTTAGGCAAATTACTCTTTAAGGAATTGAGCATTGTTTAGCTCTTTGAAAACATGGCCTTCATTTGTTTGAAGATGGTAAGTGCTTAGACTAAGAATATTTTTAAATAAATATGGACCACACCATTTTTAATTATATTTACCTTCTTGTCATGAGTGTAATATAATTTAAGGAAAAGATTACCAACATTAAAAGTGCAGATTTTAACATGTTTGTTATGTTGGCAAGTGATATGAGCCTTATATTGGTGGCTAAGTTGTAAGGTAGAAAAATGAAGTTCATCAAGAAGTTCAAGGTCATGAAGGTGAGGATAATGAAATTATTCATCAAGAATAATTTCATGAAGAGATATACAAAGAGAGGGAAGCTCCAATTCTAAAGGAAGTACCGACTCAGAACCATAGAGTAGAGAAAATGGATTTTCCCCAGTGGTAGTGTGTATGCTAGTCTAATATGCCCAAAGTGTAGGGAAAAGATGGATATGTCAATTTGTGCAGCTTTCATGAATTGTATTTTGAAGAATTTTGTTAATAATTTTATTAGTAGCCTCATCTTGACCATTGTATTGTAAATGATAAGGCATGAAAAACTTGTGATTGATCTTGAATTTGTTGTAAAGATATTTAACACGTTTATTTTTTAAATTACCACCATTATCAAAAATTATGGTATAGGGGATGCCAAAGTGACAAATAATTTGGTTAAGAATAAATTTCAAAATGGTAGGACTAGTGATGTTAATGAGGGTCATGGCTTCTACCCACTTGGTAAAATATTTTGTAGAAGTGATGATAAATACATGCCCATCTAAGGAGTGACGAAGTTTACCAAGATCAAATTGCCATATGGAAACTGGCCATGGAAATTTGATAGTTTGAAGTTTGGTAGGAGGTAAATGGATAAGATCATCATGAAGCTAAAAAGGAGTGAATTTTTAAGCATATTAAATTTCATCCTTTTCAAGAGTAGGTCAAAAGTAACCCATACATAGGCATTTTCATGTTGTACCATGTCCACTATAGTGACTACTACAAATTCCCGCATGAGCTTATTCAAGAAGAGGAAGGATTTCATTTTGCATAACACAATGGAGCAAGGTACCTTCAGTGTTTTCATAGTAAAGGAATGTCAAAATACATTCTTGAAATCTTATTTACAAATTCATGTCTTTTCAAAAGAATCTAAATTATGAGGTCAAGTTTGGTGTTTTAAGTGTTTAATGATGTATTTATACCAAGGGCTTTGTCTAATGGTAAAAACCTCAATATGATAGAGAACTAAATCTGATGGTTGAGTTGAATATGGAGATTTTCTTATTTATATAAGAAAAGAAGGATTGTAAAGAACTTAATGTGGATGACATATAGAAGTTGAAGAGGTAAGAGAATCAACAATGGAATTTTGATCTCTAGGAAAAGGTTCAATAGTCAAATAGATAAAATCCTTAGCAGGAGTGGTTTCAATTTGATGATAGGTAATAAGGTTATCACTTTTACATTGATAGTCACCATTAACTTGATGGAAAATAAGCTGAGAATCACCTAAAGCATGGAGGTATTAAATGTTTAAATCAAGTGCAACTCACATGCCTAAAATAAAATATTCATAATCAACCATATTATTGGTGACATCAAAGGTGAAGAAAAAAGATAAATGAATGATCTTACCAAGAGGACTAATGAGAATATAACATACACTAACTCCTTAAAGTCATTTATCACCATAAATGTTAATGATCCAAGTATCCTCCTGCAAGTTAACATTGATTATAGGGAGATATTCGATAATTACCTTTGGTTTAGTAGTACCAAAAGGAGTGGAAGATTATTCAAGTTGATTAGCTTCAATATCAGTGGTAAATATATGAAAGTAATCTTTAAGAGAGATAGCTTTATTAATAAATTCAATGTAAAGGATATTTTCATCTAGAAGGGAATAAGTGGCTAGAATAGAAGCTACAACAAGTTGATCAACTATGACTTGCCCTTTAATAGATTTTTGGGTGATGATGAGAAGATTAAATTCCATAAGGAGGACCATCCATTTTCCAATTCTATCTCTAGGAAGAAAGGCTTTGGAGAAGAAATGATGAAGGTGGTACGAATGAAAAATCACATAAGTTATTTGGTAAAGCATATAATGATAAATATTTTTAGCAACAAAATAGATAGAAAAGTAGTTATGATCAATTTTGGTATAACATGTTTCATATTTAATGAGGACATGACTAATGTAGTAGATAACATACTCTCTTCTCATATTGTCTTGTTGGGGGGATCATTGAGCCAACTAAAATAGGTGTGGAAGAAGTATATAGAACCAAATTTTTATCATTAGAAGGAGGATGAAGTATAGGGGGATGAAGTAATGACTCTTTCATGTTATCAAAGGCTTTTTAACATGGATCCATCTGTTCTAAAGTATTATTTTTATTGAAAAGGGAATTCATGGAGTGAATTCAATATGTCATTTTGGTGATGAGTCATCTAATTTTCCAAAGCTTACCTAAATAAGTACTAATGTTAGGAATAGAATGAAGAATATATATAGGCATGTTGTTGATAACACTAATTTTTGTAGGATAAATGTCAATGTTGTGGAGAGAGACTAAGAATCCTAACAATTTGTTAGATGTGACTCTAAAGACACATTTATAAGGATTAAGTCTAACTTTATATTTAAGGAGAAGATCAAAGATGATAGTAAGACTAGAAATATAATTTTTACAATGCTTAGATTTAGAAATAAGATCATCCACATAAGTTTCAATAATTTTGTGAATAAGATCATGAAATATGAGTCATTGCATGCTGTTAAGTGGCTCCAAAATTGTTGAGACCCAAGGGCATTTTGACACAGTAATAGGTTCCCCAATACATGGTGAAAGTAGTCTTATGTTGGTCTTCAAGAGTGATATGAATCTAATTGTATCCTAAAAAACCATCCATAAGATATAACATTTTGTAACTAGCCATTAAATCAATAATGACATCTATTAAAGGTAAGGGGAAGTTATCTTTTAGATAGGCAAGATTTAGGTTGTGGAGATAAATACAAATGAGAATAATCATAGTGCATTATTCCAAATGGGAATAATGTTGGATACCCATTTATAATAAACCATTGGTTTGATAAATTTAACATCAATTAATTTGATGATTTCCTTATGACAACAATTAAAACTTTAGGTGGAAATTTTATTTGCTTTTGATGTACAATCTTGGCATCAGGATAAGTAATGATGTTATGCACCATAATTCTAAGGTCAATTCCAAGCATATCCTAATAGTACCAAGCAAAATATTTACAATATTTTTCAAAGAAAAACTAAAATCAACATATTTCATAAGTGAAAGCTCTCGAAAAACTATAATTAGTTGGGGAAAAGATGGGGTACCATAATCAATATGAGTGTTTTCTTAAATAATCATAGAATTAACATCTTCAAAGTGTGATCCAAAACTTGAAAAGCTTTGGTTGAAATGTAATTCAGAAATAAGACAACGCAATTTAAATAATGCTATCTCTGAAAAGAAATTTTTTATTTATCAAAATTGCAGACCCAAACATATGCTTATCTCTAAAAAGAGATGTCTAATTTCCATTTCAAGTTACATATTCATTTATACATGTTTTGAAGGTGTGAGGAGGATGTGTAAGGTTACCAATATCGAGGGAGATGAATTTGTTTGACTTCCACATTTTACAACAATACAGAATTTGAGGAACTACTATTTTTAGAAACTTACTATTTTTAGACTGCACTACTAAAATTGAAATTTTGGACACTTCCATTTGGTTTTACGGGGTCAAACTTCATTTAAAAAATCTCCATTCCATCTCGCAATGTTCCCCTCATTATTAGCTTTCCAAAAGTTTAAACGGTGAGTCAATTGGAGCTACGGTGCAAAAGTTATGGCTCCCAAAAGTTTTGCCATCAATTGGGGTAGACCCATCACCTAAATTGTCATCTAGATTGTTGTCTGGATCATTCCTCCCTCCTTGAGAAGAAATGGTCCCCATTGCATCAATATTTTTCATCAAGTGTGGTAGTTGTACTTTGATTTTATTCTCGATGCATACTTGGAAGGGACTGTGATTTATGGAACTCTGCAAGGCCCAATTGTTCACCATTTCTGTCTGACCATCAGTGTGTGAATGGAAGGCCATGAACTTCTTTAGCTCGGTATCTATTTTCTTCTATTGTTATGTTTTTTGTGTAGTTAGGGCTATAACATCAGCCCTTTTGGATTCCTATGGCTTGACCACCATGAGAACAAATTTCTTGGCACTAATCAGAGAGACAGATGTAGAAGGTGGTACTTTTGGTACCCTATAGTGTTGTTTTCCAAGAGTGAGAGTGATCCTTCTAGTTCTTGATTCATATATACCATGTCGATCATACATGAATGGCTAACCAAAGAGTACATCACAAACATCTAGAATGACCACATCACATAAGACCTCATCTTGGAAAGGTTGTATTGCATATGAGAGAAGACATTGGTGGGTGACATAGAGGTTTCTCCCTGGACTCAACCATCCAATAATGTATGGTTTTGGGTGAGGCTTCATAGACAGATTTAGGTTTTTCACAAGATCAGTAGAGATTAAATTCTTTTGACTTCCACTATCTAGAATGAAATGTAGAGGATTACATTTCACCCATAACTTAGAGTGAAACAACCTTTCCTTGTCATCTAGCATCTTGTCATGTATCTGTGATGAAGCAACAATGGCTTTAGGATCAGCATCTATAATTTCTTCTTCAACCTCTTCGACTGTAGGGTCTATATGAGGTAGAGCAGAGGATTATGACTCAAAAAGTAGTGATTTGATAGCTTGACATTCTTATTTGGAGTGAGTTCTAGATTTGTGATAATCACACCACTTCCTAGTATTTCCTTCCCTTTGCTTCCAATTTTGGCCTCGTGTTTTACCTTCTTTGTCACTTTTCCATTTTGAAGACTGATTCTTTATATTCATTCTTCCATGCTTCTGCTCAATCTTCACTGTGAACTTGTATGCCTCACCGATGGTTTCCAAATTGAAGAGTTCCATTTCTCCCCATATGTACCATTGTAGTCCACCATGATATTTGAGAACCTTATGTTTATCACTTTCTTAGATTCCCAATCTCGCAAATAGAGAATGAAAAATGTTAGTGTAATCTTGAATAGATTGTTCCTTGCCTTGGTGAAGTTGTTGCCACTCTATATATAAATTGTCATATGCTCCAGTGGGGTAGTATTCTTCCTTTATAGCATCTATGGAATCATCCCATGTAGGTTTTATCTTAAGGCCAATATCATCTGCACTAAATCTCTTTTTTACACTTCCCACCAATTTTTGACAGGCAATGATGCTTTTAGAAGAGCAAAAGTAATCTTCTCTTTATCAATGAATTTATTTACAGAAAAATAAGATGACAATTGATCTAACCAATTTTATACTACATCAGCATTGATTTTGCCTTCAAATGTAGGGATATCAAAATTCACCTGAACCTTGAAGGGTGTTAGGGCACTGAAAGGATGTGCAGGTGCGGATGAGGATCCAAAATTTCCCATCGAGATTTGTTGGAGAATTTGAGTGAATTGTTGTTGCATCTATGCTTGTTTTTGTTAGAGGGATTCATTCACCATTTCCTTGAAATGATTGGATGCCTCAGTGTTGTCTACCATTTGAAGTCATTTGGAGTGAATAGGTGGATATTCTATTGGTTCGATTTTCTACCCAAGCTTCTTGTAATCTAACCTCATCCTCAGGATCATACACTATAAAGACAAACCTAGCTCTGATACCACTGATCCAAAAAATCAAAAAGCTTTGGTTGAAATATAATTCAGAAATAAGAACAACATAATTCAAATAATGCTATCTCTTAAAAGAGATGTTTTATTTATCAAAATTGTAGACCTAAACATATGCTTATCTCTGAAAAGAGATGTCTAATTTCCATTTCAGGTTACATCTTCATTTATAAATGTTTTGAACATGTGGGGAGGATGTGGAAGGTCACCAATCTTGAGGGAGATGAATTGGTTTGACTTCCATGATTTACAACAATACAAAATTCGAGGAATTACTATTTTTAGAAACTTCCTATTTAAAGACTGCACTACTAAAATTGAAATTTGGGACACTTTTATTGGATTTTATGAGGTCAAAATTCATTGAGAAAATCTCCATGCCATCTTATGACATTCCCCTCATTATTAGCTTTCCAACGGTTCAAACGGTAAGTCAATTGGAGCTACGGTACAAAAGTTATGGCTCCCGAAAGTTCTGCCATCAATTGGGGTAGACCCATCACCCGAATTGTCATCTGGATTGTTGTCTAGATCAAAGTGATATGGTGCATTAGGTAAGGAAGAAATTTAATTTTTTTAATATCAATGATAGCGACAAAGTTTTTGAAGCAAGGAGTTTTAGTTTTGAAATTTCCAAGTTTATGATGTTTCCAAGGAAGTTGAGGTTCTTGAACATGGAGTAACTCAAGAATAGCTTTGTCACTAGGCAAGTTAGGAAGATGACCATAATATTTAACATCTAATTCAAGATCAATAATTTTATTATCATGGCTATCATACTCAGAATGAACTTGACAGACATCGGTTACCTTGGCATCAAGCATAATTTTAGGAGTAGAAGAAGTAGATGGAATATAAGACATGGGTATATTTGTGGATTCAAGGATGGGAGAAGGATATGATGGAATGATTGGATCCAAAAGTGTATGAAATTTTGAAGGTTAGAAAGGCACAATTTGTTCTATCACCCATGGAGTATCAATAAGAGGAAGATTGATGGGAGGTACATGACCCTCAAGATCTAAGGTACAATTCATATAAATGTTAAACACATACCAATTAAAAGCATGAATTTGTGCTAAATGTTTTTGGTAATACTATACATCCAAGTATCTATATTGATCTTGGGACATGATATAGTTATCATCATATGTTGGAGAAATTGTACAAGCTTGAGAATTAGGAGGAAGTTCAGAAGGTGAAATCCCAATATTACTGAATGTACAAGAAGACATGATATGAGGATCTTTAAATAATTTAGCTACACTAAAATCATTTAAAGGCATATTCTGGTAAATAAGGCTCTTGATTATTATATGGAGGGGGAAAATTGACAATCTCATCAATAAGAGGAATAATTTAGTCTCTTGGTAATAGAGAAGGAGGAAGCCATTGTGAAATTTATAAAGGCAAATTGGTAGTATTGCAAGTGTGTTACAATTAATTGGGATCATCATCATCAGAATCCAAAAGAGTAACCTATAGATCAGGAATCATGTTGATGAACTTAGGTAGAGGAGCATTGTTAATTATAGGTTTTATAGGAATATGATATTGAGATATAGGATTAACAAGTTGGATACTTCATAGATTATGATTAGCCTCATACTTGTACCATTTTAGATTATGGAAAAATTTAATGCATTGACTACCAGAAGAAGCAATAGCTCACATTTGATGGGTTCATGGATGACCAAGAAGGATATTTTAAGATAAAAGGAGATCAAGGACCATAAGCTTGGTTTGAATGGTCTTAGGTCTTATGGTTAATGGAAGCCAAATACAACCAAGTGGTTTTTGATTACTCTTATCAAAACCATGAAAAGTAAGATGGGTTTGCTTAAGATGATCTTTGTTATAACTAATTTGTTTTATAATCCATAATTATGTCACATTAATACTAGAGCCTTCATCAACTAAGAATTTTTGAATAAGAGTGGTATTTATAGGTATTTTGATAAAGAGTGGTAGGTCATCAACACAAAATAGAATTTCATCAATAATCATGTCCTCTTCAAGGAATTCAATAGAAGGTTTGGAAGAGGGACATGAGGTTTCAATGGTGTTGATATTAGTAGGTTGAGAATCAATATAATGTGGTTCTTCATCAATGGAGGATGGATCTTTAATTTATTAAATTTTTTACATAAGCAATTTTTGATGATAGGCTGAAGTGTTAACCAATTCCATAAGAGTAATCTTACAAGGCATAGAGTTGAGTTATTCAAGAAAATTCAAATGAGATTTAGAAGAAATAGCATGATTTTTATAAGGTAATTTAGTTTTGAAAGGCATAGATTTGGTTGGAGGATCGAAAGGAAGAAATTATTCCTCGGGTGCTTTAAAATCAACATTAGTGGTGGTAGTGTCTTTAAGAAGTTGTTATTCTAAAGTTGGACTTTTGGGATTGGTAATGGGATCTTTGTGAGCCATTTTATGATGATAATTGACCTTGGTATTGTTGAAATATTGAGAGATGTTATAATATTTATGGTAATTAGCATCGATGGCACAAACATCCTTGATATTTTCTTGAATATTAGAAGAAGATTTTTGGTTATTAGAGGTAGAATTTTTGAAAGTTTGTCATTTATGGGAAGTAGTAGTGTATTATTTATGACAAAGATTAATCATAGATTCATGATTGAACAAGTCACTAAGCATATAGGAAACAAAAAATTTATTTATCCCTCTACAAGATTTATGAGAATGCCCAATATTAGCATGGAACCAACAAAATAGATTACGATCATACCACTTAGGAGGAGCATTGGGATAAATGAAAGGTTTTGAGGGTGGTAGTAATTATTTAATTTGTTGAATTGAAAGAGGTGTATGAGAAGGTGAAGGAATATCAATCTTGTTAACTCCTAATTTTTTTTGCTAAGAATTACTAAAGATATCATTAGATATTTGGAAAAATCCTTTGATAAGTTTAGGATTAGGTTTGAATTTCTTCATTAGAAAATCTTGATGCTTAGCTTGATCAAGAGCTTTATTAAGTGTTAGAGGAATAAAATATTAAACCTTATATCATATAGTATGATCTAAAGCCATGATAAATATTTTTAATAAGTTGTCATCATCATGTTATGATAAACTTTATGAGCTAAATATTTCCATATTTTAATAAAGTCATGAGCTAATCTAGTTGGGGATTGCTTAGCATTGATAAAATTGCTAAGACTATTTTTGGGAAGATCATTGTGTTGAAACTCTTTAACTAAAGGATTAACCAAATCTTCAAGTTTGAAAATAGAATGTTGGGGTAGTGGATTATACCATTCTAATACATCACTGGTAAATTTTTTGACTAGGTAAAGTTTTTAGTAGTGGTAAATGTATTAGTTTGGATTCACTCTTTGTAAAGGTTACAAAATGATTTTAAAAATGAGGTAGGGTCATTAGTCTCATCATATTTGATAATTGGATATATGTTACCAATATCAATGGAAATAATAAAGGGAGCTAAAAGCTCATTTTGAAAGGTTTGAAGAATCTTGTTATTCATTATGGGTTGAGAAATAACATTACTCGAGGCATCCCTAAGATGTGGGGGAATATAATTAGGATTAGTTTGAGGATGAATAGTTGGAGTTTGATTAGCCACATTGATTAAGTGTTGTTGAAGTTCCATCATTTGGTTGGTATTAGAATTTTTCATAATGTTCATTTGTTGAATGACTTGGGCTAAAATTTGGGTTGTATCGAGAGGTGGGTTGGTATTTGTAGGAGCATTACCCATATTAGTATTAAGGAGAGGATTGATAGAAGAAAAATTAGTGGGATTGTTAAGTAAACTTGTATCAATCACAACCACATTAGCTTGAATATTTTGAGAAGTTTCTTGGTAATTATATAAAGGATCATATCCATCAAATTTATATTGAGGTGTTATATATACCATATTATAGCTCATAGATGAAGGAGGAGAAGAGATGCCCCAATATTGATGGTGCTCTTGGGAGGAAAAGAGGGGAAGAAATGAACATTCCATATAGTACCTAAATGGATTTAATCTATCCAAGAAGATTCTAATAGGAGATTTTATCCTGATTGAAGAGAGATGAACATAATGTAAATTTTGGAATGATAGAGAGTTAGATTGACAAATAGGGAAAGCAAAAAATAGTACAAGGTTGATTGGGTTAATTCAGTATAGAAAATATGGTCTATAAACTATACACGATCAACTAGGTTGATCTAATATAGTAAATGGAGGCAGGAAAAAGATGGAAAAGGAGCTATAAAATGTTCAAGGTTGATCTAGTATAGTGAATAGTAGCTAAAAAATACACAGGGTCAATTGGGTCAATCTAGTATAGTAGATAGGGAGAAAGAGAGATTATAATACATTATGAATTGAAACAAGATAATTTTTGTAGTTAATCTAGGAAAGCAAGATTTAAAAAGAATCAAACAATCAATTGGATCAATGCTAGCCAATCCAATTAAGGCTCACAAAACAAAACCTTGAACAAACACTAGATAATGCAAGTTTTTGTGCACATAATTGAATATAAAGTAGTAAAACAACTTAAAAATTAAAGCTAACTAATTGGTTAACCTAATTTTTAATCAGATTATTAATAATGATTTTAAATTTTATTTGAAGTTGGCTTATAAGTAAGATACTAGATATCAATCTACGGATGGTTTTAGGTAGTTTGGTTTGAAAGGGGATGAAGTGGCAATGATATAGGCTTGGTATTGGGGCCTACCCATTCACTTAACATAATAAAATAATAAGAGTGTCATGTGCTTAGCTAGAATATACCATTAACCATGATTTATACTTGACCAAAACATCAAGTTGGTTTCCCCCTTGGTGATGAAATCCAAGTAGGTTGGCCTAGGTTATACAAGATGATAAAGTGATTTTTAATGTTTTTTTGATTTGGTCATGTGTACATAAAATAGAAATAGTGAAATTAAGTGATAAATTGAAAATCCCTGACTTAAACTATGTGAACTATTCTAAGCATACAAGCAATGGGAAAAGAAATGTGTGAGCTAATTACTAACAAATACAAGGTCAATTTAAACTTTGAAACAAGTTATAGTGTTGAAACTATATTTAAAAAATATAGAACATGGTTGATATTGTCAAACTTATACTATAAAGTAAAGACTAAATATTAATTGGGTCAATAGTATCAATCTAGTTATTTTAGATAGCACACAAAACATAGAACTAGATTGGTAGTGTTGATCCAGTTGACTACGCAAGGGAAATTTTAAAGAATTCAAATTATGAAATGAAATATAGAAAAGAAAAAAATAGAGAATTAGAAAGGAACCTTGATGGATCAAATATGTAATGAAGAAGATTGTTGGTCTATAACCTAGATGTATACTTGAGGAACATACAAACTAGGTTGATAGAATAGATCAAGCTATACAAGAACATGATGAAAGAGTGTTAAAACTATAAGCGGTCAATTGGGTTAACTGAGTAGGATAAACTAGGTGTCTGAAAGGCTAGAACATTATACTAAGTTAACTAGGTTAATCCAATTTTTTGTTCTTAAAAATTATGCATAAATATAAAAAGATGGGATGACAAAATCAATCCATTATGTCAAAATATATGATAAAAATGATGATCAAAACAAATGAAATGAATGAAGGAAAAAGTGAGCAAATACTGCAAGGTTTAGTTCACATTGGGTTAAGTAGAATGTATGGAATCAAAAAAGCATCATGTCTATGAATTAATCCTAGATCAGATAAGATAAATCACACCAATACTTTTGATTAGGATACACTTGTTAAGAGGGAGCATGACCAACATAGGGATCTACTAGACCTGTGTTTTTATACGAGATTTCGCTTTTCACATTCAAGAAAGGAAAAATGAGAAACTAAGAAGAATGGACGAGGGTTTGTATATACCCAGATTGTGGACTTGTGCACCAGATTCAGATGATAGCAGGAACTCCTCTTAGGTTGTGAAGGATGACACCTGAAAGAGAAAGAGACTAGAACATGAAAAACATTAGATGACAAGAAAGTGGACTACCAAGCAAAGGCTTGGTCCTAGAAGCACGAAGGCTTCTCAGAGGATGACAGTCCACTATTAAAAACAAAATATTTAACAAAAATAGAAATAATGAAGGATAGAATGAAGAAGATAAAAAGCAAATCCGTACCTGATATGTAGTAATCTACTTTGCATGGTCACCGATATTGGTGGTTCTATCGGCGTCGATCAAGGAAGGTCACCGACGTCAGTTAGGCTGCCGATGTCGGTATGGGAAATGGTTGAGGTCAGTTGGGGTACTAGCCAAAGATGAGTTTCAAGTCTGGTTTTTAGTCTGCAGAATGGTCTGAGGTTTCATCTACGGGTTAGAGAGCCTATTTGAGGGTCAGAGGGATTATTTGGGGGTCTGAGGGACTATTTTTAGGGTCTGAGGGACTAAGAATATTGTTTTGGAATGGACTAGATGGGTGACAGAGGCAAAAGGAGGTTGAACGGGAGACAGGGATCCGAGAAGGCTTTTCAGCCTCTTAGGGAAGAATAAGGAAGGTTGTGGACAGTGGGCTGGATTAGTAGGTAAATTCAAATAAGAAATGAAATGAAAATAAGAAAGTACTTACCTCATACTTGTTAAAGGAAGAATGGAGAAAACTTGTTGTTGGAGCTATTGAGGGACCTGTAAATGCCAAGAGCCTGGAGCTATCTCTGCAGGGTACCTGTAGCTGCTAATGCTTGCTGTGCAAGAAGGAGAGAGAGAGAATTCAAATGCCAAGCATCCAAAGAGTTCACATTCATGGGGGGTGAGAAAATTTGCAAAAAATGGTTTTGAAGGCAACCAATGCCAGTAGAACTGTCGATGTCAGTCGCATAATGGCCGACGTCAGTGGCAGAAGAATGGGGATAGAGGCTAAAATTAGCCTCTGTCTGTTCTTGCACATTGCCAGGTCAAAAGGCCACAAGGAGGGCATAAATGGATGTGGGAGGAAGGATTAAGAGAGGATTTGGGTAATAAAGGCTAGGAGAGAGGTGGGGGCATCCAAGGAGGGGATCCAAGGTGGCATGGGTGAGGTGGAAAGGGGCCACCAATTTAAAATATTTGATTTATTTTGATTTAAAATTGAGGGGGCTTAGGAAAAGTGTTAGGAAATAGACCAAAGGGGCAAAGGGGGAGGACAACCTAGGGGGTAGACATGATTTTGGTGTCTACATTTTCCCCTTTTTGTCTTGTTGGTTATTCTTAACAAACTACAAGACAAAAATAGGAGTTGATTGCCCCAGGTATGGGATGAGGTGTTCCCCCCTAAAAGTAGGAGTCGAGGGAAGGGAACCTAAGATTGAGTGTCGATTTGATAGAGAGATGGATAGAGAGGGTGAGTGTGAAAGCTATAATAGTCATGATTGCATGTATACCACTTCACGGGATGGTCAGGTTAAATTATCACAGGTCGAGGGTCAAAGAGTGCCAAAATTGAAATAATCGGGCCCCAGCATTTGGTCATAGCTGATCAAGTAATTCAATCTAAGCTGAAGCTTGAATGTTCATCATGTTCTAGGTATCCCAGGCTCAAGAAGTGCTCTTGGAAACACGAAAATGTCATATGTAGTTGGGATCAATTGGCTTATAATCCTATACTTGTGAAGGTCATTTATAGTCTGCACACAATTTTGCTAACCATTTGTGAGGTAGCATACATGAAAAAACAACCAAGGCAACATTTGTCTTGGAAGTGGTAAGTGTTTGAGGAGATAGTCGTGATCTCCAAGGTCTGGTGGTTGAGGCAGGTAGAGGTAAAAGTGATCTCAATCATGCCCCAAGGGGCCAAGAGGACTTCTACTAGAGAGCTGACTGATTGGGGGCATGATTTTAGGTAATGAGGAGGTTTGAAGGCTGTCGATGCCGATGATAAAACTAACGTCTATGGCCCAAAGGGACTGACGTTGATAGAAATTGACCGACGTCGATGGCCTAGGCCACGCAAATGCTGACATTAGTGGCCTACCAAATCTGACAAAACTAGATTAGCAGCCCACCAAAAGTTATTTTCTACTTGTTGACTGAGAGAAAAAAGAGCTCTAGAGTTGATTGAGTGAAAGTGACCCAGAGTTGATCAAGTGAGCGGGGTGAGGTGGCAGATAGGCATTGGTGGAGAGAGGGAGTGAGTTGGAGAGTGGTTGGAGGCTGCAGAGGCATTTGTGGGCCAGGTGAAGTGTAAGGGCAAAAAGACATAGTGGAGATGGTAGAGGGGAGTAGAGGACCCATGGGAGGTCCACCACTAGTGGCACCCATCGTGCCACCACACCGATGACGCTGAGATGAGGTAGGAGGCCCTAATGAGCTTAATTGGTTGATTTTAGTTTTGATTTGGTTTTTGAAATTTTAGTTGTTTTAGGCAAAAATTGAGGGGGGAGGGTAGCTACGAAGGTGGGTGGGGGGTCTAGGATAGGTTAGGAGGCATTTAGGAGGGATTGGGGGGTAAAGGGTGGTCAAAATGGGGAAGCCCTAATTTTAGGGCTCACCCCATTCAGCTCTAGGGCTAAACCAATCGCCCATGTCGGCAGGTTTGCCAACATCAGCTGATCGGAGATCGGTGTCGATCACTTTCCTATCGACGTCAGTCACTAAGTAACTAACATTGGTTAGTTAAGCTTTGACATCAGCATGCAAACTGATGTTAGTGGATGCCTGGTCAGAGAGAGGTTGAAAATTGCCAAGTCAAAGGGTTAAAGCTATGCCAAGGGCTTCCCAAGTGTCAGGATAGCCATAGACGGTCAAGTAGAAGGTCAAGTAGATAGATGAAAGGGCACATAAGTGAGCTAGGTCTCACAAAAGGAAAAAAGAGTCATGGGGATTGAGAGTTACATTGATATGGGTTAGATTGGTTGGATGCAGGTGAGGTAGACACTGATACTATGGGATTGACTATCGACATTGCTGATGCAGATGTGTCAGGACATTACCATGGAGGAGTGGGTGTAGATGAGCATAGTGGGACTTGGTGGGCTACGGCGATACTATAGAGTGGTGAGAGATGTGAGCTTGATGGTGGCACTGATCGAGTGGTGGGACCATTCCACCAACACTTTCCACCTACCCACGAGAGAGATGACGGTGATGGTTGAGGATGTATACCAGATTTTGCAACTACCGATACACAGAGCAAACTTATATGCGTGCTCAAGAGAGGCACATAATGTACACATGGTGACATTGTTTGGTGAGCATGCAGCTGAGGTGAGTTATCACTTAGCCAATTTTGCTTATGAGCCATTGTATGTGATAGATGAGGATGTGCATCGGTTGGTGGTCCTTATGATGATTGGTATCATGGTCTATGCACTACCAGATGCATAGGGAGGCAGGTTTCTGATTGTTATGACTAGAGTGTTGACAGAGATGATAGAGTAGCAGATAGTGTTTGCTTGGGTGCTTGTCTTTTTGGCTCAGGTATACAGAGAGCTATGGGGCATCAGTTAGTGGCAGTGGTATAGTCTGTGTGTGGGCCACCTTCTGGACTGCTAGGCTTATGAGCACATCATGGTCACCTGACCTCTCAGCCTCCAAGTGGTGATTCAGGCCAGCTTTAGGGTTAGATTTAGGCAATGGCACGAGGTGATGGCATAGATGTGGGTGGACGGAGTGGTCAGAGATATTGACCATTATAGAGGGGTACTAGAGGCCCTGATCCTAGTAGATATCATCTGGAGACCGTACTTGGTGTATCCAGTGTTTAAAGACTAGGGGGAGCAGTTGGTTGGGGTATAAAGCCTGAGATAGGTTAGGGGTAGGCGATTCAGTGAGCTCGAGAGGGTGCCAATGGAGAGAGTGTGGTGCCAGTTTGGGTTGCTTTAGGATGTGCCACTCGCCTTCCCACTGTATAGATGGGATGACATTGAGGCATCGCTCCCATTGCTAGAGGAGACAAAGGGACTAGATTTTGAGGAGCTACCAGCAGGCCCTGGGATAGTAGATCCAGGATGTATAGAGGCCTACTCGGCATGGTGGGTAGGGAAGTATGCAGGGATACATGCAAGACCACAACTAGATCTGTAGGCAGTGATTAGAGAGAGAGATGTGGCAAGACAGGAGAGGGATGTTGCCAAACAAGAGAGGGACACTACCATCCAGGAGAGGGATGCAACATGAGGACGAGTGACCATTTTGGAGAGCTAAGTCATAGGATTATAGGGGGAGATGGCAGGGTTGACAGGTTGAGTGTTTGCTTTGATAGGATAGGTCACTATTTTGTAGGGTCAGCTAGCTACAGCCCAAGTATAGGCATTGGCAAGATAGAGTCTGATTTAGCATCCACCCCAATAGCTAGTTTAACAGCCCACATAGTCAGCGTTCATGCAACTAGGGTTTTCACAGCTATGGGGCACAGCAACAGGTTAGATGGGTCCACTACAAACTATATCTATAGTTAGATACAATAATGCATTGGACGAGATCACATATTATGAGGGAGCCATTAGAGGGTTTCCTTAGATATAGCAATACTCAAATATGAGGGCAGAGTTGAGCCACCATCAGTTTATGTCATGGGTGACTACTACAGATTCACGTAGACGATGCAGATCAGAGGGGGGAAAAGATACATCATCTTCCCAGCCACTACCACGACCACCATAGCCACAGCCTTGAGGGCAAATTTTGATGCTATGTATATACCGGCCTGTGAGCTGTTAATGCGAGATGTACTTGATTTTTGTGTGAGAGAGAGAGAGAGGCACAGATTATGCCATTGTAAAACATTGATATATATATGATGTGATTTTTGGCTATTATTGATGTGTTATGAAAATGGTTTTGAATGTTAATGTTTTCAGCATTTCTCATATGTTTTAATGATGCATGCTGAGATATGATGTGATGATGTTTTATGATGATATGTAATGATTAATGTGATGATGTTTTGATTTTGTTAATGATTATGAAAATAGGTGATTGTTTGTGATGTGATTGGCAGGTGACAAAAAAAATGTGATGGAAGAAATGCGATGAAGGAATGGCCAAGCTAACCCCAGAAGACCCCATGTCAATTGAGTGCTACCTACATAGCCCTTGTCCTAAGGGCCTCAGGCCAATGTAGTTCTCCCCAAATGGAGGAAGGGGGTCGAAGTGGTCGATTGTTTTGGTTGAGGTCAAGTCATGGTTAAAGGAGAAAAGAAGGTTTGCCCATCAGAGAGATGAACAAATGAGGGTGGTCGAGCTAACCCCAGAGGATGTCGTGTCATCTGAGTGCTGCCTACATAGCCCTAGTCTTAGGGCCTCAGACCAATGTAGTTCAGACAAAGAGTCAAAGAGGTTGATAGATTAGTTTGGTCATGTGTTGAAATGATGAGGATAAGAAGATGTTACAGCCTTTTCCAAATGGTGCGATGGTGTATTTTGTAACATGGGTTGAGGGGTCTTTCATCCCTAACAATTTTCCATATTCATGATGGATGTATGCTAAAAATGAATTGAGTCTATTTATGCGCCAGCAAGTAATGGTTTATGTCAGACATAAATTGTGTAGTCCATAGTCTCCATGTGTATTGGTATCCATAGAAACTAGTGTGAATAGGCTATGTGAGTGGTCTAAAAAGAGATTGGGTTGAGTTGGTTTGACAAATGATGAAGCTCGAATGTGACCAAAGTGTAAGCAGAAAGTGAAAGGCATAATCACCCTTTCATTGACAAGGACTAGATAGATAGCATAAATAGGGGTTGTTAGAACCAAGAGCCCCCTTCATGCATTACGTCGTTGACCATGAGTTGTGTTAGAGTGGTAATCAAATCACTTTGACATTAAAGTGAGCTCAAAGTCCCCTAAGCAAGTGTTATGATAGGTGAGGATGGGGTAACCTATTTTAGAGTAGAGATAACCTTGCCCTTTTTTATAGGAGACCCTGAGACAAGTATAAACCAAGTCCAAGACCCATTTTTTTTCTCATTTTTTATTTTTATTTATTCTTTTTAGCAGACTGATCAATGCGGGAAGTCTACATAGAGATGTCATTTTGCTTTGTGGTCATTTGTGAAGCTGATCGATGCGGGAAGCTTCTAAAAAAGTGTTATTTGTAGCAAGATTTAGTCATAGCCATCCTTCAAGGGAGTGGTCTATATTTTTGCTTTATATATTTGAGGGCTTTTGAATAGCTGTCCTTCGAGGGAATAGTCTATTAGCTACAACAATGATAGTACAACTGTCCTTCGAGGGAGTAGTCTACCTTTTAATTTGATTTGATGACCTTGGATATTGTGACATCTTGATTTATATTTTTGATAGAAATGTGAGTCATGGACAAGACTATAGAAGTTTAAGGGCTCCCTTTTATTAAGACAAAGCATCCATACTAAATAAAATGATTATAGAGGATTTGTTAAGGGGAGTAGGGTTGAAAGGAATGAGGACTAAGAGGATGGGGATTGCTCAAGGGATGAGTTCAAGTTAAATGTCAAGTGGACGAGTACTCGACTAATAGTAGAATGGTCGTAGATGCAAGGCATTAAGAGGCTCATGTTCTGGCCATCCATCGAGAGAGGATAGAAGATAAGTCCCTGACCCATACTTGTATGTGATGATGAAAGTTCCAAGCCAATTAGGGGCAAATTTGCCTCGTTTAATTCGCTCCATATTGGTCACATACTGGTTCTCTTTGAGGATAAGGTCTCTGATGTTGAAATCTCATTCTCACAGATTTTTGTCATAGGCTCGCTTGATGTGATTTTGATAGACATGGAGATGGTTGAGGGCAGCAAGATGATGTTCATCAAGTAACTCAAGTTGAGCTAAGCAATCTTGATGAAAGTCATCATTGTAGAGAATGTCATGTAGAGAGATGCAAAGAGATGAGATCTATACTTTGAGAGGTAGGACAACCTCTATTATGTATACTAGAGAGAAAGGGGTAGCACCCGTAGCGGTTCGGATGCTAGTGTGGTAGGCCCACAAAGTGAAGGGAATGTGAATGTGACAATCCCTTCCAGTGTCATTGACCACCTTCATGAGAATTTTAGTCAAAATTTTGTTGGAAGCCTCGACCTACCCATTTGCTTATGGGAAGTAAGGCAAAGAGAAGCTGAGCTTGATGCCAAATGAGTCATAGAGTTTCTAGACGGTTTTGTTTTTGAAGGACTTGCTATTATCGGTGATGATTTTGTGACGAACACCAAAATGATAGATGATGTGGGTGTTGATGAAGTTGACAATCTTGTCAGCTTTTGTGGAGACAAGAGGAATGGCTTCCACCCATTTAGTGAAATATTTAGTGGTGGTGATGATGGACTGATGATGAAGAGATGAGTGAGGGTTAATCCAACCGATGAGATCTAAGCCCCACTAAGAAAAGGGCCAAAAATCTTGAGTAATTTATAAGGCATGGCTAGGGAGATGAAACAAGTTAGCATGTTTCTGACACTTGATGCAACGCTAAACATAGTCGCTACAGTCTTGATGAAGGGTGGGGCAATAATAACCTAGGTGAAGGATGTGCTTGGCAACCTAGTTCCCACTAAAGTGTCCACTACAAATCCCATCATGGACTTGTTTAATGGCATGAAATGCTTCAGTGGAGGTTAGACAGTGAAGAAGGAGGCCATCTAAGCCTCACTTATAGAGAAGACCCCCTAGCATGGTATAGCGAGCTGTGCATTTGATGAAATCCCATCGTGCATTGCTAGAGAGATCGGGAGGGATGATAGAATGAGTCAAGTAGTCCACAAGTTGGTTATACCAATCATCTCATGGACTAGAGTTTATGGTGTTGGCATTGTTAATGTTAGTAGAAATGAATGAAGGTAGCTGCACACGATGCACCGTGATAAAGAGTCTAGATGAGGATGATGAAGATGGGATATGCGAGGTGAAAGAAGCCATGGTGTCAACAAACTTGTTCATGGAGCATGGAATAGTCTGCAAAAGGTAATGGTCGAAAGAGGTGAGGAGAGTGTCAACACGGTTTTTATACCTTTGCAAAATTTCATTCTTATGGAGGTATGAACCATTGACTTGATTGATGACAACCTGTGAGTTGCTGAAGATGCTGATGGTCTTGATCCTGAGAGAAAGGGCAGTTTGAAGTCCCAAAATTAAGGATTTGTATTCAGCCATATTATTGGTACAATCAAAGTTGAGTTTGAAAGATAGAGGCATGGGCTCACCTTCGAGTGGGATGAGAATGACTCCCGCACCCCCACTGAGTTGACATTTGGAACCGTCGAAGAACATGGTCATTTGATAGATTGTGTCATTGGTGGAAAGCGTAGTGATAGATTCATCAGGGAACTCGCACTGCAAAGGTTGATTGTTGAGAAGAGGGGCATCTGCCAATTGGTTAGCAATGGTTTGCCCCTTAATGGATTTTTGCTGGATGAATTTGAGGTCAAACTCAGCAAGTAGCATGAGCCACCGAGCCATACGTTGATTTTGGTGTGGCTTGGAATGCATGTATCTAAGAGGGTCAGTGTGAGTGATGACAAAAGTCTTGTGGTTAAGAAGATAATGGTAGAGCTTGGTAGTAGTAAAGACTAACACCAAACAGAGTTTCTCAGTATGAGTATACTGAGTTTCATTGTTGACCAATTTTTGATTGATATAGTAAACTACTTGCTCAAGGTGATGCTCATCTCGATGTGTAATCATGGCACCTAACAAATGATTGGTGGCTGAGATGTAAAGGTAGAAGGGTTAGTCATCTTTAGGTGGAATGAGGACTAGTGGAGAGACCAGATAGCATTTGAGGGCTTTAAAAGCCTCTTGGCAGTCCTTATCCCATTTAAAAGAGATGTCCTTCTTAAGGAGATGATGAAAAGGTTGGTAGTAGTTCGAAAGCTATGAGATGAAATGGCGAATGGACTAGAGCTTCCCTTGTAGATTGTGAAGCTGCTTGAGATTGGTCGGAGGTGGCATCTCGAGGATAGCGTGGATCTTGGCAAGATCTATCTCGATGCCATGGAAAGAAATGATGAAACCCAGGAGCTTACCTAAGAGGACCCCAAAGACACATTTCTTGGGGTTAAGGTGGACATTGTATTGAAGAAGGCAAGAGAAGATGATCTTGAGGATGGTTAAATGGTCACGACGAAGCTTGGACTTGCCGAGCAGGTCATCCACATAGTCCTCCATGATTTTGTGGAGGAGATCATGGAAAATGTAAGTCATGGCATGCTGATAAGTGGTGCCTGCATTCTTCAAGCCAAAAGGCATGACCCGATAGTAAAAAGTTCCCCATGGGGTGATGAAGGTAGTCTTGTGCTGATCTTCTAGTGTAATCAATATCTAATTGTATCCTGCAAACCCATCCATGAGAGATAGCATCTCATGACTAGCTGTGAGATCAATAAGTTGGTCAATGTTGGGAAGAGGAAAGTCATCTTTGGGATAGGCTAGGTTGAGGTCACCATAGTCCGTGCAGATATAGATCTCCCCAGTCACCTTGGTGATAGGGATGATGTTTGAGACCCACTATAGATAATCGATGGGTTGGATGAAAGAGATAGAAAGAAGGCACTGAAGCTCCTGTTTGACAAGGAACACAATGTGAGGGTGCATCTTTCGAAGCTTTTGCCTAACAGGCTTAGCCTTTGGTTTGATGATGATGTTATGGGTAGCAATGGTGGGGTTGATGTCAGGCATGTCACTGTAGGTCCAAGTAAAGGCCTTGATATGGTCAGAGAGAAACTGGGTGTAGTCAAGCTACTCCTGAGCATCTAAAGATTGGCCAATATTCAAGACGTGAGGAACATCAAAAGAAGGGAGGTTGATGTCAATGGTTAATTCATTTAACATAACCTGGGTCTTAAATGGGAGGGAGTGCTAGATGAAAGAGTCGTCAGTGCCCATGTAAGATAGAATGGCATCCTTGTCTACACAACGAATAGTGTGAATAGTCACTGACTCATCCTCTATCATGTTGGGAAAAATGAGAGGGAGAGACCTAGACACCCCATTTAGCTGATAGGTCAGGGGTTCCAAGAGGATGGTGTTTATGCAAAAAAAACTAGGAGGGATGGAAACCACCGACTCCATAGGTGAAGGGGGAGAAATGGGTGAGCTTGGAGGAGATTGGTCAATGATGGGCTCGGGGTGAAAGTCTGCAGGAGCATGAGTAGGGTCTTGGAAATCTAGGCCATATCCTTTCTTGGCATTGTCATCATTAAGAGGTTCGATGGGCTGATGGGAGCCTTGCTCATAACACTCAAAGCTAAAACCCTTCCATGCACACCTATAAAGGTAGGTGTGTGCAAAGGTGGGTTTGCCAAGAAATGAGAAGTCTGATGTGAATGGTTGGGGTGAAGAGAGAGGGTTTCCATTAGTAAGAGCTCGATTGAGCCCCCCATAGATGAGGTTGGTTCGGAGGTGAGGAGGACCATAAGGCATGACCATCTCGATCTGATGGCTGTAACTGGGGCTATGGTGAAGCTGTCCATACTCTTGCAGAGTTTAGAACATGTCTAAGGCCAGCAAGTGATATTCCCCAAGTGAAAGTCATTGGAAGATGTCTTCCATGGGGTCTTTAGTTATCGCTTGAAGAGGAGGGGTGAGGGCAACTGCCATTTGCATACTGGTCAAAGCTTTCACATATGGAGGTAGCACTGGGGTCGATGGTTTGATAGGAATAAGAATGTCATTCAGATGGTAGGTTGTGTTACAAGTTTTGAAGGGTGATGGGTCGGCGGGAATGGTGTGGACTTGCTTGTCGTGTTCAAATTTCACACAATAGTGTAGGGTAGGGGACACAAGCCATGGCACAGATCCAGGGTCAGCCTAGCAACATGTTATATTGAAACTCTCCTTTAATGATATAGAAGAGCTCTGGGACTATGTGTGGGCTAACACGAATGTGAAGGATGACTGTGCCAATGGTTGTGGCAGTGGTGTCATTAAAGGATCGCAAGATTGCATCTGTTTTGGATACACAATTCTTGGGGAGGGCCAATTGATCAAAGGCAAGGGTGGAGATAATGTTGATGCTGGCACCTCCATCAATCATAACATGCTTAATGCATGTCCGATCAACATAGGCAATGATGAAGAGAGCAACATCCTGATCTTCCATGTTAGATGTAGGAATCTCAGAGTCACTGAATGTGATGGAGGCAATGGGAGACAAAGAGTGGACAAGGGCAGCGAGTTGTTGGGGGTCCTTGGGTTAGACCTCCACTACCTATAGGGCTCTGATGAGGGCTTGATGATGCTGGGGTGAGGTTTGAATAAGGTCATAGAGGGTCATCTTCACAGGCATCTAGTGAAGCTATTTTATCATGGAGTCATGGATCACCCCTGAAGAGGAAGAAGAAGAGGGTTGAGATGTGCCAAGGATAGAAATTTTAGGCTTGGGTAGTAGAGGTGGCTTGAAGAAAGGGTAGGTCTAAGGAATGGTGACTTTTTCTTTCACCTTGTCCTTTTGTGACCTAGAGGTTATGTGGATAGCATTGATTTTGAAGATAGGGGGTGAAGGAGATGAAAGGGTCATGGCCTGCTAATGAGATGTTGATGTGGTTGAAGAGGTTGGAAGGATGTGAGAAGGTGTCAGGGGTCGGTCGACAATATCCTCAAGGAGAAGAGTGTCTTTCTCCATATAGCAGTGAATGATGGCCTTGAGGGCACAGCAAGTCTCGGTGTCATGGACTGGCATGTGATGATATTGGTAAATCTTCATATCATCGAACCAGGAGGGCTTAGACCCAAGAGGTTGGAAGGGCCTGATGGGTGGAAGGGTTATGTTGGAGGTCTACAAAAGTTGGTGCAATATCAAAGAGTATGAGCCCACTAAAGGGTCCATGCTCATTAATGTGTGTGATGCTAGTGACTTTTGCTTGGGCGGCATTGAAGGAGGCTTCCGTACCACCATTTGGGTTAATGGTGTGGTGACTGGGAAAGATGACACTTTCTTCATGAGAGGTGCCAAAATTTTGGGAGAGGATAGGCTGGTGGTAGGCAAAGGAAGTAGAGGATGCAACTTGTTTTGATTAGAAGTAGGAGCGGGGAGGACATTGATCAAGGTCGAAGGATGAGGGCCCAAAATGGAGGGAAATGGTGACGAGGGAGGAGGAGTTCACCTCTGTGGTTTAGCAGTCTTCTTTGATTTGGTTTGAAGACTACTGTTGGTCAAGGCTTGTTCTAAGTCCACCTTCACTTGCGGATGAGTGAGGTTAGAGATAGGGCAAACGCTGAGTGACTTGATTGGCTTTGATGGGGTAGATGTGGGTTTTGGTCCTGATGTAGTTGGTTGAGGTTTAGAAGGTCTAGAAGTGGAGGTCTAGTCTTGGCTGGAAGTCTTGGGAGATTTTGCCATGGGAGGGTTGATAGCATGAGATGAGATGGCACAGGCATGCTGAAGAGCTTTGAGATGCTCCCACAATACCTGATGCTCCACTTTCCTTAAAGGGAGAAGTCCAATTTTCTCCACTAATCGGGAAAATGGTTGAGAGGATGTTGGATGAGATTTGGGTCCTTGAGAAGATGTTGACGGTTGTGGGGCTAAAGATGAGATTGATGTAGCAATCTCAGACCCAAGGCATGATGAAGTTGTGATAGGTTTGTCTTTGGTTGGAGATGAAGGAGAGACAGGTTCTTCCCTGGGTGGAGAAGAAACTAGAGAATGAGGCTCCTTAAGAGGGTAAAGGGCAGAAATGATTACACCCTCGACTTGCGGTTGAAGAGTAGGAAGGGTTGGGTCCTCCATAGGTAGCAAGAAGGAGGATGGTGAGACCGGTGGTGCCGATATGGTCAAGGCATCCTCCAGTATAAGAGAGGTTGATGGAGAACTAACCAAAGAAGGAGGTTTGTCCACATGTGATGGACTAATGGATGGACTAACCTGTTGAGTTTGTGAGAGAGGTTGGTCAGGGATGAAGGGTGAGATGGTATTGACTATGCATATATTATGTTTGTGAGTGTCATCAGTCATGGTTTGGACATTGTTTTAGGTCAGAGGATGATTGGGAAATGGTTGCTTGAAGATGTCGATGCCTTGATTGGGTGGCACATTGGGATTGTCGAGGATGAGGTCACCCTTTTCAAGCATGTCTTGGATGATGTTTTTAAGGGTCTTGCAGTTGCCTGTGTCATGGCCTTTAACACAGTGGTAGTTCTAGAAGTCATTTTCCCTATACCACGCAGGGATGGCATGTGAGGGATCAAACTGTGGAGGTGATCAGATTTGGGGGAGATTGAGAACCCCCTATTTGACAAGTTTGTCTAGCACAGATGCGTATGACTCTTCGAGTGGAGTATACTATCATTGCACGTACCTTTGCTAGAATTGGTAGGTAATGCTTTGGAACATGGATGGCTTAGGCTGGTTGGTTAAAGGTGAAGAGGATGAAGGTCTAATGACTACAGTGTTTGTTGATGCCTTAGATTTAGGATTATATGAAGAAGGTTTAGAAGAGGAGTCATTGGTATTAGAGTTGGGGTTCTTACTCTAAAACTTAACTTTATTCTCCTCGATGGCACATAATTCAAGCTTTCAGGCCATCGTGAAGGCTTCATCAAAGGTGTGGAATGTCTGAACTCGAAAGGTGGAGGAAATATGCTTGGCACAGGCTTGAGAGAAAATTTTGATAAGTTTAGGTTGGGGTAAGGAAAATGAGAGCTGATTGATGAGGCCTCTCCAGTGAGCAACAAAATGGGCTATGGATTCATCCTCAAACTACTAGATAGAATAGAGATCTATGATTGAGACCTTTTTAGTGATATAGATAGAGAAGTGGTTGAGGAAGAGTTGGGCTAACTGGGTGAATGTGAAAAGGGAATGGATGGTAAGAGAGTTATACTAGTCAAGAGTAGCACTAGAGAGTGACATGGGGAACATGCATAGAAGTAATGCATCCTCATGGCCAATGAGATAGAAGGCATGTCTGAATGCTCATAGGTGCTGTTGCGGGTCTTCCTTGCTCTGAAAATGAGAAAATTTAGGAAGTTCCCATTGACTGGGATACGGCCTGATCGGGATGGAAGGATGGATGGGTTCGTTGCAAATTTGCTCATATGAGGGGGCATTGCGTGAACCCGAAATAGAGGTCTCAAGATTGGACATTTTGTCCATCAGCATTTTGATTATGTTAGCTGATGGATTGGTAGGTGGAGCACCCCCTAGGTTTTAAGGCACTTGGAAGGTATTGAGAGGGGCATATGATGTGGTTGGTTGCACTTGTGTAGATGCAACATATGGGTAGCTAGTCATCAGGGCAGATGTTGAAGCCAAGGGCACTTGTGTTATGGGGTTGGTAGGTACAAATTGGATAGGGGCTATCAAAGGTGGTTGAGGGGTGGCCACACTTGTTAAAGGGTAGGTAGTTACTCTTGTGTTGATAGGTGCAAGAGTAGGGGGGATAGAGACCACTAGATTTTGGAAAGGTGTAGAATTTGTTTGAGTAGTTTGAGGGGGAGGGGGTGCCTTAACCCCCATGGAGGTAGGTTTAGAAGGAGGCTAAATTTTGAAGGTAGGACATGGTTGGGTTATTAGTCAAGGTGTTGGCTTGATTGTCTATAGGTTAAATTGTGGACAATGTTGATGTGATCATTGTCTCGACTAAGGAAGTTAGCATCCCATAGATTGGGTTGCCTAAGGAATATCGCATTCAGCTTCACGTGAGATAATGTTGCAAGGCTCTGCCATTGAGGTCCAAGAATCTTTTGAAGTCTTGGTCCCCTTCAGGGATAATGGGAGACTGAGTTCGGGTCGATCGAGTAGTTCTTTCAGTCTCTGAGTGGAACTCCATTATAGGACTAGTTATGGATGGTGAAGGTAGAAGTGGTTGATGCCTCGCTTGGTCAAGAAGAGCCTTGGTTTGACTGCGTGTCAAAACCATTCAAGGCAAGAGGGGTCAGGTTCCAGAAATTATGTTTTTTCAGCTTTAGAAACTTAGAATGGGGTTTTGGTAGAAAAAGGGTCAGGTTTTAAGGCTGCTATTTTTAAAAAAAGGATTGTGACAGTGACTGATGTCAGTTGAAAAATTTATGTCGGTGAGAATAGATGGCCGACGTTGATTAGATAATCGATGTCAACGAGGAAGGTTGCCGACGTCGGTGGTAAAATCGATGCCAGTGATTATGTTTTCCAGAAACCCAAAATATTTGAGAGTTTTTGGAAAAAAGGAAGAAGAACACCCTCACTAACTCAAACAAGTAGAGAAGAAGAGAAAAGAATGAAGAACACAAGCAGATCCTAAGCGTTAAATCCCTAGGAATAAATTATTAGGATCATGTTGGCTTATGCCTTAGAATGTGTTTAGGAAGATTGGCTTTTAAGATGGGTCCTAGAAGAGGTAGTCTATGGATAGTTTCAGGTTTGTTTAGGTGCTCAAGAGTCTGTGTTAGGTTCCGTACATGGCCTGGTGCTAAGGAGCAAGATCCCCTCACTTCATGAGCCTAGTGATAAGCTAGTCTCGCTTAGCCAAAATATACTTTCCCTAGAGATTATCCTCTATTAGAGAACAGAGTGGGCTTTCCCGTTAGTGATGAAATCCAAGCGGGATTGCCGAGATGGGTAAGGTATCCGCTGGGTGGTGAAATCCCAGTCGGGCCTTGTCTTAGGTGAGTTTTGATGTTTGATTTGTGCAAGTGATTTGGTTGTGTAACATAAAGTGATCTACAATTAATTCATGATGTGGTTGTTAATTACTAGATGTGGACTAAGAAATGCAAGCAAGCAGAAATGAAATGCATTGTGTTTTAAGCCCAAGTCAAAATGTTAGTTCGTATGAAGACAAATGGAGAAAGGGTTGAAGAGTATGACTTTTGACTAGTCTATGATGCAAGAAAAGAAAGAAGATTTCTTTTTAATCCTGCTTATGATGTCTTTTGGAAGATAGAAGAAAGAGATGAAAAGGAGAAACCTAATGCACCCTATGTGAAAAGAAAGAAAAGAACCCAAGGAAAACCCTAGGGTCCCACCGGGCATGCCAGAATGTTTCTATATGATATTTCACTTTTCACATTCAAGAAAGGAAAAATGAGAAACTAAGAAGAATGGATGAGGGTTTGTACGTACTTAGATTATGTACTTGCACACCAGATTCAGATGATAGCAGGAACTCCTCTTTGGTTGTGGAGGATGACACCTGAAAGAGAAAGAGACTAAAACATGAAAAACATTAGATGATGAGAAAGTGGACTGCCAAGCGAAGGCTTGGTCCTAGAAGCGCGAAGGCTTCTTGAAGGATGACAGTCCACTGTTAAAAATAGAATATTTAATAGAAACAAAAATAATGAAGGATAGAATGAAGAAGATAAAAAGCAAATGCATACTTGATATGCAACAATCTACTTTGCACAGTCATCAACATCGGTGGTTCTGTTGGCGTCAGTCAAGGAAGGTCGCTGACATCGGTTAGGCTACCAATGTCGATATGGGAAATGGTTGAGGTCAATCGGGGTAATGGCCAAGGATGAGCTTCAAGTCTGGTTTTCAGTCTGCATAATGGTTTGAGGTTTCATCTAAGGGTCAGAGAACCTATTTAAGGGTCAGAGGGATTGTTTAGTGGTCTGAGGGACTATTTTTACGGTCTGAGGGACTGAGAATATTGTCTAGGAATGGATTGGATGGGTGACAGAGGTAAAAGGAGGATGAACGGGAGATAGGGATCTGAGAAGGCTTTTTAGCCTCTTAGGGAAGAACAAGGAAGGTTGTGGACAATGGGCTGGATTAGTAGGTAAATTCAAATAAGAAATGAAATGAAAACAAGAAAGTACTTACCTCCTACTTGCTGAAGGAAGAATGGAGAAAACTTGTTGTTGGAGCTGTTGAGGGACCTGCAAATGCCAAGAGCCTAGAGCTATCTCTGTAGGGTACTTGTAGCTACTAATGCTTGCTATGCGAGAAGGAGAGAGAGATAATTTGAATGCCAAGCATCCAAAGAGTTCACGTTCACGGGGGGTGGGGGGTGAGAACAGTTGCAAAAAATGGTTTTAAAGGCAACTGACACTGGTAGAACCATCGATGTCAGCTGCATAATGACCAACGTCGGTAGCAGAAGAATCGAGACAGAGGCTAAAATTAGCCTCTATTCATTCTTGCATGATACTGAGTCAAAAGGCCATGGGAAAATGGTCGAGGAGGGCATAAATAGATGCAAGAGGAAGGATTAAGAGAGGATTTGGGTAATAAAGGCTAAGAGAGAGGTGGGGGCATCTGAGGAGGGGATCTAAGGTGGCATGGGTGAGGTGGAAAGGGGCCACAAATTTAAAATATTTGATTTATTTTGATTTAAAATTGAGGGGGCTTAGGACAAGTGTTAGTAAATAGACCAAATGGGCCAAGGGGAGAGGACAACCTAGGGGGTAGACACGATTTCAGTGTCTACAACCTGATTAGGGGATCACTTGAATTACTTGTCATAACACATTATGCTAGGAAGGGTTATAAAGCCTACATTATAACACAATCACATAATGACCCTAATGGATTCCTAAGGTTTAATATGTTCACTCTATTCTAATAACAAGAAAGCAAAAATATAATCTAGTGCACACCAAATCTTGTGGCACAAAGTTAGGGTTAGAAGCAATAAAAAAAACATGTATAGGGAACTCTAATTAAATTAAGTATGAGTAACACCCTAATACATAAAATATGAAAGATAATATTATTTGAGCAAACACTTATGCTAGTTCTATCTACTAAAAGAGATGAGAACATAGTTAGAATATACTTACCTGAATGTGAACCCAATAAGACTCGATCTCTCACATAGAAAAAGGGGATTTACAAGAGGTTGTTGTGGTTTGTAAGGATCACTAAAAAAGGCCAAACCATTAAGGACTTATCTACAAGACTATATTATCTAAATAATAAACCTAAGCTAAGTCTCCTCAAGTAGAATGGTGGATGACTAGATTATGAAGAAGCATGAACTAATAATAACTCCTAATTGCACATATGAATAATGATCAAAATTATCTTATTTATAGATGGATCTTTCCCTAAATCCTTCCATAATGTCATCTATATGGGGTCAACCCAGTTGGCCTAGTGTGTTTTTGGGGATAATTTACGAAGTCTGAGCTAGGTCAGCTAAAGGGATAACAAGCTAAGAAAGTAAAGAATACCCCTAAACTATACTGGTTCAACCCAATCAATCTAGTAAAATTGATAGTCTAAAATGATTTTAAGATAATAAAAAGAGGAATGAAAGAGGGAAACCCTAGATTAATACTTGAGAATAAATAGCTTAGGGAAAGGTTTTGGGATCTAGTTGGATTGGTAATAATGTGGCAATAAGGGATAACAATCTTGTGAAGCAACAAAGGTCTACCCACCTATTTCTCAATGCACCAATTAGGGCATGCATTAAGAGAGATTGAGTCTTGATGGGTTTGTTTAGGATGTAAGGCATCAGTAAATGATAAAAGTTGAAAATATTATGTGTATATAGAGTTAAGGTTAGTTTTGATAGTCTCTTTTCTTAATACAAATAGAAGTGTGTTTTATGAAGTTATCTTTGGTGTATCATCCCATTAACATAGGTCTATTTTATGTCTCCTTCTTCCATTTTCACCTCTAATAGTGATTATCCTAGTGTAGTGTGAGCCTAAAAGATAAATCAAGGGAACTATCCCTTTCAAACCTAGAGATCAATCTATTGTAGTAGCTTGTCTATGAGGAGAGATAGTTCCATGTTATCCTAAAACTGAGAAGATATACTTGAATTTTATAGGGTGAAATTTTAGGATATAAAATGCCCTAACGAGTGAATTTTTTTGGCAAGAATGGTGAATAAGTGCTTCATTACTCTAACTCAGGGTTAAAACTCAAAAACCCTACTTTCAATATTATTAATCTAGCACTCTCCTCAAGGTAGTGACACTTGAATTTAGAACAAAGGAGAAAAGAGGATCATATGAAATATAACAACTCCATATATATGTTTATCAAGTTTTTTTAGGTGTGTGATACACTTTTTTTGTAGGGGATAGGCCATAGTTGTTCACTTTGGCTTGAAAGTACCTTAAGACTACTCAACATGCACATTTTTCACCTAAGGGTCAACTTGGAAAGCTCATAATTGTAAAAAATATTTTCATGGGGAGTTGAGTATTTTGGGATAGTTTAGGTTCCATATCTAGAAGATATTATTGGCATTGGTTTAGAGGTTATGTTCCTAACCTTTATGTACCATTATTATGATCCTAAAACCCCCTTAAGCCTCCCTAAAACCCTAACAAGGACCCAATTGGGAAGATATTAGATAAAATACATAAAAATACATTATAATTACCTAATAAACAATTGGATACTATATTACATTCTTAGGTTATTCCATCCATGGCACTAGTATGTACATACTATTATATGGACACCCAAAAACTATAGTTTTGTAAGGTTTTAAGTTGAATCCAAGACACAAGAGTTAGTCAATGGTTTCATATCATTGGAAGAGGTAGTATGAGACCTTTTTCACCTTTTAAAATTATGGAACACTTATATTTTTTCATTAAATTATTCATACATATTTGTGCCGAATAGGTAGTTGAGTTGTGCTAAAGGGAGGTGACATAGTCATCTAAGTAAAGAAGAATTTTAGGTATGAGATGTTTTAAAGCATATATAATGGTATGATATGATGTTTTAGGATTAAATATGACTCAATTAGTCATCCTAAAGGTCTCATTTAGTCCTTATATCCATGAAAACAATGAATAACCAAAAGACGATATTGTTTGTCTAATAGGCTCCCTTAATCAATAAAATGGGAATGCTCATAGGCATATAAAGATGATATGGAGCTAATATATGATCATTAAACCCATTTAAATATCCCCTAAGGTGATCAATATCCACATCCATGGCCATTATGGAGGATTTAGGTAGTTTCTTGAACATAGTCAACATGCAAGAAATAGGTAACCACTAAATGCTTCATGGAAGATCCTAATTAAGCCTTTTAAATCATTTTTATCTATTATAAAGAGATTTAATTGAATAATATTGGCATGAATATACTATTAATGGGTTAAAATTGGCTAAAAATATAATTTGACACCCTAAAGATGCTCATTTGAAACACTAGTCAACCTAGGCAATACATGGAGAAGTGCAGAGGCTACTTATAACTACAAATTGAAGTAATTATGGTCATTTATGACCTATTAATTCTATTACCATTATAAATTATATTTAATCCTAGTCCATTATTATATATATTCAATCCTTAATTCCATTGTCGTTATCCCTCAGCTGGGTCTAATAAAACTCTACCAAATTATATAATGATACTCAATAAATAAAGGATTGATTATGTACTTATTTACTAGAATTAGTGTGTTATGGTTTATTTATTTTTATAAAGTGTGATATTTATACTCCTTTACAATTTTTCTCCTTCACCTAAATACTAAATTTTCATCCTATGCAGGTCATGTGATGTGTTATGGTGTTTGTAGCTATGTTGAAGAGTAAGCTAGTTAAGAGTATATCAAGTATACCTCTTTTCCATTACCTTCAAGTTTTATGAATTAACTATAGCCTTAACATGAAAAAAATATGTTTAAGAACTCATCATCAAGTTTTTTCAATCATAGTTATTTACTTGATACATAAAGTGTGATTGAAGATCAATTAAGAGTGGATAGATCAATATTGGTGCATCACCATATTTAGAATAGGTTTCCTTTCCATGTTTTCACTCTATATATTTTCTTCCCAAAATTAATAAGTCTTAAAAATTGAGCTAAATTTGATGTACCATGGGATCCATGCCCATAACCTAGAGAATTAATCCTCCTATAGGTCTCCCATAACTTTTAGACTAATATCATGTTACCCCAAGCTTGGAAAGAACTAAAACATATTCTCTTAGGGGTGAATCTTGGAGTGTTAATAGGTATAAATTTTTAATTAAGTTAGTTTAACTACTCAAACTAACATCCCAGTAAATCACTATCTTAATTTGTATACCCCACCCTAGAGTGGGGTTGAAATGATGATGCGAGATGAATTCTTAAGTTAATGCTTCCCTAAATAACTTATGGGGAGGTGATGAAATCATATGAATAAGCCAAGATGTAGGAAATAAATAAATATAAGGACTTTAAAGGTTGGTTTTGGATCACCCAAATCAATCGAATCTTGGGGAGTGTCTTTGTGACATTCTTTATACACTTGGACTAAGTGACAAAAACAACAAGTGAAACACTCTTAATCACTCAAGTTCCCTAAATGCGATGGGTGGAGAGCATATGCACTAAGTAAAATAACTTTGAAACTATTTTAAGGAATAAACAAATGACAAAAAAAATAATCTTAACAGTCCTGAGGTACCATGAATGTTTGTTTTAAACACAAATTCAAATATGACTAAATTTTGCCTTTGTTGTTGTGAAAAGTAAAATAGTGAATTGCATTAATCCTAAAAAATATAGTTTTAGTACTAAATAAATGGTTTATGATGTAAAAATAAACATGAAGCTTATTATTTTAACTCTTTGGAGTTTTGACATAGGGCAATCTCACCATTATGTAGAGTGATGTCATTATTCCACAAATCTATCTCACTAAATTTTTTTTGTCTAAGATGGTCTTGATGATGATTATTTGACCCCACCATTCCATATGTTTATATTTTTAATTTTTAGGTTGATCTCATTGATTTGTATAAACACATAGTAAATAAAAAACAACAATAGTAAATCTCGCAATTTATATGTGCAACCTCACTGTTGCTCAGGATGATCTTACCATTCCACAGTGTGATCTCATTAATGTTTAGAATGACATCATCATTTATAGGCTGATCTCAATATTTCATCTATAAGATATAAAACATGAAAATTAGAAGAAAATAGAGAAATATAGCCTCAAAATAGGGTCTGAATGAACAATTAAAAGGATAAAATGGTATGTGAGATTCATGGTCCCACCAAGTATTGCAAAATGTATAATAGGATTATGAATCATTTTAATTCATTTTTTATTAGATAAAATACAAAATAATCATAGATAACACAATGTTATATTCCTAATCCCTTGAGGAGCGATGTTAAATAACTCAAGAAACTAATTATGAAAGTAAGACAAGTAATACATTCCAAGTAGTGTCTCTCCTTCAAAAAAAGATAGTAAATGTGCTTATGTCCATATTTAGTGCTTCAAGTATTTTTAAATGTAATTTAGTATACAAATATCTCATCTATTAGTTCACCAATGGATTTGGTTCATTGATTTGTCAATTTAGGGGAATGAGTGAAGCTTCTTTAGCACTATTTATGCTTAATAACATTGCACAACTAAAGATTGTTTAAATCTATTTCTACATGACAACATTACATAATTCAAGATTAAATGTTTTTGTAATGGATCATATATTTATAGATTATGATACATAATTAATATCAACCATGACCATCCATCCTAATATCAATATGTATGTCGAAGGATTGATTCAATTTTGGAGGATAAAACCAATAATTGTTGGAACAAGTGAGCATTATTGAGGCATAGGAGAGATTAAAATTGATATTTATCTCCATTAATGCCTAATATTTGATACACCTTCAATGATTTCATGGGTGATATATTTTTATTTATGAATTTACAATAATATATATTCAATACTTTCCACAATTTTTTCACTTAAGCTCTTAATTTGGTTTTGATTTGCTTAATGACTTTGTTTGGTGATTTTACAATTCTTGGAAACTGGTCATACATTTAATAAAAATGGTTAGAAATGTTAATTTACTAATTTTTTATTTTATTAGAGTTGAATTAGAATAAGATGTGAGTTATGTATATGGTAATACCCTAGTTAGGGTATTATAGACACAAGATGACACATGTATGTTATGTGTGTGGCTAAATTAGAATATCTTAGTGGTCTAAGATGACATTTTACTTTTTCACAATTTTAATTGAAATGAATTAGGTAAATATCATTATTATTCAAAATTCATTACCCTAATTAGGGATCAAGGAACAAGAATTTACACCTACACATGATGTGTGAACAATTTAGAGTCTTTTGGTTATTTTGGTCTAGATTATGCATTATTATATAATGTCATTCATATTTGAAATTTTAACATAATAGTGATTAGAATTTGGTGTATACATAATGAAGTCAACTCTAATGTTCATATTATTCATATATCACATGTTCATGTTATTCATATATCATCCAATATTAACTTTGAACGTGAAGGTTATGTCCCTCCTACCAATCCATGATTAGAATATACCTCATGGATTTTGAAGAGATATTAAACCTATAACCTTTGATGATATTAATAAATTTTATATTTTTCAATCCACTCTTTTAGATATAAACATTGTTGACTAGATCAATAATTTTCACATTATTTCTCATATTTTTTATGATATTTACCAACCTGATAATTTAATAATCAATGTCTAACTTCTTCAACCACAACCAATACCTTATAGATTTAATTATTTTGATTAATCAATACCAATATCATATCTTGATTAATACAATATAATCAACCTTGTTACCATTATTTATTCACCTATGGAAGTTTATACAAATACCATTATATCTAACTATAATGATCAACTTGATATTGTTAACTTATAATATGTATCTTATACTCAGCATCCCAACATTACATTAGATGATAAGGCTATCATTGTAAGACAAATTCATTCTATGTTTGGAAACTAAGGTAATAAAATCATTGATCTCAAAGTGGATGTCAAATATTATGGAATTTTAACAATGTTTCCTAGTGATGAAGCTATATTATAATTACTCCATCCTTGTGATCCTCAACTTCCATGAAAATCTCACAATATTAGACATTTTTATAAAATGATCCTTGATTCAATAATTTTTTTGCTAGTATTGATCCTAAAATGCATTCTGTATCCAAGATTACTCTAGCTCCATTTCACTTCCAAGATAGAAATGCCATGATTATTGAATAAAATATTTCAATCAATTATGCTACCATAGATATGCCATGACCTATTATTGTATCTAATAAATTCATCCCAAATAACATGATAAATATATTATTTTTTAACAAATACCATGAAACTTTTTCTTCGTCCTAAAAATACATGCTCGGTATCAATCCTAGTATTTCGGTTCATAATATCATCACATGTTCTGATGTAAAACATGTGCATCAAAAGTAACATAAATTTAATTATGATATTTCTACCATATGTTAAAAATAAATTATCAAAATTTTAGAGGATAAGTTCATCAAACCTATATATTACTCAAAATGGGTTTCCAACAATGATCCTGTTCACAAAATTATTACTATGGTCATTTGAATACATATATATTTCCATAATATCAACTTAGCATGTCCCAAACATAACATTCCTTCACCATCATTTGATTATATTATTCATTTTATGGTAGGATATTAAATTTTATCTCTCATGGATTATTTTTAGGATACAATTAGATTCATATCACTCTTAAAGATCAATAAAGAACTACTTTCACCAATGAATGGGTAAATTATTGTAGTGTTAAAATTACCTTTGGCCTATAAAATTTAGATATACTTATCGACATGAAATTACCCATATTTTTCATGACCTTGTTCATAAAATATATGAAACCTATGTGTATTTTCTTATTCCCAAATTTAATAATCATGAAAATAATATTCATGGTTTTACTATTATCTTTGATCAACTCATAAATTATAAGTTAGACTTGATCCTCATAAATGTGTTTTTAATCTTAATTTAAGTAACTTCTTAGGATTTTTAGTCTCCCTCGAAGGGATTAATGTAGATCCTAATAAGATCAAAGTTATCATCAATATGCTTATCCCTCATTCTAGTCAAGACATATGAACATATCTTGGTAAACATAGGGCAATATGATGATTTTCATGAGATGTCTTAATGCATATAATCACTCAATTCAATCTGTAAAAAGGGTATTACTCTTGAATGAATTGAAACATGTCAGAAATTTTTGATAACATTAATGAATCATTAATTCATCCTCATACTCTTTGACCATTTGATAATAATCACCCCCTCATCTTGTATACTTCATCTACCCCCATATATTTTGAGGAAAGTTTCTCTAAACAAAATGAAATAAGATAAATATATGCCATATATTACATCAGTCATTATTTAATATATTATAAAAAACATTACAATTAAGTTTAACATGATTTCATTATTATCTATTTCACTGCCCAGAAAAATGACATTATATTCTTAACCAAACTAATATGTCACTTTACATTCTAATCCACTTCACCATTTATTTTCCAAATATTTATTACCTAGATAGAATTGGAAAATGGATTGTTCTCTTTATGGAATTTGACTTAAGAATTTTTATGAAAAAACTAGTTAAAGTCTATGTGATTTCCAATCAAATTTATACCACTCTATAATAGCTACTAATCAGCTTTATGATATTCTTATCGATAAAGATATCCTTTATATTGAAGATCTCAATATATATAACTCAGTCAAAGAATATTTTCATAATTTTACTCTTGATATTTAGGCACAAATCCTAGAATAACTTGATACTTACATTTATAAACATAAATCCAAACTTTTTACTAAATAATTACCTAAAGTTATAATTTATTTGCATGAATAAACTTGGACACTTCATTTTGATGGTTTGAAATGCCTCTAGGGAGTTGGGGTAGGTTGTGTATTATTTGACCCTCATGGTAAAATCATACCTATATATTTTCAATTAAATTTTGAAGTCAATAATAACATGAATTAATGTTAATATATCATCTTAAGGATGTAAGTGATCATCTATTTATACATACCATATTTACATGTCCTAGGAGATTCACAACCCATATGTCATCAAGTTAGTGGTTATCATCAATCAAAAATTTAAAATATTATCTCATATCATAAAATTCACAACACTATTTCGAAATAATTTACATAATTTATTATTTTAATCAATCCCATGAGATCAAAACACTATATTTTATTCTCTTGTTTCCTCATCCTCTATCTCTTTTACCTTCATCAAGCACTCCATGATTAAAAATTTCTCATTCATATGATGAAATCACCATCTAATTTTTAGTCTAAAAATGACTCTCTTATTTTACACATTGAGTTTGTCACTACCCACCAAATTTTGTGGTAAAAACAAATCATATAATTCATTGAGCATCATTCTTATCTTGTAGAGGTTGATTCACATGGAAAGATCAAAATTCTCAAGAAAGCCTACAAATATGTCCTTTGATACTATATCCTAAATTATAATAACGTCTAGGGTACCTTGCTCCATTGTGTTACATAATATTTGGTTCATATTATTATATAATAATAAACTAGGGGCATTTGTGGTGGTCATTATAGTAGACACACTATAACCCATAAATTCCTATGCATGGAGTAATTCTTGCCTACACTTGAAAAATATGCCATTACATTTGCAAAAAAATCGAAAAAATTCCAAATTCATGATGATATCATTCATTATCCTCCGATTGATCTTCAAACCTTTGATTCTCCTTGACCATTTTTAGGTGTGGATTAGATCTTATTGAAAAATTACCTAGATCATAAAATGGACATGTCTTCATAATTTATATAAACGAATATTTTACCAAGTGGGTTGAGGATATTCCTCTTATAAACTGTATTAGAATCACTATTTAAAAATTCATACTTAATAAAATAATACATTGATATGGTATTCGTCACACTATCATTTCTAATAATGGTGGGAACTTCAAAAATAAAGATAAGAAATAACTATGTGCAAAATTCAAAATATCACATAAATTTTCCACACCATATCAATGCCAATGTAAAATTCAAGATGAATCCACTAAAATAATCATTAATATTATTTCACAAAGTAATATTATGAATTATCTCTATAATTGGCACCTCAAGATCTATTTGGAACTTTGGGATTATCTTATTAGCATTTATACTACTATTTTATTAATTTAGGATATTAAGTGTTTAATTCCTAAGCAATAAAGGTATGGAATAGGAAGGGAATTATAGTTTTAAATAGTGAAATATAGGTTTTTAACCAATTTGATCAACTTAATTAACATTGGAAAGAGGAGATGAAGAAATATTAACTTAGCTTATTCTCAGTTGAAATGGATGATGTAGAGTCTAGAAATTGTTGTGTAGAGATGGCAGACTCTCACAAATAGGACCTATAACTTTGTTTCTAGATTAGACAGGAGTTCCAAACTCAATACACCCTACTAATTGGTTTTATAACCACTTTTTAGCACTATTTTCCACTTTTGATGATGTTTTCCACTTCCAACACTCTTATCCTGAGTCTAAATGCTTTTTGGGTTTCATTTGTCTACTCAGTATGACCCTAAATACCAAATTTTAGGCCTTGGGAGTTACTAGAACTTGTTATAGGTCTATTTTAATCTATAGTACCTATATTATCCTACATACAATAAAAAAAAAAATGAGATCAAATCACAAGGGAGAAAATTGGGGTGTGGGAAGAATGATTACATAATTAAAAACCCTTATTATTCTGACTACTACCTACATTAACCCTCATGACAAGGGTCTCAGATCCAATGCAATTCTCCCTTAGGGAACATGCATAATGAATATGCAAAACTAATGCAAGAATGAATTTCACCTATGCCCTTCCTTGATCAAGCATGCAAATCTATGTGTGATGTAGAGAATATGAGCTCTACTAGTTATTGATTTTATTATGTCTCATGTGCTAAAATAGTAAATACTTGATATAAAATGCTTTGTGTAGTCTTTATATAAGAGACTTGTTATTTCAAATTTTGGAGATTTTATTGCATTTGGATGACATTGGGAAACTTAGACATGAAGCAAAGAAAATGGGTAAGACTCATCTTATAGAAGAAGCTAATTTTTAGGGCCAAAATTAGACTTGGATAATAACACCAAAAACTAGACACCCTGGCTTTTCAGTGCTATAGTCCTATTTGGGTGTTATTGTCCAAGTGATGTGGGACCTAGGGAGATGGTTCTAGACCTAAATGATGTTCTTGGGCCTAAAAGGATTAAGTCTATAATGCTACATATGTTTGAAAATAAGCAAACACATGTCTAGGGAATCTATAAAGACCAAGACAAGTCAAATAAAAGGACCTATCTAAATGTGAATAAAAACTCATATTCTCCAGTTGGAGTTTCCTATGAAAGGAATATGAAAAGACATAATATGTGTGTTTTATTGAACAATTTGGGGTGTAAAATTTTTTGCCCTTTTAATCTAGTGCTGAAATGAAATGAATTGATAGAGTAAAATAATGAAAGATGTGTACTTGAACTTACTTGTGTGAAGATAAGTGTACTAAAAGGGTTCTAACTTCCTACTTAGGGAAGTAGATGAAGAACTAAAATAATGCTAGGAGAAAGAAGGAATACTTATAATAGATGCCCCTATATTTAATCTAAATAATTCTTGGAGAAAGAAGGAATCCCTATAGCAGATGCCCCCCATACTAAATCTGAATAATGCTTGGAGAAAGAAGGAATCCATATAGTAGATGCCCCCTATACTATATTTGAATAATGCTTAGAGAGACAAATAATCCCTATATTAAATTCCCCTTATACTGTATCTAAATAATATAAACTAAATTTTATAATTACTTAGACATCCAAAACTAATGCCTATCCTCTATCCCACACAAACTCATGGGTTTGAGTCTGAGTAATACTATGGACCAATCACTGTAGATGATCATACAGTCCAATTAGTGACAACTTGAGAAATACCTGGGTGTAAACCAAAATTTTTGGTAAATGTGTAAGAAAAATATGGTATGTCCTACCATCCTAATCTATATAATTTTGAAAGATGAAGGACATGAACACTTGTGTCATGCCCCCAAATCTGATATGTCTGTGATGTATCTAGATAATCTAAAAATTTGTATAACCCCATGTGATATAATCTATCATGTCATGTTTGATGTGTAAAAATGGAAATCAAAATAATATGCCCTACACTATGCCTATAATCTAATATTTGGTTTATAACTATGTGATTTGTATGAAGCTATATGTGTGAGACATGTAGTAATTTACATGTCCCTATATTTGGTATCTGGATAGTCTATATATTTGTAAATTGAAGGTGTATCCCTCTAAATGTCCTGAGTAATGTTGAGTGACCCACTAAAATCTGAATCATTATATAATCCTAAGCTAAGTAATGCTAAGTGACCCATATAGTTTGAACCACTTTATAATATTGACCAATCTAAGTTGAGCAATGTTGCTAATCTAAATACTAGAGGTGTAAAAACCATATTGAATGACCCATGTAGTCTAAATCATTGTATGTTTTGATCAATCAAAGTTTAATTTGATAATTTGACTACTAGAGGTGTGAGAACCATGGTATATCCATCTATGAGAGTGGATTTGTTTGATATATATGTATAGGAATAGGAATAGTACAAATGATGCCCTGCTTTTGGGGAGAGGGATGAAACTTGTGATGGAGGAAGTTGAGGCAAAAGTGATGAATAGTGGTGGAATGTATAGGAACTTAGGTTAGTATGTATTGAATTTATTAATAGTATGATATTAAAGTGGTGGAATTTAATTATCGAGAGTGAAAGGTGTATGTGATTGATTGTTTGAATAGACTGGGTTGCTTGGATGTTTTGAACAAGTAGTGATTAGTGGGAACCAATTTTTATGTTTGGGTATTTGAAAGTTGTGTGAATTCTATGGTAGGCAAATGACATATTGAAAGAGTAGATATTTTTGATGTTGAAGGTGCCATCATTACAATTTTGAAGATCAAAATGGTTTGTAAAATGGAGCTATGGTGCTCTAGTCATGAGAAAACCTATGTTTTGTTTTTGAATAAAATAGTTGGTTGATATAGGAATTTGGATTGACTTTGAGTTCATCTATGCAATGAAAATTTTGAGATATTGGAGCTTTGGAGTTCAAGATTCTAAGGAGATGAGCACCTTCTATGACATGTTTTGAGCAATTGGTAGCCTAGATTGAGGCTGGCGGAGACTAGCATAGTGAGTAAGCTAGTCATTTGATTTTTACGTATGTAGAAGCCTATTTTAGTCATTTTTGAGCTATTTTGAGTGGTTTAAAAGATGTTTGACTAGTTCTAACACTCTTATCCTAGAGGTAGTTCTACTATCCAAGCATCAGTGCTATTGTCTAGATTTTGGTGCTATTGTCTAGTGCTAGTGTCCTTTTATAGTGCTAATGTCTATTAGGGATGACTTTTGGAGTTTTTGATTTGTTAGTTGCTATTATATAGTTTGGATATTTAATTGGCATGATTACCTGATGTAGCTACTAATTTTTGGTCTATTTTGTAGGGTGGGGTGTGGATGAGAGAGTTTCATAGAGGCCAAGTTATGGAGGCACTGAGGATGTTTCCATTATAAACTAATGAGTGTGTTATGAAGGATAGGGATAGATTAAGTCATGTATGTGACCTAGGTACTATATAGTGGGATAGGCATATGATTACCACCTTATGTAAGAGGTAGAATGCTTATACTTGTACATTATAGCTTCTTAATGTGGAAATTACTATTACCTTAGAAGATGTATATCAGATTTTGCATTTATCAGTTAGTGGGTGGTGTGTGACATTATAGGATGATATGGGTGTAGATGCCATTGATCACCCTATAAGAGTACATTGTTGAGGTAGTAAGAGTGATGTTATTTTGATAGTGATTATGCAATCAAATGATTTGCACTTGAAAAAATGGTTAGTTATGTTGTTGGCCTCATTTATTATAGTGGATGGTAGTGGAGTATCTATTTACTATAAGATGTATAGGGTGGTTCATAGTATTGAGATGTATGGTATAGTGATATTATGGAGGAGGACTATGCTTGGCCACTTGTCTAGAGATTTGTATAGATTTACTCAAGAGGCATTTAGTAGTGGTGTGGGTGTAGCCACATTGTTACATTACTGGACATATGAGCACATAATAGTTGTGTGACCTATTGGGTTATCAAGGGTGAGCTGGGCATATCCATAATCATTTGGTGAATGATGGATGAGTGAGTTAGATATCATATCCCTTAGGATATACCATTATAGGAGGGTGCTAGATAGGTCAGTGGCCTAGGATATCATATAGAGGCCCTATAGAGGATTCCCTAGATGGTCTGAGGATGGAGTGAAACTATAGTATATAAGGGTCAGTTGTTGGTTACATGATCATTGACATGGAGTTTATGAGTGATTTTAGTATGAGCACATGATGAGTTAGTTTTGAGTTTGACATGATATTCCTCCTACAACATGGATATGGTTGAGGAGTGTATGGGCACCAATGAGAGCAGTGGCTTGTGTGAGACCCACTAAGGCTGAGTTGGCACCTTTACCTTTAGATGCACAAGATGCTATTTTATATTTTCTTGATGTGGATGATGTGGGATGTACCAATGAGTGGTTGAATCCATTATACCCTATAGATAAAGTGGATGTTTCTATGTATGAGGATCTTGAGCCAATATAGATGATGAGGGGTAATCAATAATTGTATTTGAATTACTTTTATGTTTATGCTTGAGATTATTTTGAAATTAAACATATAATGTAATTTTTTCCTTTTTATGTGTGAAAGTGGAGTGGGAGGTGTAGAGGGTGAGGCACCTACTAGGGTTAGTGGTGGGGATGATGTGTTCTAGGAGACTATCATTGAGTCTACACTACAAGATTACATGGCATGTTCATGATGATGTTGTGGAGGAGGATTTGATAGACAGAGTTACCATTACAGTTGGTGTGTATGCTCATTTTTTTACTAGGATACTATAACTATAGCTACATATGTTAAGGTAGTAGGAGAGAAAGATGAGTTGAGGGCTGAGAAAGATAGGCATAAGATTCATCCTCTTAATTATGGATTAATGAGTTTAAATATTTTGGATGATTACATAGATCTTTTGTCGTGACATGCAGACTTGCATGAGGCATATGGTTGTTTGTTGGTGTGAGATAATTTGCATAAGAGACATTTAGGATCTCAAGGAGGTGCAAGATCATTGAGTGTGAGACAAGATTATGGGACTAGTATGGGAGGAGAGAGTGATATTGAGAGTAAGGGAATGACACCTATTCATTATTGATTGTACTTTGTCATGATGTACATGTTTAGCAAACTTTGTGATATATATATATATATATATATATAGATGTTGGTTTTATTTTGAACTCATTTGCATTCATGTTATGGATTCTAAATGATTGTACATGGATTGTAAGTGGTTCATTTTGGAAATAGTTTCTCTAGTATTGATTTTGAATTTGGATGTGCTTTGTAAATGGTACTTGGGATATGGGATTTAATGTTTTGATATGTTCAGATGTGATGTTTTTGTAATTGTGATGTTAGGCTTATTGATTTTGAATTGTAATCATTTATAAGCAAAAAATTGTTTATTTGTGGTAATTGGTAAACTTATTTAGATGAATTTTAGTTTATTTTATTTTTAGGATTGATAAAGTAATTGGAGAAGCTTGATTTGGTAGTATCTATACTTTAATAGGCTAGTTTGAGATTAATGACTTATTCAAATTATTTGATTGGGTTTTAAATTGGTAAAACATTTGGATTGGTAAGATCTAGATTTTGATTGGCTGGTATTTAGATAGGATAGTCTAATTTTGGCTAGGGATGGTTATCTAGGATTAGGAATGTTAGTTGTTATTAGGAGTGGAAATTAAGATAGCATTATGTGTGTATTACCTCCCCAAGAGTGGCTCAAGAATATAAAGGGTAGCTAAACCTTTAGCTCCATTATTGCCTTGCTAAGTGAAGTTATAAACTAATGTTGCAATGAATGTATGTTGTATCCCACTATAATATATCAATATCTAAACCCTATCAACCAAGTGAAAAAGTGCCCATATTATTCATGATGTGTAGGAATGTGATTTGTAGTTGATACTATCTATTGTGAAGAAGGCGCATCTATCTATAACCAAATACCCTATGGCCTCTACTATGATGTATATGAATGTGAAATATGTTGAGATGGAGCTAAAACCTATGCTAATGGCTCATTTAATCTTAACTATAATGGGTAGTTATGTGAGATAGGACCCTAAAGACTTGGCTATAATGAGTATCTCTTTAGAACTATACTCTATAATATGGGTTCAACTAATCTTAATTGTAATAGATTGTTATGTGAGATAGGAGCCTAAAAACTCAGCTATAAAGAATATCTCTCTAAATTGGTACTTTTTTTCAATGCCTATGAATTTGCTAGATATGTATATGGAACTAAATTATGTATACCACAAACTACATTGCTATAAATGGGTTGCTTTTATTTTACTAGTTTTTAAACTTTTTGAATAGTTGGAATAGGAGATCTCCTATGAGAGTCTATCCTAAAGCATGCATTGTGATCATGATGAGTGACCAATGATTCTTGTAAAGGAATGTCCTAGGATGACTTAGTTGTGGAGGAATGAGGTCTAGGGATCCATAATGGAGGAGATCTTTGTGCCCCCTATGTGAATGTGATAATGCCCTGATCAACTCATCTATTAATGCAATATTTGAGTCTATAGTAATTATCATCATTTTGTCCATGGATACAATGATAATTATAAAAGGGCCAATATGGATTTCTATGTAAGAGATGCAAATCTCATTAGTGAATAGTAGGTAATGTGATTAACCTACTATCTAGTAGTGTTAATAATATGATAGATGGTCTATCTTGATTTGAATCAAACTATAGTGGTGCTTTACTATTATTCTTTATAGTCCATAATATAGGTTATGTTCTAAAAACTTGTTCTTTGTTCTTGATTGGTTACTTTTTCTAGTTGTGGTCTCCTATCTTATCTAAGACATGGTGGATGCTGAGTAGTAGGAGTTGTATCTGAAGATGTTGCTATGAATTTTAGAGTGATTTGATCAACTAAATCTACCTCAATTAATCCTAATTTCTTTTCCAAAGATAGAACTATGTAACACAAATGTCTAAAATAAGAATCTATCTAATATAGTAGATGATCGAGGAGAGGTTGGTGAAGGCCCTTGATAAAGATTTGTTGAATCTCTAGATCTATTGGATTATATATCAATCTTAACAAATGAGCCTTGAATATTAAGATATACTCACTAAATAGCTATGAAGAATTATAATGCAGTGTGGAAATTTTATCATATGTAACATTAGGGCCCATATTTATATTGTAGTAACTAAGAAATGCCTCCTCTAATTCATCATATGTGTGCAATAAACTAATTACGAGTCGATGAAAGAACCTATTCTATGCTTCCCCAACTAATGTATACTGGAATAACTTGAGTAGAATAAAAGGGCTAGCATGGGTGGAAAAACCTTTTAAAAGGATTGAAGATGTACAAATGGATCTCTAGTTCCATCAAAGTGAGGTAATGATGGTGTCTAAAAATGCTTCGGCAATGTAGCTTTTATGAATGTTTTTGGAAGAGGGTTACCATGTAGATCATTGGCATCCATCTAGGATTTATAAGATTTGTTTTTCAAGGTAAGGAGATGCACATGGTGTTATAGTTCACCAAATACATGCATTAAAGAGATGATCTCCTGGTATGGTACATTAGTGTCTTGAAGTGGTTCATTTAATCTTTAAATTCAATTATTAATTCTAGCCATGAGAAAGCTACATTTTACAATTGGATCATAAAGAGGTGGTGTGCTCCCTTGAACCTTGTTATTAATGGTATATTGGACCTTAATAGAGGGATGTGGGATACCATTCTCTTTATGTGAAAGGTGAGAACTGATTTCTACCTCAGTAAGGGGTGGCTTGGGACATGCATTTGTATTTTTATGTTTTAGTGAATCATATTCCAACTTACTAGAATATGTTCTATTAAAATTAACATGTGTATCATATGATATAGAGTCATTAATAGAAGTAGAAATAACATTTTGACATGCATGAGATTTAAGATAAGTGAGGGAAGGGTTAGAAGCATGAGATGTATTTTCTTCTTCACTATATGCATAGCAGTCATCATTATTCCATGCATTATCACAATTTGCATTTTGTTCATTTGAAATAGAAGAATTTGAAGTATAATTTTCATATTCACTTTCATTATCATATTTATTTGCATGTTCTCTATCATATTCATCATCACTTCCATCATTTCTAGGGAGAGGTGTAAGAGAAAGAGTTAATTTCTTTCTAATATGCAATACGTTATCATTGGAATTTGGACTATCATGTGTATTTAGCATATCCATGGAGGGATTATATGTATTTTATTCCTTTTCAACATGACAATTGAAAGAAGAAGAGTTATCATTTGAATGTTATTGTGAAAGAGTAGAGTTAGGAACACATAATGCATCATTTGAATTGTGCTTTGGTAATTTGATTCAATTGCATATATATTATTGTATTTTAAAAATAGTAGTAGTAAAAGGTAGAGAGAGATTACGTTCACATGGAAGAAAATCATCACCAATAAGAGGTTCACTTGGAAGTCCATGATTAATTTGTGTATTTTATACATTGTCCCTAGGAGAATGAGGGAGAAGTATCTTTCCCATTTATCAAAAGTATTTTCATTAGAAGAAGGAATAAAAGTGATGGGTTTAAGAACAAAAGATTAATCTATTTTTGATTTAGCCTCATCATTATGTACATCATCATATCCTTCATTACAACAATATTCATTATCTTCACTATAAATGAAATCATTTTCTATAGTTTTAGCTAATGTGCAATTTTTCAAATTTGTCCAATCATTGTCATAATTGTAAGAAAAATTTAGAAATTGATATATGGGATGAGAAGGAAGAATTGCCCTAGTGGCCAATTTATCACCAAAGAGAATTTTGAAAATTACTATGATGAAAATAAATGCATAAATAACTACTAACATTGAATTTTGATAATTAATTTTGATGACCCAAACAATTTACATTAATTTCAAATTATTTTTCTAAAAATTGTAAGGGAGGGAAATTTGAGATTTGAGAACTTAACCTGGAAAGCTAGGGTTTTAGAATTTTTGAAATTTATGCAATAATTTTAAATTCTAAAAATATTTTTGAATATGATAAACCTATAAAAAAATAGAATTTTGGAATTTGATTTTTTTCACAACAAACTAGTAATTTTGAATTTCTTTTTAAAGTTAATTGATTTGCAAAAATTCTAAAATAGTTTTTTAAAAATTAGCAAGGAGGCAAGGTTTGTTGTTTGATGACCTAATTTTTAAGTCTAAGGTTTTGAACTAGGGTTTTAGAATTTTTCTTGAAAAATTAGTAAAAAATATGAAAATATTTATAAAATTAGTAATATATTTATCCTAGTGTGTTGAATGTGTTTGTATATGAAAAGGACCTAGTAAGTGCAAACTAGGGTTTGAACAAAATATGTGATATTTTTACAATGAATTGATAGATTTTTTATTTTTAAATTCAATAAAAATTAGGAAATTATGGAAAAAAATTAGAAATAGTTATCCTTAGGGTTTTTAAGGTTTGTGTCTATAATTTCAAAGTAAGTCATGTTTGCCAAATGTTTTTTTAATTTAGGATATTAAGCATTTTATTCCTAAGAAATAAAAGTCTGGAATAGGAAGGGAATTTTCGTTTCGTAAAGTGAAATATAGTTTTTTTCCCAATTTGATCAACTTAATTCACATAGGAAAGAAGAGAAAAAGAAAGATTAACTTAGCTTTTTTTGGGCTGAAATGGATGATGTTGATTCTAGAAATTATTGTGCAAGGATGGTAGTAAATAGGACCTAAAACTTTATTTCTAGACTATATAGGGGCATAAAACTCAAGACACCTTATTAACTGGTGATATAGTCCACTTTTTGGCACTATTGTCCACTTTTGATGATGCTATCCACTTATATCACTATTGTCCTATGTCTAAAAGCTTTATGGGTTTTGTTTGTCTATGAAGTATGACCCTGTATACCAAATTTTAGGTCTTGGGAGTTATTAGAGCTCATTATATTCTATTTTAATCTCTAGTACCTATATTATCCTACATACATTGAAACAAAAAAGGAGATAAAAGTACAAGGGGGGAAATTATGTTATGGGAGAATGATAAAAGAATCAAGAACCCCTATTATTCTAACTACTACTTACATTAACCCTCATACCAAGGGTCTCAGATATGATGTAGTTCTCCCTTAGGGAATGTGAATAATTAATGTGCATGACTAATGCAAGAATTGATTTCACCTAACCCCTTCCTTAATCAAGCATGAAAATCTATGTGTGATGCAAATAAGGAAACCTATACTATTGATTGATTTTATTAAGTCTCATGTGCTAAAATAGTAAGTGCTTGATATAAAATTCCTTGTGTAGTCATTTATATAGGAGACTCATTATTTTGAATTTTAGAGATTTTATTACATTTGGTTGACATTGGGAAACTTAGACATGAGGTAAAGAAAATGGGTAAGACTCATCTTACAGAAGAAGCTGACTATTGGGCAAAAATTAGACTTGCACAATAGCACTGAAAACTGGACACCTTGGGTTTTCAGTGCTATAGTCCTATTTGGGCACTATTGTCTAGGGGTTGTGGCACCTAGGGGCATGGGTATAGACATAAAAAATGTTCTTGGGCCTGAAAGGATTAAGTCCAAAATTTTATGAATGTTTGGGAATAAGAAAAAATATGTCTAGGGAATCTAGAAAGACCAAGACAAGTCAAATAAAAGTACTTAGCTAAATTTGAATAAAAACTCATATTCTTCAGTGAGAGTCTCCTATGAAAGGATTGTGAAAATAAATAATATCTGTGTTTTCTTGACCAAGTTAGGGTGTATAAAACTACCACTATGTAAACTCCCTTCTCATTAGTATATGGTTTTGATGTTGTATTACAATTAGAAGTTGAGTTACCTTCATTACTCATTCTCTTCATGTAATCATTCCTAATGATGGAATTAATCAAGCCCATCCTCATGCCTTATGTTTTCCATTATTATTCTGGTATGATTTACTTACATGTTGATACTTATATTTGTATATAGCTCTAGATATAACATTTATTGAAGGTCTACTATTATGAAGCATAATATGAGATTCATTTATTTTCATATGAGACTCATTTATTTTCCCACATCTGGGTTTATATTTGTACACATTAGCCTTAGTCCATAGGTTTTAGTCATTTTTATCTTCTTTGTCATTTTTAATACCATTAGGTTTTTCAATTTTATCAAAACCTTTGGTTCCATTATTATTTTTTCCCTTTTTGGAATAATTCACTCATCATGGTTTTATATTTTTTTTATTTGAATTGTAAGACATTAGATATTGTGAGGGATTCCTTACAATGCTCATAAATTCATAAAATTTATTTTGTCTTCAACCTTATCTAGGTGTCTTCCTTGAAAGATGAGGCAATGGTCAAGATTTGTGTTTTCATATATTTAAAGTTTATCATATTATTTTAAAAAAAAAACGTCAATAGTTTATTTTCATGTATTCATTATAAATAAACATTTCTCATGATGATGATTAATGCTTATATATCATTATACGATTATCATTAAAAAAAATTATGAGTTAGGGAAACCCAATAGTTTTATGCTCATTTTCATAATCTCCCCTAAATCCTAATCATTCTAGGCACAAAAAGGTTGGATTATAGATTTGATTTTATGCTAATGTTCAAGTATATGAGTCTTAAAAACCATAGTATTTAGGTTCTATTTTATAACCACCAATTATAAGATCCATTTTGATAGTCATTTTAGCACCCATGTTTGGTTTTCCATATTTGTATGCAAAATGAATTATAAAATACAAAAGAGTTAGAATGTATAATTCAAAAAAAAAAAAAAAAAATTATAAAATATATACCACACCAAAATATGTGATCTTTATTCGACACATATCCTATTTCTAGTCAAAGATCAAACTCCATAGTTTACCTCAAGATAGAGATAAGGTCCATGAGGGTGTGGTAGACTAGTAGACTAGGATAAAAGGTCTCCTAATCATATACATTCATAAATTAAACCTAATTTTGCATGAAAGTACCCAATATTTGTAGTATAAAAATGGATTTATAAGCGGTCCCAAGGAATGGTGAACACATTGTGAGAAGGTAATTGTTAGACAAATTTTGGCTACTAGTACCTAGGTTGAAAAAAAACTTGACTTATAATGTATCTTGGCCTTGTTCATACCTTTTAATCCTTATAAGGTCCTAAAATGGTCTTTTTAAGGTCTTATTATCATAGTTTAGGATTATTTTGACATGTTTAAGGTAACATTTTATGTTTGTATTATGCTAGTCTATCTATACCATGGTTTGAATAAAGTTCGTCAAATGATGTAAAAGGTTCATAGGTTACCTGTCAAGTCATCTACACCTTCATCACCTTGTATAAAAATTTCATACATGTTTGGATAAGTTAAGTTTTATTTGTAAAGTTTAAGGTAAATGAAGTTGAGGAAAAACATGCATATAGACAAATCTAATGTATATCAAAGATAAAAAAATTAACTATCCATAACATCACACTTATAAAATATTTTAAGGGATTTAAATAAATTTAATACATGTCAATGATGTTAGATCATGTCATTTTTGTAGGTTTAACATCCAAATGAGACAAAATCACTCCAAAATGGTCAGTTTTAGGCACTTATATGGACTTCTAGGATACTTTTTCAGGTGAAAACATCTTGAGTGCCTATTCAAATTATTGATGACAGCCTGCTTTGCACTAGTGTGGTAGCTGATCACTGTCATAAAATATCTTTACTCAAATTCCAAATAGACTCTTGCGCTTCAAGGAAAATTATTTTACAGCAACTCATTATATGAGAAGAAAGCGGGAACAAAATTAGGAAAACACTCGGTGACAAAAATGATATTATCTCAGCCTTCTTTGCATAATTTTGGTAGCTGATAACTGTCCATAAAATCTTACTCTCAAAACCCCACACAGACATTTGGACTTCAGTTTACAGTAAATTATGTGGATAAAAACATTGAAATAAATGCTAGAAAATAAAACAATCAGGGACCAAAATAATACTATCATCTTACCCTGCTTTACATAATTTTGGCAGCAGTTACCTACCTGTAAGGAGAAACCTTCTTATCATATTCACTTGTTAATAGGCTCATTCTTTAAGCATTGTAATTACATAGATCAAAACACCATGTGGATATTACAAACAATCGAACATGGCCTGATATAAGCATCTTCTTCAGCACTTCTTGCATTTGATAACTCCCTAAATTGAGAAAATCTCGTCTACTACCATCACTCAGAATCCCATTTATAGTCGATCACATCACTGTTTATGGCACAGGATTTACACAATAGGGTAAGTTTATGCAACAAATGTATATGCATCCAACACAGCTTGGCTCAAGAGCAACAATGTCACCATTCTTTTTATCTCAATTGTTTCAACACAATCGAAACAGCTTTCCATTTCAGTCAAGAATTCAATGAATTCTTCATAAAACCTCTCTTCACTTTCAACAGACTATAAATATGCATTTATATCCACGGTCCATGTATAGAGGGAAAATGATGTTAGGATTTCAAGGGCACTCAACTGGACATGAATTTGGCCGTGGAGATTGTTCCCAGAAAGATCTAACGACTCCAATTGTGTGTAATTTCCAAGCTGAGGAGGAATGGTGCCAGAGATACGGTTTCTATATTCTATGAATTAAAGGACATTCCAAATGATTGGCATTTAAATTCTATTTGCAATTATCACTGTGAGCTACTCAATCTTCAATCACAACTACATACTCAACCACGACTACAGACTCCATTAAATATTTGCTTAACGACGATCATCTCCATCTTTACACTCTCTTACATACATAATTTTATATCTTTTGTTTTTAACACAGGCAGACTGTTAACAACATCCACTCTCATTTTTTTAACACTTGAAGATTCACTTTCAATTCATTGAAACATATATAATAAGATCAACAATGTGAATAGATCAATTTTCTCCATGAAACATACCTTGGGAATGAGATAGATTGCACCATCATAATTACAAAGTGCAGGCTTAAAAGACCTCCTTCGCTCCTTCTGTGTCATGTCCCCTTTTTCGTGGACATTGACAGGCTTGATGATTAGCTTATTATGCGACCTTCGTAGGCTAATATGATGGATAGAGGGTCATAATGGAGCTTGGCTTGACTTTGATTCGCAGAATTTCTACATTTGGTTTTCATTCAGGGTCTTTCAGACATGTTTAATTGATGCTCCTATTATTTAGGGATATTTGACATGTAGCAGAGCACCTTTATTTTGGTATGGTCATATGCGGAATCACTCCCTAATTCACCTGCTTCGATCGGTTTGAGGATCCGACGTATATTGAGGGAGATATTAATATTTGATTGATTTAATCAAATATTAATTATTTGGTCTCATTAATAATTAATTATTAATTATTAATTATTTGCTCTAATTTTAAATTAGAAACCCTAATGCAAATTTAAGAAAACCCTAATTAGGGCAAGCATATCTTTTGAGGGTATAAGGGTTTCACATGGAGGCCATTATTGAAGTATGCATAGATTATTGATTATTGAAAATTGAAGTAATTCTTCTGTGAAGACTGAGCCAAGGGTTCCAGGATTCCATTGCAGTGAAGAATGTTCCCTCTTCATTGTGTGTGATTTAGAGGCTGTGAGATATCAGCGGATTTATTACCAAATTGAGAGATAGCTTCATCCAGAAGTTATCACAGAGATACAGATCTGAGAGATAGCTTCACCCAGAAGTTATCACAGAATTCCAGGGTTGAGAGATAACTTCACACAAAATTTTATCACAGAGCTTTCCAGTGATTTTATTTATTTAGTTTTGATCTAATAAGTTATACAGAGATAGATCTTGTGTTAGAATCTATATTCGTGAGATCAAGCTATTCAGCTATCAGGGGTTAAGAAGAGATAGGTTGGCGGCCGTACCAAGTCCGTACAGGTCCGTACAGATCTGCATCAGGCACCGACCTCAGCAGAGAAAGGGCTACAGTGACCGACATCGATCGACTGAAGACCGACGTCGGCAGAAAGCCGATCGACAGTGACCGATGTCGGCGATATATCGACCGATGACGGCGTCTGTGTGTCGACACAGAAAGGCCGAGACACTTCCAGATCTAGTTTCCATTGCCAGATTAGCAAAATCCAAGGTTTTAAGACCAGGATTTTAATATTCTTTATTTTGTATAACAAAGACTCAATTGTGTAATCATCCAGAAGAACAAGTAATGTGATCTTTATTTGCTATTGAGAGATTATACTGTGATTTGTGTATGCTTATTTGAATCTATTCTGCAAGTTTGTATCTGTGATCAGAGCTTTATGAATTTATATATTCCCTGTTTGAAGGGGATATTACAGTTGTTCAGAGCTTTTGTAGGGAGAAAAGAAGCCCCTAAGTAAGGGCCATTACAGTGGTATCAAAACTAAATTCCTGCCATCCTATTGGGCACATCAGAACTAATGTCTTGCCATCCTGTTGGGTAGTTCCAGGTTCAATTCGATTATCAGTATGGCTCTAAGAGGGGTCAAAGATTTGGAAGAAAGCATGCACAATGCAAAGAAGAAATTAGATCATCCATTTCAGCAAGCAGATGACACTCTAAAAATTTTGGAGGAGTTGGACACTTATTTAGGCAAGGTTGAGCATTCAAATACTTAATTTCCAGTGTTTGATTCGTTGGTGAAGCCCCGATTATTGAGACATCATGATGAGGTGGTAAGACTTGCAACTCTCTCTTGCATTAGTGAAATGATGAGGATCATAGCTAGCTTTGATTTTCATGATGATCAGATTATGAGAGAGGTACTTTATGCCATGGTAAAAAGCTTTGAAAAGTTGGATAACATTAGAGACCCTCATTTCTCTAGGAGGGCAAGATTACTTGAAACATTTACAAGGTATGGATTTGAAAACATTATGATGTTAGTAGGTTGTATTGGTGAAATTCGCATGATGTTTAAAATATTTTGGAATATTTTAGATGAGTTTCATTCTAGCAATATATTGGCATCAATGCACTCTATTATGTTCACAATCTTGTTTGAGGAGGAGGATAAAATTTCTAAACTTTTGGCAGAAGATCTATGGTATGTCTGGACAAAAGGGAGAAATGTCTCACCTAGAGCTTGTATGTGGTTAAAGAGTTTAATTAATAGGCCCAAGGATCGTAGTGCTTTCCCTATGACATGCAGCCACTTGCATGATGAGTTTGACAGTTATGCTGATCCAATACAGGGTGATATTAACACATCTTCAGGTAATGATTTATCTGCATTATCTTCACCGGTAGGGGTAGTTGAGGATATTGTGGATGAGCTTTGTCTTTAGGTGAGTTCAGCACAGGTGTTAGATAGTGAGGATGAGCCTGATGCTTGCATTCAGAGTGTGGAGGTATACTCAGAGGTTAGTACATTGAGTATTGCTGATGAGTATGTTTTTGTAGCTGATGATGAGGACCATGTGGTTGAGGCTCACACTCATATTCAGGATTTGGGAGTACCTAATTCTGAGGAGTTTCGAATACCAGTGGAGTTGAATCTCCATATTGATTATTCTCATACAGATGATAGTGTGGTATAGTTGGTTGTACCGCCTTTACAGAGAGATCAGTTATGGGATGGATTGGCACCATCTTTTGTAGATGGAATTTGCAGTTGCCAAGTACACAGTCTACAGTATCAACACATCCAGGGCAGTTGTGATTTTAGAGATTGGTTGAGTTGTGTTTGCTAATTTGATTATGGGTTCCTCTTTGTTCTACTTATGTTGATGTTACAGGTACTTGCATTAATTCACAGTGGTGCAGAGCATAACTACATTTGGGATCCAGGTGGATCGAGTAGTTCATTGTTTCGAGATTGCTTGGGGACAAGCAATTTTCAGAGGGGCAGATTGTCATGTCCCATTTTTCATGGACATTGACAGGCTTGATGATTAGCTTATTATGCGACCTTCGTAGGCTAATATGATGGATAGAGGGTCATAATGGAGCTTGGCTTGACTTTGACTCACAGAATTTCTACATTTGGTTTTCATTCAGGGTCTTTCAGACATGTTTGATTGATGCTCCTATTATTTAGGGATATTTGACATGCAGTGGAGCACCTTTATTTTGGTATGGTCATATGCGGAATCACTCCCTGATTCACCTACTTTGATCGGTTTGAGGATCCGACGTATATTGAGGGAGATATTAATATTTGATTGATTTAATCAAATATTAATTATTTTGTCTCATTAATAATTAATTATTAATTATTAATTATTTGCTCTAATTTTAAATTAGAAACCCTAATGCTAATTTAAGAAAACCCTAATTAGGGCAAGCATATCTTTTGAGGGTATAAGGGTTTCACATGGAGGCCATTATTGAAGTATGCATAGATTATTGATTATTGAAAATTGAAGTAATTCTTCTGTGAAGACTGAGCCAAGGGTTCCAGGATTCCATTGCAGTGAAGAACGTTCCCTCTTCATTGTGTGTGATTTAGAGGCTATGAGATATCAGCTGATTTATTGCCAAATTGAGAGATAGCTTCATCCAGAAGTTATCACAGAGATACAGATCTGAGAGATAGCTTCACCCAGAAGTTATCACAGAATTCCAGGGTTGAGAGATAACATCACACAGAAGTTTATCACAGAGCTTTCCAGTGATTTTCTTTATTTAGTTTTGATCTAATAAGTTATACAGAGATAGATCTTGTGTTAGAATCTATATTCATGAGATCAGGCTATTCAGCTATCAGGGGTTAAGAAGAGATAGGTTGGTGGCCGTACCAAGTCCGTACAGGTCCGTACAGATCCGCATTAGGCATCAACCTCGGTAGAGAAAGGGCTACAGTGACCGACATCGGTCGACTGAAGACTGACATCGGTAGAAAGCCGACCGACAGTGATCGACGTCAGCGATATATCGACTGATGACTGCGTCTGTGTGTCGACACAGAAAGGCCGAGACACTTCCAGATCCAGTTTCCATTGCCAAATTAGCAAAAGCCAAGGTTTTAAGACCAGGATTTTAATATTCTTTATTTTGTATAACAAAGACTCAATTGTGTAATCGTCCAGAAGAACAAGTAATGTGATCTTTATTTACTATTGAGAGATTATACTGTGATTTGTGTATGCTTATTTGAATCTATTCTGCAAGTTTGTATTTGTGATCAGAGCTTTATGAATTTATATATTCCCTATTTGAAGGGGATATTATAGTTGTTCAGAGCTTTTGTAGGGAGAAAAGAAGCCCCTAAGTAAGGGACATTACATTCTGCTCCTTCCTCTTCGTCTCTCTCCTCTTCTTACTTGACTCCTCTTCTCCCTCCTAGAGATCCTCTCCTCTTCTTACATCTCTTTCCTTGAAGAGAGGTCCTTTCCTCTCTATTTTTTTTTCTCCTACGTCCCTCTCCTCTTTCTAAATTTCTTTTTGCTATATTTTTGTTTTTAACAACCTCCTCTCTAACTTCTACACCCAATCTTGGGCTTAAAACAACAAACAGTTTTCAATTTCTAGCAATATACTAATTTGGGGAGACTAATATCTTATGGTTGAAAGATTTCAACCACTCTCCTCATTATTTCATCAACATCCCAACAATTATTATTTTCACTTTTACTTTTTACAATTACTCCTTAATTTTAACATTTTAGAGGAAAATACAATAAATTCAAATTTCAATTTAATCATGCCCATGTCTTGCCAAGACGTATGTAGATGCTCCTTCATCATACTCTCCCTCTAAAAACAATTTGAACCTTAGTTCAAATGAAATGTTGCCTCCATGCATTAGTCTTTACTATATGCCTGGATCCCAAGGTCTTGTTGTCAATGATAATGCTTGAATTTGTCTTTGCTAGTCTTTGCCTTTCATCTTGCTTTTCTTCCTCTTTAGATATGTCCTTCTTCTCATCTCTTTCTCAGCTGTAATCTTCTACTTCCATGCATCATCTTCATATGTGTCTCCAAAGTTTTCATCTTCCATACCTGCATTCAAAACATTAAAAGCAACCTTAGTAGAAAAACATTGAGGCCATGAAGCCTCTTGGTTGCCTCCATTCTTCTGCTCTTTGGCCAAAACTACCTTTGCCTCTTGTCTTGTTTCACTCTCACCACTGGTGTTCTCACCATGGTTTAGGCCTATATGTAGCTCTATTGAAGAACTAAAGAGCTCTTCCAACATTCTTATTTCTTCCTTTAGTGTGCTCTCATCTATCTCCTCATTCACTTCATCAAACTTGGGCTTATCAACCTGAAGGATTGCTTGTCCTTCACTAGCCTTACTCTTCATCTCATCCTTTCTTAAGCTGTCTTCATACAACCCAACTTCTTCATCAACATCAATATACTTATCAAATGCAATTGCAGTACCCTTACCTTCTATCTCCTTGCTCTCTTCAATCTCTGCTTGAAGCCATCTTGTTTGTTCCTTGCATTTAATGAGGCATTGCTTTGATGTACACTCTCCTCTTTCCTCATCATCTAACCATTTGGAATTTTATCCTTGCTGCATATTAGTTCTCATAGACATTTTCCATTCCTCATTTTCCATGAAAAGACCATTAAATGATTCAAAAACATCATCAGAAACAATTTGTTTACCTTTCCATGTACTTGTGTCATCCTCACGCCTTTGATTGCTTGTGTCAATCTGCACCTTTCTCCATTGATTTCTTGGTGTTGTTACCTCAACACTCACATCTTCTCTCTTTGCCTTCTTAGGCACCCATACTTGTTTCTTTTTCTTATCGTTTGTCTTCACAAGACATTTAGGCATCCTGTAACCATGCTCTTGTACCAACACTTCCTATTGCTTGGGAGTTTGCTTCTTCCACCATTTAGGCATCACATATCCATGATTAATTGGAAAATTCACCTTTCTCTTTGCTTCTCTAACATGCATATCAACAGTTTCATGCTTATAAGACAAATCAATTTTTGAACTCACCTTTACCTCCTTAATGGGCTGCTCCATTAGTTCCTTGTCTTGTATAGCTTCTTGATTATTTGTCCTTTCTTCTTCCTTTGTTCTTGGTTGTTCTCTTTCTTCTTCTTTGAATTCAATGGCATCATGGAATTCAGCTTCATTTTCCATCTCTTCTCTTGCTTGTATGGAATCATCAACACCTTTATTATGCATTAACCAATGCATCGCTTCTTCTTATCAATAGCAGCAAACTCTCTTCTCTTTCCTACACATTCACTTGTGCATTTAGTGTCTTCTCTTGCACCAATCTCTTCTTTCTTCAAGGCCTTTCTTTTGACTTCCATAAGGCTGCTCATACCTGCACTTACCCACTCAAAAACAACATTAGATATAAAAACAAGAGACCATAATGTCTCCATGAGTGTTCTCTTCACCAACACTCTCATCTTCTCAAGTGTTCTTCCTGGCACTTCATCTTTTCTTTCTTCTCTTCTCTTGTTCTCCACAATGAGAACCTTCTTCACAACTTCTCCTTCCTTCTGCTCATTTGGCAACCTTCTTATCTTCTTCAAGCCTCTATGGGTTTCTCTCTTCATGGCAATCTCATTTTGCCTTCTTCTCCTTTTCACTAGGAGATCTATTGGCCACTTCATCCTCTTCCTTATTGGCCATACCCATGCTTTCCTATTCAACTACATCCAAGACTCATATTCATCTTTAATCTTAGCTAACTCTCTCTTCAAATTAGCAATCTCCTTATCAATTACAAAACTGTCCATACCTTTCTTCTTTTGGATGCTTGCTTTCTTCTTGGTGTCCTCATATATCTTGCTGCTCTATAGTGCCTTCAACAATACTTCCATCTCTGAGATCCTCACCCAAGTCTTTTCCACCTTGGTCTCTTGATCCCTTGTCTCACCCAAGCCTTTTCTCCTTGACTGGTCTTTTGACAATCTCTTTTGATCTCACCTAGGCCTTTTTCATCCTAGTCTTTTGATCCTTTTCTCAATCCTGCAGCAACTCGTTATACATTACTTCATCAAAATCAAATCACAAATCCAAGATTACCTTGCTTTGGATCTTCTTCTTGAGCATTCACTTGCTCATCTTACTTTTGAGCTCTCCAAGCTTCAAACTCCATCCTTTACCTCACCTAAGTCTATTTCACCTTAGTCTTTTGGCAAACTATCCAAGCTTCTTCTTGGATCTTCACTAAGCCTTCCTTGGCTTCTTCTCTTCTTAAGCCTTAATGGCTTGGCTGCCTTGAACCTAAAACTTATTCACTTGATTTCTTCTCAACACAATAAACTTAACTCAAATAGCAAAGATTCTCATACCTTTTCTTCCCAAGGTCTTCTAGCGCTTGTCTTGCTGATCCTCTTACCAAATCTTGTAACAACTCATTAGAAATCACAACCAACAACAAGTTACCAATTCCCAAGAGCTTCAAGCTCTGATGCCAAATGATGACAGCCTGTTTTACACTAGTGTGGTAGCTGATCACTGTCATAAAATATCTTTACTCAAATTCCAAATAGACTCTTGCGCTTCAAGGAAAATTATTTTACAGCAACTCGTTATATGAGAATAAAGTGGGAACAAAATCAGGAAAACACTCGGAGACCAAAATGATATTATCTCAGCCTTCTTTGCATAATTTTGGCAGTTAATAACTGTCCATAAAATCTTACTCTCAAAACCCCACATAGACATTTGGACTTCAGTTTGTAGTAAATTATGTGGATAAAAACACTAAAATAAATGCTGGAAAATAAAACAATCAGGGACCAAAATAATACTGTCATCTTACCTTGCTTTGCATAATTTTGGCAACAGTTCACTACCCATAAGGAGAAACCTTCTTATCATATTCACTTGTTAATAGGCTCGTTCTTTAAGCATTGCAATTACATAGATCAAAACACCATGTGGATATTAAAAAAAATCAAACATAGCCTAATATAACCATCTTCTCCAGCACTTCTTGCATCTAATAACTCCCTAAATTGAGCAAATCTCATCTACTGCCATCACTCAAAATCCCATCTATAGTCGATCACATCACTATTTATGGCATAGGCTTTACACAATAGGGCAGGTTAATGCAATAGATGCATACGTATCCAACACGGCTTGGCCCAAGAGCAACAACGTCACCATTATTTTTATCTCAGCTATTTCAACTCAACCAGAACAACTTTCCATTTCAGTCAAGAATTCAATAAATTCTTCATAAAACCTCTCTTCGCTTTCAACAGACTACAAATATGTGTTTATCTCCAGGGCCATGTATAGAGGGACAATGATGTTAGGATTTTGAGGGCACTCAACTAGACAGGAATTTGGCCATGGAGATTATTCTCAGAAAGATCTAATGACTCCAACTGTGTGCAATTTCCAAGCTGAGGAGGAATGGTGCCAGAGATATGGTTTCTATATTCTATGAATTAAAGGACATTCTAAATTATTGGCATTTAAATTCTATTTGCAATTATCACTGTGAGCTACTCAATCTTCAATCACAACTACATACTCAACCACGACTACAGACTCCAATAAATATTTGCTTAACAATGATCACCTCCATGTTTACACTCTCTTACATACATAATTCTGTATCTTTTGTTTTTAACACAGGTAGACTGTTAACAACATCCACTCTCATTTTTTTGAACAATTGAAGATTCACTTTCAATTCATTGAAACATATATAATAAGATCAACAATGTGAATAGATTCATTTTCTCCATGAAACATACCTTGGAAATGAAATAGATTGCACCATCATAATTAAAAAGTGCAGGCTTAAAATACTTCCTTCGCTCCTTCTGCTCCTTCCTCTTCATCTCTCTCCTCTTCTTACTTGACTCCTCTTCTCCCTCCTAGAGATCCTCTCCTCTTCTTACATCTCTTTCCTTGAAGAGAGGTCCTTTCCTCTCTATTTTTTTTTCTTCTACGTCCCTCTCCTCTTTCTGAATTTCTTTTTGCTATATTTTTGTTTTTAACAACCTCCTCTCTAACTTCTACACCCAATCTTGGGTTAAAACAACAAACAGTTTTCAATTTCCAGCAATATACTAATTTGGAGAGACTAATATCTTACGGTTGAAAGATTTCAACCACTCTCCTCATTATTTCCTCAACAGCCCAACAATTATTGTTTTCACTTTTACTTTTTACAATTACCTTTTAATTTTTACATTTTAGAGGAAAACACAATAAATTCAAATTTCAATTTAATCATGCCCATGTCTTGCCAAGATGTATGTAGATGCTCCTGCATCAATTATTCAAGTAATTGTGATGAATATCAATCTTTTACATGTCCTAAAATTCCAAAGATTGCATCAAAACCCCCATCGACCTCTTTGCAAGCTAATAATGGTTAATTTCATGTACTTGGTAGAGATAGAGGAGAGAGAGAGTCATGTACTTGGTAGAGATAAAATGGCCCTTATTTTTATGGAATTGGTTCTTAGATTGGTTCCCTCATATTTATGAATAATTATTAAGACCATCGAGTGGTCTTAAACCCTTGAAGAACAACAAGGTCTCAATTTTGAGCATGGTTCATGCATGAATGAGATATTAAATCCAAAGTGAGAATTTGAAAGGACTCCTCAAGTCCTCATAAACATTATCAAATTTCCACCTTCTATCCTTTTGGCATGTGTGGTAGTAGAGAGTAAGCAAAAGACCCTCATAAGGTGAAGTTATAGGTTTACACTTAAGGATTGAAGGTTTTCTATAGGTTCTAGTGAATCCAAATGATTTTTAAATGTTTTTCACCATCTTATCAATTCACTCAAAACTCTCTAACATTTTTTTCCACTTTTTACTAGTCCTCAAATTAGCATTTATGTTTCTAGCCTAAGGATTGTGTTATGAGGTTGACTATAAAAAATGGTTTGAATTAGGTCTTATCTTACATTATCATAGTCATATGAGGGTCATGACCTCATGGTAAGTTTAATAAGGCTATGAATAAACCTTATAAGGATCATTATCATCAAAATATAATCATAAAATCCTCAAATAATGAAAATGTAGACCTACAAGTTTATAGACTTATAGGTCTCTTTTAATGTGAAGTGTAATAAATTATGTATTGAGAAATTGAGGTTTGAAGACATAAATGATGGAGATAAAAGGAAAATTTATATATTGGATTCATTATATGATAATTATTATAATTCATGGTTTGGTAATGGTTCATAACATATCAGTCCCTTGATTACATACAATCATGCCTTAGATGGATTCAAGAGAAGATGTATGATTGTGAGGATATAAAGTCTTGAAGAAGTTTTTTGGAGAGTCAAAAAAAAAAATTAAAAATACTTATAAATATAATTTAAATTCTCATATACCTATATAGATATCTCAAACTCCAAAAGGCAGTCAAGGAACTAATAATGCCATCTATAGTCCTACTTGTAAATCTAAGTTAGTGTTCAAACACTAAGCAAGAGAAGATGCAAGGTTTTGAATGGTAATTGGGTTAAGTTGAATGGAAAAGGTGTATGTAATCAATAAGATATAAATAAGGTTTTGAATATCATTAGATAGTGATCCAAAGTAAACCTATCTTAATCTTTTAGTTATTCATCCTTGAACGTATAGGGCTAAATTGTTAAACCTAAGCAAGTTGAGGCCTTAAGACAAATATAAAGTATATGAGAATATAATGAAGATGAAAATAAACCTATTTGAATCTTAATCAATAAAAAAATACATATGAAATCTCCTTGGACTACATGATCATTATTTTAGGCTTGGCAAGCTTGAATGAACACTCACAGACTATAGAGGCCTATGTATAAGAATGATAAGAGACTGAATGTTTTGAAGAATGTTTGAAAATTGAAATCATAAAGAGGACAAGAAATATGTTTTAAATTTATTTCATGATATTTAAATCATTGGGAAATAATATTAAATGATTGGGTAATATGTTAGGGTCACTTGCATTGATTTGAAAGTAAACCTTAAGCATGAGATAATGGAAATCATAGTTGGTGTATAGAGAGAAATGGAAAATAATACCATTGATACATGTCATGGTGGATGGAAGAGACTTCCCTGAGGTGTTTATAACTAAAAACCAAACTCCAAGATAGCTTTTCAAACCATTTTACTCTCTTTGACCTCACCAAACATAGTCTACCTAGCCTGAGAGGTACCTTATCAAGCTAATAACTATACATAGGTTTTATATGGGAAGCCAATGTAATTAATAATGTTAGATACCCTTAATATACTTGAATTTTTTGTCATATTTAATTTTTTAAGACCCTAGGAGTTATGAATCATCGTCAAGATGATAAGCATGTCATAGGGTACCAAGAAAACTAGTAATGAACTAATGAGAGAGATTAGCTTCCTAAGTGGCTAAATGAAGTTAATTTTCATTTAAACCACTTTAACATCCCTGCTCACTCTATTAATAATATTATCATGAAATTTTATTGTAATTGCATTGATACAAATGTATTAAATACTATGTTTTTATGAGGTTTTAGGCTCAAAATATTATGTTTGACCTCATGGATAGATGAAAACTATTGGAGAAATTGGATTTAGGTGTTTTAAATATCCATAGGTTAAAAAATACAAACTCTATACCATGTAAGTTCTCCTTTAGGTATGATCCTTGAAGGCAGTATAAGAAGGCTTGTGAAAGACTACATTTTTTTGCAATTTCTTAGTTTAGTCACCTACACAAGGTTTCAAAAACCCAAATTAGGCATGGAGCATGTTCATGAGGTACCAAAATTCAATCAAACACTTATTTGTAGTTTCACATGTGTGGGATAATTATGGAGCAAAATATCAATTTCTAGGCCTATAGACTTAATTGAGTCCTAATTAGATAGAGAAACAAGGTAAATATGTGTAATTTCACCTAAGTTATGGTAATTAAAAATTTTCACAAAGATATAGTGAAATATTGGGAACTTAAAACTATGCTTAATTTTCCAATATCATTATATATTCTTCTACACAAGGATCTTTGTGTGTTTTGAAGTCTACAAGAAATTGAAGAGAAATGTAAGCTTTAAGTGCAAAATAAAGTGTTAGAGAGTGATTAATGCATCCAATGGAGTTGATTTAATTTTTTAAATACATATATAAGAATTTTATGGATATATCTTTCATTTTTTAGGATGAAATCAAGATTTGAGACTCTCAAGCAAGGAAAAATGTAATAAGATAAATGGGCTTCAAGACACATAAGAAGGTGTGATTATCATTACAATGTCAATATTAAGAGATTTAAAAACTGATTCAAGGTGTTATAAACAAGCGAAAATATCATTTAAACATTATTTGATGATAAATAAGTCCACTTTTTACTTTCCAAGCCAAGAATAAAGTAGTTTAAAGAAGAAGTAACAGGTGCCAAACAAAGATTGAAACTCCCACACCATTTGGAAGAAGAAACATCATTAAGGAAGAAACAAATGTGCCTAAAATTCATTTTTAAGTTATCATTCAATCTATTTATTGATTTAAACTCCTAATTTACACTTTTCATTTCTCTCTCTCTCTCTCTCTCTCTCTCTCTCTCTCTCTCTCTCTCTCTCTCTCTCTCTCTCTCTCTCTCTCTCTCTCTCTCTCTCTCTCTCTCTCTCTCTCTCTCTCTCTCTCTCTCTCTCTCTCTCTCTCTCTAAACAACCTTATTTGGCTTTGTATGAATCTTCTACCTAGGTATGGTGAAGCCCTACACATTTATATTCCTTTGATAAATAAAAAAATACATTTTTACCTCCTTATATTATTGTAATTATTTTTTTTCATGACTATTTTATCTTTTCAAGTGATTTTACTAATCGTCTTTGACATGTTGTCATTTTCTAACACCTATATTTAGTTTGAAATATTCTTTTGCAGGTCATGTGAAGTGTGCAAATGAGGTGTGAGGGTTGAGAGAGGTTTTATACTCATTAGTGTCACTTTATTAACTCTTGATTAGTCCTCTTAGTCTAATCATCTATCATAACCTCCACATTGAAGTGCTTATGTGAGAGATTCAAATTAGGAGTAGTGTATGTTAAGGTTATTCTCTAGGTGTATATGTGCCCATATAGCTGGTTGGTAGTGATCAAATTATTTAGTGTGTCACCCACTTAGTTTGATTTACTTTTATCATTCTCACTTTTTAATTTACAAGTTAGTATAATGGTATAACGTAGTTTATACCTTAAGGGGAGCTAGCCTTATAATCTATAGGTTTGATCTAACTAAAAGTCACCCATGACCTAAGATCAATCCCATTGTATAGCTCAAGTTGGGAGGGATTTAATCACCCTCTCAAGGCTGAAAATTTTACATATAACAGTAAATACATAATAGTTTTCATGCATATCATCCTTTATGATATGATACTTATACTTCACTAGTTATCCCATACATGTATTTTAGTAGGGTTCTCTAAATAACATTGATGTCAAAAGTTTCTTAGTCTCACCAACCTCATGTGAGTGTATTGTCTTCGATTAAAAATAATAATTCATATCGGTGCCACCCTTTCCCCCACCACCAATTTAATTTCTCCCTTGACAATAATGTTTTTTCTAAATATTTCCCTCATTTATTTACTTCTCATTCTCCATCTCATTTTGACACGACCAAAATATGATAGTTTTAGTTTATCTATCATTATAAAATAATTTGTATTTTTGATTTATTGTGAAATTATTTTTAGTCATTGATTTATACGTATAATACCTCCCTTAGTTGTGTTTGGGACCTTGAGTTTCATTTTTCACCATTTTAAGGGATCATTTCATCATGTTTGTTTAATTATCTTCTATTTTTCCATTGTTGATTGAGTATGGATTGTTACTTCTCTTTCATCAATGGTGTTTACAATTCTAGTTTTCCATTTTTTTTAGTATGGGTTATTACTTATATTACATGTACATTTATTACATTACTTAGTTTCATTATTCCTTGGTTAGATATAGATTGTTACTTTTGTTACTTTGGATACATGTTTACATCTTTCTGTCATTTAATAACCTTGGATTTTTAGTTACCTAATATTCCCTCCTTTTTATCATTTAACATGAAATTTTTGGTTATAACATATCCCTTGTCATCCCATATTACCAAAATTTTGAAGTATAATTATCATGAAATTTATTCATTTAATTCAATTTTCTTACAATTTCTTTTTTTGTTATTTAGTCTTGTATCCATCAGGGTTATCCAAAGTAGTTATTACACCCTCCACAGACAATAATATAAATACAACATGTGATCATTAATAAATAAATGTAATTCAATGTAATTATGTGGTACTTTTAGTTATTTCACTTGTTTAATTTAATTAATTTTCCACTCTATACTATAATTTGCTATCTCATTTAGTTTGTGGCTATGTTCTTTCTCAAATCACCATGTCATGTTACACTCTAATGACATGTGATGATCTTCAAGTGGGGAATATATACACATAATATTTTAAAATAATTATCATTTACCATCATTTTCTCACTTGAATCAATTTGTCAAATTTCAATATCTCTAAGTGCACCCCTTAAGGGTACATCGGGAAAGAGGTGGGCAGACCATTGGTGATTCAAAATATTATTAACTAAATATATCATTCCTATATCCACTAAAAAAATATCACTTAATTGATATTATAATCACTATTACTCATAAATATCACCTAACCAAGACAAGACCTATCTTGTCCCATGATATCAACTCAGGACAATGTAATGTATTCCACATCCCATAAAATTTCAAACTAGATCAAATAGAGTCGATGTAGTTATGAAATTCACAATCATGTTTCATAAATAATTTGGCATAGGTTTACCTATTTCAAGGGTAAATGATAAATTTTTATCTATGTGAAGGCATTCCAATGTTATCATTTAAAATTCCAGAAGCGTTTAGGGTTAACACACCACTATAAATACAAGTCTCATTTCAATCTAATAAGGAGTCAATTTCTAACTATTATAGCTCAAAATTATTTTCTAGTATACATTTAGGAGAATCCATTACTTAGATCTTGTCTTGGAAGGAAATAACTTGTCATGTGTAATCTTGGATACAAATAGAATAATTATTTTATCCTAGAGATGATTTCAATCACTATGATCATTACAACCACAACAAGCTCTTTCAAAGAACCATTAGGTAAGGGAGAGTTGAGGCTCGACATATTATATTCAAGGTAAGTATTTATAATCTGATCTCTTATATTTAGTATAAATATATTACACAATCAATAGTTTTTAATGTATAATTTCTTCTTTGAATCTTCTCAACACTCAAACTTAGTGTGGTTATAGGTATATTCAAACTTTCCATTTTCTACCCTAGGTAATCTAAGCCTTCCTTTACCTATTGTTGACCAATTTTAACCCCCAAGATCAAAATATTGACCCCTATAGGTAATAACTTGCTTTTCATGCTTATAAAACCTTATTCTTATCTTTTTCATGCCTTATGAGGTCCTAAAATATCCTTTCTAAAGTCTTGTTAACAAGGTTTATTTGACAATATTAATGTAACGTCCTACATTAGCCTTGTGATGGTGTAGTCATGTCATGGTGTATTGATACTTGGTCAAGTGGTGTCATAGGGTCCATAGTTACATATAAATGTAATTTCATTCCTTAATCAACTTATACAAACATTTAATGTTGGTTTGGATAAGTTATTTTACAAAATTTAAGGTAAAGTTTTATAAATAAAAATATGTTTTTGGATAACTCTGATGTGTGTCAAATATTCCAAAGTTTATGATCCATAAAAATACATTTTTAAAAGTTATTGAAGTAGTTATATAACTTGCCTATATGTTAGGATGTCATAAAGTGGTCAGATTCTTGCATTTAAATGCTTAAGAGATAGTTTTAAGTCACTTGTATGGACTTGGCATATCCATTTCCAAGTGAAAAAATTGTATATGTGTCTCTTGGGATTTTATATGTAAAATACATGCTTAGATTATAGGTATGGGTCCTAAAAGTGAAAAAAATGCTTCCTTCTCTCCATCACTCTATTCAAAAGATATTAAAGGAAGTTTTCATGATGATGATACAACCAAGAGAGAGACAGATTTGGGTTATAATATTCATAATAGATGAGGGGGTAATTTTAAGATTAAAATATGTAGAATTATTTTGTAGATCCATGCCCTTTCCTTTATCAACACTTGTTAAGAAGGTAGGGTGGTCTGAATTTGCCTATAAATCTTATAGGCTCAATTTTGGGCACTTTTAGTAAAAATGTGAACTTTTGGTGATGAACCAAGGTTGCGAAAGAATTCATAAAGCTTCTCCAATCCACTAAAGTCATATTAAAACATTTTATGTCACGTGTGTCAATATAAAGTCATCAAACCCCCATTTTATGCTTGGTGCAGGCCTTAATCAATTTGTAAGAAGTGTTGTGGGGTATGTAAGAGTTTTCTTGTGAAAGGATGGATTGAATAAAATAATATATATTGTAAAAAAATACCTCATGAATATTATTTCATCAAATAAATATTTATAATCACCTCAAGCAATATGCTAATGGATATGTGCATTGAAAAAAACACCATTTATGCTAGACAAAATACATTTTACATTATCAAGAGACATAATCAAATCATAAGCATGGATATATTGTTTGAAATGATTCAATATAATGGATAGGAAAATAATAAATGAAATTAGTTTTGTAAATATCATCACTAATCTATCAATTCAAGTCTAGTGCCATCGTTTCATCCTCTCAATGGATGGTGTTAGAGGTCTACATACACAAGAATGTACCAAGAAATGCTAGATATTAGATTGTAATTACTATATAAAGGTTAAAAATTTCATGATAATTTTGTTTGTATAGTATAATAATCTTCCTAAGGTAAATAATAATAGGGTATACACCATAGAAAGCCTCATACATTGAAAATATAGACATACAAGTATGTAGACCTGTAGGTCTCATTTTCACACTAAATGTTATGATGTAAGCATTTAAAAATGAGGTTAAAGGGTAAATATAATTTTGGGATTAATATGTGAACACTTTTAAGTTGTTTATTGGCCATGAATAATATAATATGTGCAAATTGATACTCACTTTTAATTCCTAACAACAATACAAAATATTGACAACACCTACAGGCATGTATTCAACTTTTAAAGAGAATATGCAATTATTATATAAAAATTGATTATTCAAAGGCCATAAAGTGATATGAGGAGTATTTTATCAAATTTATAATATTTTTCACTCTATGGTATTAATACAAACCATCAAATAAATGTATTTTAAGATTTGATAAATAACAGGCCTAGAAAAAGCATATAGGGTTTTGACTAAATTTGAAGGGTGAAAAATTCTATGAGGTTGAAAAGGACCCTATGGGAGGATAATATATTTTTTGAATTTATTGAATAACAATTATTATTTTCTCTAAATAAAACACACTCTAAGCCTACTTTCAAATAATCTCATAAACACACCTATATGTTTTTTAGAAAAATAATGATATGGAGGCCATGAGGTATAAAACGTGAACATCCAATGTCTTGAGGAACAAAAAGGAAATAATAATTATGAAATTTATTTAATAATAAACCAAACTAACTATTCTAAATTTTATATCTTACAACTAAGAGATCTAATTAGATCAAATAGGCCTAAAACTACACATACAAGCCTATGTGTAGATTTGTGATATATGTTTATTTGATTGAAGATTATATGAGGAATAGATACATTGATGATATCAATATGAATTAAAGGAAGAATATTATGAAGTTATAAACTCTATAACAATGATGAAAAAGGTAGTTCTCAGACCATTGAGACCTACATGCCTAATGGACTATTTAGGCCTACTCATGAGGATTGAGTGATTTGTGCATATACCGATTTTGGAGTAAATAGGAGTGTGGTTTGAAGTATTTAAAAGTTTTAAATAACTATATTTAAATTAATTTATGGTATTTACCCCTTAATAAATTCAATACTCAACCAAGCTTTTAATCCTTAACACCTACAGGCCTAGGAGAGATACATATGCCTGCTCATAAAGATTTAATGGTTATGCATATGTGGAGTTGGAGCTAAATATTTTTGTGATATTAAGATACCCAAGGAGGTTTATATAACCTATAATATACTCCACAAGTTTCAAACTTATAAAATTTGAGAATAAATAACCTATGATAGCCTAATAGGGTCACTTTGACATGCTTGACTATAAACCCTAAGCATGAATCAATGGAGTTTGTAGAGAGTTTAATGAAATAAATGGTGGAAATAAATATTAAAATGAATAATTATGGGTGATATATACCTATAGGTCATTTTTAGATAAAATCAAAGTCCAAAATTGCACTTTTAGATCTAATTTCTCTCTCTACATCACCAAACATAGTCTTATCAACCCAAAAACCACTTTCTTACACTTAGAATAATATGGATGTTTTTCATGGGAGCATAATATCTTGATTTATGTTAATATAAATTATATAATTAAAATTTGTGGAATTTTTTCATTGGTTAAGGTCTTTTACTTTATGAATCATCATTAAGATGATAAGTCACTCAGAGGTTGCCTAGAGGACCAATTTTGAACAGTTGAGTGAAATTAACTTCATAAGAAATTTAAATGAAATATATTAAAATTTAATACACAAAAATAATTACTAACTCTAATAATAACCTCACTATGGTAAGTTCATGTACCAACAACTGTATCAATTCATTAAATGTTATGTTTTGTGAGTTTTTGGGTTGAAAATATGGTATCTAACCTCATGGGTGTATGAAAAAAGTTGGATATGATGGATACATGTGTATTATAACTCATAAATTTCATCTTATAAGTGTTCAAAAAATTATATTTATTAAAGGTAGTGTAAACAAGGCTTGTGAAGGGCTAGTTTTTGGACATTTCATGGTTTGCATACCTACACAAGGTTATAGAAGCCCAAATTTAGAATTAAGTATGGTAAAATGGTAAAAACATTTAATCACACAATTTATATAGGTTTCAAATGTGTGGGAGTTAATTTTTGCCAAAACTCAATTCTTAGGCATGGAGGCATAATTGAGGCCTAATTGAGGAAAGAAAAGAATAGAAAAAGACATTTCCACTTGGTTTTTGGTCTTAAAAGTTCTTATGGAGATGTAACTAGATACTAGGTACTTGAAAATATATATTTTTTCCTATATACTCTACACATTTATTTTCATAAGGATTTTTGCACGTTTTCAAGGCTACAAGGATTTGAGGCTGAGTGAGAGTTTTTGGTGCAAAATGAGTCTTTGTGAGTGATTAAATTTTATAAATGAATGGTTTTGTGTCTAATATGATATGAGCATGCCTCTAATAACTAAATATTGAATTTTAGATTATTAATTAAATATTTAACACTTGTAATCAAGGTGAGATGTGGCAACACTAAGGGGCCTCAAGACACCTAAAGAGTTACTTGATGAGTACCACTGAGATGTAAGTTTGAGGAGATACTTAGAAGATGAAAGGTGTCAAGAGAAGATAAATAGATAATTTAAACATTAATTTACCATAAATTAAGACACTTGTCATATCACAATCCAAGATAAGGGTAGTTTTAAAGAACAAGACAAGGTGTCAAGAGAGGTTTGAAACTCCTACACCAATTGGAGGAGAAGAGAATATTCAAGAGATAAAAACTTATCCTTAGAGACCTAATATAGATATTTCAAACTCCTTTATTATTTTAACTCTCTTTTGGACACTTGTCACTCTATCTCTCCTATTCCCTTCTCTCTTCTTCTCTTTCATTTTTCTATAAATTCATCCTTGATAGGCTATGTTGGTATCATCCACATATTTATTATGAATCCCTACCCATTTCCAAGCCTTTGATCAATGAGAAATTCTATTTTACCTCCTTCTTTGACTGGTGTCAATGTGTGTGTATGACTAGTTGATCTTATCAAGTGATTATCTCTTCTTCATTAGTATGTTCTCATTTTATATCATTCATATTCAGTTTTAAAGTCTTTTTTAGGTCATGTTAAGTGTCTAAGTGAGGTGTGAAGGTTGAGTAAGTTTTCTATTCACTAGTGCCATTTTGTGACCTCTTGACTACTCCTCATAGCCCAAACATATTTCACTACTTGCTTAATGAAGTATTTATGTGGAGAGGTAGATTAGATGTAGTGTTTATTACAATTTAGTCTTAAAAATAGAGTGAAAATGCAACTGGTTGGTATTGGTCAAGTATATTTGGTGCATCACCTCCATTACAGTAGGTTTCTCTCTCTTTTCCTAGAAAGTTTATAGATTAGTTTTTGAGCCTAAGTGATACATAAAGGGGAGATAGCCTTTTAAAACAAAGATTAAATCTAATATTAGGCCACCCATAGCCTAGGATTATCTCCATGTTACTCCAAATTTGGAAGGATTGAACTACCTTGCAAGGGTGCAAACATGGTTGATAACACCTACCATGGCCCTTACCCTTTTAGTTTTATTTTAACTATTTCCCTTATTTATGTTACAAAATTTATTAAAACTATATTAGATTAATTTCATTATTATTAAGATACCTAATTAGGGTTATTGCATTATATTGATTGCCTATAATAGTAGGAACCCTCTCTATTGATTTTGTGTGATAAGTACTCCTCTAGAAAGGTTTAACAGATCCAATTAGTCATGCCATGATATATCTAAGTATCTAATGGGTTTTAGTTAATTTAGCTTTTCCATTTTTGGATATATGGGGTATGATAATTTTTAGGTATATATTAATTCATTGCATACATTAGGCATTCCCATTAGAAATATCCCAATAACTGCCTTGGCATACCTTTATTTATAAGATCTAAAAAATCAAAACTATGGTATAATATGATTAAAAATTTATAAGGTAGATTGGTAGGCTGGAAATAAAAATATATATGTCTACCTAGAATAATTATTTTCATTGAATAAGTTTTTTAGGTGTTTTTTGTCTAATTTTATCAATATTGTAAGATCTAGTTGGGGTAATTCAAAGGATAAATAGAATTGCTAGACATTTTTTATGGCATTGAGAATAAAAAGAAAATAGAAATATATCTTACCAAATGGTAAAATGTTGTATATCCAAATTGTAAGGTGGTGAAGGGATAAAAAATATCTACATCCATAAGGTTATTTTAGGAGAAAAACTTGTGTGACATATATATGATCAGGATTCAGCTCCATGGAGATGTATGGTAAGAGTAATTTATCTAGATAATAATAAAATTGAGATAATTTTAGTGAAAAAATACTCCCTTGAGTTCCCATACCTAAACCTTCAATGTCACATATTGAAGGATAATCCATTAAAACTTGGCTTAGGATGTGTGTAACATATAAACACTGATATTTTAGGAAAATTCAAGGAAAATGGAACCTACACTACAAAATCACCAAATCTAGGAATCATTAATGTTTTTATAAAAACATGATGGGTGGTTAGGGTCTATTATTATTTAACTAATACAATTTATTTTATTGTTAACATTAGAAAATGGAAGTAGTTAGTATAATATAAATGCTAAAATATGGTATTTAGTAATTGAAATTACAAGCTTGAAACATGTTTGTGATGCATGGTTTGAGTTCACGAATATGATCCTAACTCACCATTATTTCACACCCATAATAACCTAGTTATCTAGTTCAAACAAGCATATTATCCTTCGAAGACACACCCATATTCTCAATTTAGTCCTTTTATACACTAGTTGGTAACATCATGTTTGACTAGTATCACTACTCGATACTGACCTAATATGGTCATTAATAACCCTCTCCCATCAAAAATTATGTATTAAAATCAATATTTCTTAGTTTCATCCATCTACCTAACATTTTAGTGGCTTACATTTTAAACCAATTTGATACATATGTATGATGGAGTCATATAAAATGCAAAAATTGGTAACTTGAGCATGGATAATGACACCAAACCCTTAGGTACCTCTTACTTGCTCTCATGACCCTCATAGGCATCTTTTCACTAAATCCCAGTCATCTCTAGCTTTCCTAACTTGATCCTAATTAAGCCAAACTCCTCTTTCCATGACAAATCCATTCCCCCAAGTCATGTCTACTCTAGACAATAGAAACACACTAGGACTATAGCACCAATGCCACTCCTATCCACATTTGGTGCTCTGTCCAAGTCCATTTATATCCCCAATGGTAATTTTATTTTGGTTCCCCATCCTTCTCCTTATTTGCCTAACATGAGTACATTCAACCCATGACCAATAAATACTTATAAAATCCCATTCAAAGATCATTTATAAGGGGTTGGAAACTATCACTAAGTAAGCAAGAATACAAGCAACACTACTTAAGTAATCTTCCCTATTCTCTACATACAGCTAGCCAATACACATACAAGCTTATTCAGATCCTTATACCATTCCCTAGACACCTTAGGCACATATCATTTAGTAGTTTTCATATTCATACACCCTATTGCACAAAGTACATCAAGTGGGAGAACTACATATCACTTGATCCCTCTTCAGAGTATGGGTATGTAGGTAGTGTTCCCACATAATGGGTGTGGAGACATGTTCAGTGAATATTACACATACTAACCCCCCCTCTTCCTCAAAATTAGTAAAAGCACAATGGAGTATAGGTTTTGAAGATAAAATTTTCTTTACAGGGAACTTTATAGGCTTCTAGCTCCTGAAACTTCATAGATAAGGTTATACACACATAATAAACAAAACCTAGAAAGATTAGATCTCTTATACAACAATGACAGAGGTGGACTATAAAATTGGTGCCACCCTTGTCCACTTTCAGTGCTCTTATCTAGTCATAAAACAAAGGTTAGATCCTAGTTTACTACAAATGTCCTAATCTTGTATAGTGAATCTCAGACTCTACCTCATCTATATCAGTTAGTTTTCAGCTAAGTCTCAAAATTTCCCTCTTATTACTATTTCTAGAAAGATCAAAATTTCAATCTAATTTACACAAATTAGTATATTAATTATTACATATTTATTTACTAATTTTACTACTCAGGCACTTTAACTAAATTAAAAATAATACACCAATATTCCCATAAATTGTTATATCATTTGGTAAACTCGACCTACTTTGATTGTGCATAAAAATGCTAAAAACCCTAGGGTAAATTTATTACTAAATTTTTCCTTTATTTTTTTAATTTTTCACCTACATAATAAAATCAAAAATTAATATTAAATTTTAAAATTTTATAGTAATTTTAAAATAACTATCTTTTAAACCCTAGTTGCCCAAACTAAGTCCCAGTGTTTTCCCAATAATTTTATAATTTTTTACTAGAATATTAAAATCATAAATTCACTTCAAATTTCAAAATTCAATAGTAATTTTTTTTTTAAAAACAAATTCAAAACCCTAGTTGCATATACTAGGTCCCATTCAATCACAAATTTTCCAACAAATTTTTGATTTTTTAGTAGCATATTTAATCATAAATTCACTTTAAATCTCAAAATTTCATAGTAATTTTAAAAATAATCATTTTTAAAACCTTAGTTGCATACACAAGGTCCTATTGATTTTGAGATATCACCTTACATTCTAAAATTATATTTCAAAAATGGATCTCACTTATTCACAATTTTTTCTTACATTTCTTGCAAATAATAAAGAGACTATCATTGGTCCTATCATGTAAATGAATGATGAAGTTTATCATATGTTAGTACAAAGATTCATTATTTGCATTTCATTCTTACTCTTTATAATAAAGGATGATATTACAAAATTTATTGCTAAAAATGAACAAGATTTCAATATTCCTTTTACAAACTCTCTCTCACTTATGTAGAATACTTTCCAACTCCATTTTGCTAAACATGTTATCAATGTTATGTTACATGTCAAAATTTTCTATACATACATGCACAATTTAATATTATCTATCCTTTCCTTTCTATCTCTCATGTGGAATTTTTTTAAATTTTTTCATGCTAAACACATTAGAAATATCATAGTATATGTCAAACAAATTTATGCATTCATGCACAATTTCATGTTCTCTGTAATGATCTTGAATATTTAATATATTCAAAAATACCCTTAAGGTAGGGAAACACCATATAATACTCTTTTAGGAAGGAATAACTCCACAATGTCTCTGCGAGGGGACAACCTCCAATATCCTCTTACATAGAATACTCAATGCTTACTTGATATCCTTACCATGATAATCATCTCCTATATATATACATCTATTTAACCCTTGGATGGGTAACCTCCTAATCCAATGTAGGCCAACCATTACCCAATGTACTACTTCTATAAGTTACTTTATTATCCTAATATAGTGTACCCATATAACTAAGGGGATGTGTGCCACATGTCAGCATCTCCATCAACCCATATACATCAATATATCATATCCCTAGGTACATAGCATTCCTTCCCTCCTTGACATGTTTCGTCCCTGAAACATAGGAAGAAACCAAATAATGAGTGTGCTTTAAATCATTGCACACTTATCTCCAATCTCGATCATCTAGCCATCCATATGTGATCTTGGCAGGTGATAGCTCTCCAAGCTTGTTTTCAAATTTTATTGTCCTCCTTTGATTTCATTCATGATCATAATTATATTGCTTTGGTGTCCAAGCATAATTATTCCTCTCTTTATTCCATCTACCATATTCCACTATGCTACTCTGATTCCAACCATAACCATAATAGGTATTCTTCCATGCATAGTCATAGTGATTTCCACATTCATTCCATGTGCCATAGTATTTTTTCTTTGGATTCCATGCATATCCATAATGATTGGAAATTTTATTTCCTGTATAGACAAAATGATTATTATTATGACACTTCCTCACCTGGTTCCATGATTTTTTCCTCTCATGATGATGTGGGTGTCTATATACCTCAACCTTTTCCAATACTTTGACCTTATCCACCTTTGTTTCTACCTCTTCCACCTTTTCCTTCTTTGTCTCTTGAGTAGATGAAGTGTTCATTTGTAGTGTGTCTTTATCTATATCATCTGAATCTTCATCACCTATTTTAATCTCATCCTCATGATTTACCTGGATTGTTATTGGTGCCTTTTTCACTATGATATCTTGTAAAGTGATCTTTTTCCTATACCAAAACTTCATGAACTTTTTCTGAACATTGACATTCATTGTTTCCAAAGTCTCTAACCATGGATATCCAAGAACTATATCCATATCATCCATATCCAAAGCATAAAAATCTGAATGCAAAACATATTTTTCCATAATGAGCTTAAGATCTTCAAACATTGAAAGATTCTTACCATCTACTTGAACCTATTTGATATTCTTTGCTTGAACATGTAGATGCTTGGCCACATTCATGTTAATGAAGTTATACTTGCTATTAGGGTTTATGGACACAACCACCTTCTTCTTTTGAATGCATCCATGAAATTGAAAAATTGACTCAGATTTCTTTGGAGCCAAATTATTTGAACCCTTATCATCTAATTCTTCTTCCTCTTCTTCTTCAATTGCTTCTTTTACTTCTTCTTCTTCTTGTTCTTCTGATGATTCTTCTATTTCTTGTTCTTTTTCTTCTTCTTCCTCTTCTTTATCATCATAATTTTCTTCTTCTTTTACATCCTCTTTTTTTTTAAAATATCCCATTGACCTAGGAAGGTTTTCTCCATTGCTTCCCATGAAGAATACTATTGCACAAAGCTCAATTCATTAGTCCACCAATGTTTTGTAGGCCCAGACAGAGAAAAACATAATTCTATTTTCCATAAATTTTTTGTAGTATTCTTCTCCTTAAAATTGAGCCACCATTCTCTAGCATCAACATCATCTTCCCCTAAAATTTTTTGCAACTCCATGATCCAAAAGAAAATTTAAGGTTCACGAAACCCTAAAATGTCAAAACTAATCCATAAAATTGCAACAAATCACTCCAAACAACTCAAAAAATTCTGATTTTTTCACTATAGTTCTCTTATATCTGTTTACATATCCAATAAACATTTCGAAAAAAAATTCCCTATATTTCAGAATATATAGTGAAATTATTATAAACCCTAAAATAGCAATAACTCCCTCAAAAAGAATAAAAAATTCTCTATTTTTTTGTTGTAACTTATTTGAAATATTATCCATATCTAGTAAAAAATTTGTGAAAAAATTCACAACCAATCAAAAGTTATTGATGATTCAAAAAAATAAGGGTTTCACTCCACAAATTGCCCAAATCGAAGCTCTGATACCACTTGTAATGATCTTGATATTCAATATATGTAGAAATACCCTTAAGGTAGGGAAACACCATATAATACTCTTTTAGGAAGGAATAACTCCACAATGTTTCTTCGAGGGGACAACCTCCAATATCCTCTTACAATATAAGACTCAATCCTTACTTGATATCCTTACCATGATAATCATCTCCTATATATATACATCTATCTAACCCATGTATGGGTAACCTCCTAATCCAATGTAGGCTAACCATTACCCAATGTACTACTTCCATAAGTTACTCTATTATCTTAATATAGTGTACCCATATAACTAAGGGGATGTGTGCCACATGTCGGCATCTCCATCAACCCATATACATCAATATATCATATCCTTAGGTACATAGCATTCTCTATTATTTTCTTGTTATCTCTCCTATGGAATTCTTGTTATAAACATATTATTTTACAACTCATCACTCACATTTCATGCATTTCATTCCACATTCATGCTTTCTACCTAGAGACATATAAATTCTTGGCTACTTTTAAGTTTTTCCCTATCACTACTAGACATAAGAAAACACTAGTGATTATATCTATCACTCCTCCTTTCAAACTTGGTACATCTAGCTCTTATTTTGCACCTACTACTAGCTATATGCCTATATTAGATCATGTGGTACATGATATCACCCAAGTTTTGGAAGATAGGCAATTTGATTATGCCCATGGCTATAGCTTTATCACTTAGGTTACAAACCCTTCTAATATAGTTTCACTTCTCAAGCTCCTTTATCAATTATATGTTTAAAAAGATGTGTTATATGTATCCCTTCACAATACTATAATTCTTGTTTCCATTGAACTAGCTTGCGTTGCATCTATCCTCAACACCATGTAATGGACTAAAGAATATATTTCCTTTGAAAAAGATGATTCACCCCCATGCCACATCATTGAACAACATATACCTCTATATATTCAATTAAGAATTAATGATGTGGGGGTCAAAAGGGTATTAGTTGATAATGGTTCAAGACTCAACATTTGAAACATTTCTTTTCTTAAACATCTTAATATACAATCTCAAGATCTTGACCATTTTCAATATGAACATTAGAGGTTTTGATAACATTCCATATAAATTCATGGGTCAAATAACACTCAATATTATCTTAGGGCCTAAGACATTGCAAACTACTTTCCAAGTCATGCCAAATGTCCTCAACTATTATTTATTACTTGGTCAACCCTAGATTCATGATATGCATGTGGTCACTTCTACACTCCATACTTGTTTAAAATTTAGTCACAAAGGCTACATCTACACATGACCAATAGATAACAAACCTTTTAAATATTTCTAAGTTTCCAAAACTCCACAAAATTATATTGTAAACTTTAATCTTGGTAGTATACTAGCACAACCTATTATTCGCAATGTACCTTCGAACCATGTCACACATCAACAAACTCCAAGTTATGTAATAACATTGATACAAATTCACCAGTTTACCTCTCCGTTCACACTTAAATGTCTCAATAAGATGGGATATCATGGAAAAGGTCTTGGAAAGCATGAACAAGGAATCATCAATCCTGTTGAGGCATCTACACAACATGGAACACAAAGGCTAGGATATCAATTTACCCACATTCGTAATAAGCCTTCTTCTACCACTTCAAAGCATATAAATTTTTATCCACCCACTACACCAATAAACAACACCATTAATCATACTTTAAAATTATCACTTATCTATCCTAATCGCATTGATGACATAGTTTCACTAGACATTCTCACATTAGATGAATTATCTAATGATGAATCCCTCCTATAATTTCTCAGACCATATGAGGATCTTCCATCTTGATATAATAAAAATAGATTTCCTCATCACATAATTTCCCACATATACTTATGAGAAATTATAGATTCTCCACAAGGCATACCACTTGATTCAGATGATACTATTCCTACCACTCCCTACACACTTGATCATTCTACATTGCTTAATGAAGAAATAATTAATTTTAATTTTAGAATCAATCAGGATCCCTACATTGTTTTATTATCCACTACCCTAAGAAAGGAAGAAGATATATATATATATATATATATATATATATATATATATATATATATATTCATCAAACCTTAATATATTTATTAGAACTCTTTGATTGGTCTTACTTAGATATGCTAGGAATTGATACATATATAGCAGTCCATTGAATTTTCTTATACCTAGATGCCAAAATAGTTAAGCAAAAAAAATTTAAAATACATCCTAAGGTGGCTCTCTTAGTCAAAGATGAGATCCAACACCTCTTAGATGCTAGCTTCATTTTACCAATAACACACCTTGAATGGTTATTTCCAACATAGTCCCTATAGTAAAACCTAATAGGTAAATTTGGTTTTATTCTAATTCTTGAGATTTAAATAAAGCATGCCTAAAAGATGATTTCCCCTTGCCTAATATTGACATGATCATGAATTCCACATCTAGATATGAAATGTTATAATTCATAGATGGCTTTTCCAAATATAGCTAGATCAATATTACTAAAGAAGATCAAGAGAAAACATTCTTTACAATACCCTGAGGTATATTTTCTTACATTATCATGCCTTTTAGATTAAAAAATGATATAATCACATGCCAACATACCATGAGACATATCTTTCATGATTTGTTTCACCATACTAGTAAGGATTATGTTGATCATATATTATCTAAATCCAAACAATGATAACATCACACTACCAATTTACAAAAGATCTTTCAAAGACTTAGGAAATACAATATTTGACTAAATCAAAAGAGATGTGTGTTTGGAGTTACATGAGGCAATCTCTTAGGTTTCATTATTTATAAGTGTGGCATAGAGGTTGACCCTAAGAAAATCAAAGAAATTATTGTTATGCCACCTCTCATAAACTTAAAACAACTTCAATCCTTATAAGGCAAAATCCAAGCAATCCACTATTTTGTAGCTCAACTTGTTGATGAAACTTAGTCATTCATGTAGTTATTAAATAAAGATACAAAGTTTTATTTTAGATCAAGCTTATCAAGAAATATTTAATACAATCAAGCAATATCTTCTTGATCTACATATTTTAGTACCACCTATCCCTGATAAGCCTTTCCTACTATATATCTCTACAATAGATCATGCATTAGTACTCTTAGCACAACACAATTATCAACATATTAAGTGAGTAATTAATTACATCAATCACACACTCGTTTATTATGAAAAAAATTACCCCACAATAGAGAAACTATGTCTAGCATTAGTTTTTTCGACATAAAAACTTTGACATTACACGATCAAAAATGAGACACAAGTCATTACAAAAGTAGAGCCTTTAAAGTTTCTAATGGAAAAACTACATCTTTTTGGTCAGATCACAAAATGGGTTATGTTATTAATAAAATTTGACTTAAATATCATGCTCCAAAAATCAATAAAGGGCAAAATCATTATAGAACATTTATCAACAACACCACTCTTGGATACCAACCCTATTAATGAGACATTTAGAGATGATTTTACTGTCTATTCTAATCATTTGAACACCTAGACCATGTTCTTTAATGGATCTTGATGTGCATCTAATGTAGGGGTAGGCATTATCTTTATTGACCCTTTCAATCAAATAGTTCTTATAGCATACTGATTATGTTTATCCTACACTAATAATACCATAAAATATGAAGCACTTATCTTAGGTCTATTTGCCACCCAGTCTCTTTAAATCTAATCTATTCAAGTCTTCAATGATTCTCAACTATGGTCAACCAAGTCAATGATGTCTATAAGAAAAATAAGAACATCTTATCCCATATGAAAACATGGTATAATGTTTATCATCATAATTTGATTACTTTTCTATATAAATTATACCAAGAAAAGACAATTGACACACTGATGCAATGACAAGTACCACATTTTTAATTCTTATCAACATTATTGATTATTAAGCTATTTTTATAATCAAACAATTTCAATCACCATTTACATCCAGTCCAAATTTGATTGCACTATCTATCTTAGCCAATACACGTAGTTCCATAACTCAATAATGGTTCTCGAACATCTATAAGTTTCTAAAAAAATCTATTACACCAGAAACTTTATCATAAAATGATAAGTTCAAGTTACACAAAAAAACACTCCAGTATGTAATCATTGGTGGGGAAATTTTTAAATGATCCTTTGACAATTACTTTGCTTGACTTTAGTAGAATCCTAAATTTATCTTACACAGATACACAATAGTGAGTGTGGTGTTCACTTTAGTGCAAAGGCCATGTCACATAAATTACTTTGACAAAGGTACTACTAACCCACCATAGAAAATGAATGTTGACAATATGTAAAGATATGTGATCAATTTCAATGACACAATAACCTACATCATGCACCATCACAACAATTATAACCTATTATCTCTCTATGGCCATTTATGTTATGGGTATTTGATCTTATTGGAAAAATTAACCCTAAATCTGTTGATGGACATAAGTTCATCACCATACATACAAAATATTTTACCAAATGGGTAGAAGCTATTCTAATCTAATCTATCATAGGAGAGGAAATTTGTAGCCTCCTCATGACTCATATTATTTCACATTTTGGCCTATGCATAGCCATCATTTCTAATAATGAAACATCATTCAAGAATAAAATTGTCATGAAATTTTGCACAAAATATAAGATCAAACACACATTCTCCACTCCATATTACCCATAAGTAAATGGCCAAGTAGAGGCTACAAAAAAACTATGAAAAACATTTTGAGTAAAATAGTAACCAAATTTGGTGATGATGGGCACAATCAACTAGTCTTTGCATTATGGGCTTATCACACAAGTATCTACACACCTATAGGATATACTCCTTATTCACTTGTTTATAACACAAAATTAGTCTTACCATTGGAATTAAAAATCCCATCTCTTTAAGTCTCCCTTAAAACTATTCTCAATGATGACCAATATCATGAAAAATGTCTGCACTAGCTTGAATAGTTAGACCATACACACATTAAAGTAATAGAACATCTCAGAATCTACCAATAATGTATACAATGATCCTATAGAAAATAAGTTCACACTAGAGAGTTCAAAGTTAATGATCTCATTCTCAAATAAGATCTTCACAATGTTAATGCCAAATAATAAATCAAAGGAAAATTCAAACCAAATTGGATAGGTCCATACATTATTGGAAAAAATCTAGCCTCACTTAAAGGAAAGAAACTCAAAAATCCAATGAATATTATGCATCTGTAGACACCAAAATCGTGTCTAACCCTTGGTCGACTCCCCCCTTGGTCCCCTTGGTCCACTTCCTAGCATTCCTAACACACACTTATTAATTTAGAATAATCATCTATTTTAAATTAATAACAAACCCCCTTTGCCACCTCTCCTCTCCTTGGATTCCTTTCCCTTGGATAACCTCATTTATCACCCTATGACCTATTCCAACTTCCCCTCCACTAATCCTCACGTTTATTTATCCACCTTCGACCATTTTCGCGTGACCAATTGACTCGGGCAATTGGAAGAATGGGCAAAAGGCTAAATTTAGCCTTTTTGCCATTATTCCAGCTGCCGACATTGATTACCTGTCAGTCGACACTGGCGGGATTGCCAATGTCGATTGCTTAAGACTAGCCTGAAGGCAATTTCTGGTCTGGCTCTCAATCTCTCTCACATCCTCTCCTCCCAAATGTAAAAAATCATTTGGCGCCCAGACTTTGACCTCTTTCTCTCTCTCTCTCTCTCTCTCTCTCTCTCTCTCTCTCTCTCTCTCTCTCTCCTAGACATACAACAAGCACCACAGGCTACAGGTACATTTCAGGAAGTCTTCTACACCAGCAACATCAGCAACAAGTCCTCTACACCAACAGCATCAACAACCAATCTTCCACACTCCTTCAGCAAGCAACAAGTAAGTATTCCTCTTTTGTCCCATTTCTATATTTCAGAGTGCTTCTATAATCAGTTTTTTGTTTATTGCTTCTAAGCCATATTATCTAGACAAGACCTAAATTTCAACCAGAGCACCACTGACTCTCTTCCCAAAAAGGTTGAGAGGCCTTTCCCATATCTTTCCCTCTTTTGACACCCTGTCCTCAACCTGACTCCCTCCTAAGACCCTGTCCATCGACCAATAACCCTACACAGACTCTCTAACTGCTAGAGACCCCTTTTGGACCACAGACCTTCTCTGAGACTTGACCAAAGACCACTTCCCCCATTGACGTCGACAGACTAACCAACATCGATAGACTTGACCAACTGACGCTAGTAGCCTAATCGATGTCAGTGACTGTGGAAGACTGACAGTTGCATACAAGTATACATATCTTTATTTCCTTTGCTTAGTCTTCCATTTATTTCTCTTTATCAGACATTCTCTTTTATCAACAAGTGGACTGACATCCCTTAAGGAAGTCTTTGCACTTCTGGGACCAAGCATATCACTTGGCAGTCCACCTTACATCCTATCTAACAATTTTTGTGTTTTAGTCTCTTTCTTCTATAGGTGTCATCCTCCACAACCAAAGAGGAGTTCTCACAACGTCTGGATAACAGTGCGTAGACCTCATCGGTGTAACATCTATCCCTAGACCATTTCTCTTAGTTTCTCATTTTCTTTGAATGTGAAAGAGAAAACTCGTATAAAAACATTCTAGCACACCTGGTGGGACCCTAGGGTCTTCCTTGGGTTCTTTTATTTCTTTTCATATAGGTGCATTAGGTTTCTCCTTTTCATCTCTTTCTTCTATCTTCCAAAAGACACTATCAACAAAAATTAAAAAGAACCCTTCTTTCTTTCTTGCATCTTAGACTAGTCAAGTCATACTCTTCAACCCTTTCTCAACTTGTTTTCATCCGAACTCACATTTTGTTTTGGGCTTAAAATCTTTGGCATTTCATTTTTGCTTGCTTGCATTTTTAGTCCACACATCTAGTAATTAAAAACCGCATCATGAATTAATCGTAGGCCACTTATGTTACACAACCAAATCACTTGCACAAATCAAACATCAAAACTTACCTGAGACAAGGCCCGACTGGGATTTCATCACCTTACGGATACCTTATCCATCTTGGCAATCCCACTTGGACTTCACTACCAAGGGGAAAGCCCACTCTATTCTCTGGTAGAGGATAATCTCTAGGGGAAGTATATATTGGCTAAGCAAGACCAGCTTACCACTGGGCTCGTGAAGTGAGGGGAGCTTGCTCCTTAGCACCAGGCCATGTACGAAACCTAACATAGACTCTTGAGCACCTAAACTAAACCTGAAACCAACTTTAAACTACCACTTCTAGAACCTATTTTACAAGCCAACCTCCCAAACACATTCTTAAGGCATAAGCCAACATGATTATAAAAGTTGATTCTTAGGATTTAATGCTTAGGGTCTTCCTGTCACCATCGATTTTTCTATTCTTATCTGGTTTTTTGAGCTAGTGAGGACGTTTTCTTCTTTCCAAAAACTTTCAATTTTTTTGAGTTTTTGGAAAACATAGTTATCGACATTGATTTTTCCACCAACGTTGGCCACTTTATTCACTGGCATCGATCATCTGACCGACATCGGCAGTATTTTTCATCGGCATCAGTTTTTCAACCAACATCGATCACTGTCTAAATCCTCTTCTCAAAACAACAAACTTAAAACCCGACCCTTTTTCTGCCAAAACCACATTTTGAGTTTCTAAAACTGAAAAAACACAGTTTTTGGAACTTGACCTTTTTTTGCCTTGAATGGTTTTGACACGCAGTCAAACCAAGGCTCTTCTTGACCAAGCAAGGCATCAAACACTTCCACCTTCACTGTCCATAACCAGTCCCCTAATAGAGTTTCATTCAGAGGCCAAATGAACTCCTACTTGACCAACCCCAACTCAGTCTCCCATTGTCCCTGAAGGGGACCAAGACTTTGAAAGATTCTTGGACCTCAATGTCAAAGCCCTTTAAAACTATCTCCCAAGAAACCAAATGTGAGACCTTTCGGGTGAAGCGGTGATGACATCAACACCATCCGCTACCCAGCCTTTTATGACTCAAACTATTGCCTCAACCATTAACCCGACCATGGCTAATATGCAATGTTTGGCCTCCTCATCTATTTTTGGACCGACCTCCATCAGGGTTTTATTACCCCCTCAACCACACGTAATTCAACCAAGTTCTACATCATACTAGAACTTGATTGTCTTGACTCCACACACTCTTGCACCCATAAATGTAGAAGTGTCTACCTCCCCTTTTGACAATGCCACCACACAACCACCTTTGGTGGTATCTAGTCAACTTATGCCTTCTACCTCCATGGCACAACCACCCTTGGCTTCCACTTCTATCCCTATGACTATTCATCAATGCATTGCGCTTATACAAGCACAACTGACTATGTCATATGCCCCTTCTAGCACCTTTCAAGTACCCTACAACCTAGGGGGCACCCCATCTACCAATCTATCAGCTAATCTCATCAAAATGTTGATGGATAAAATGTCTAGTCTTAAAGCATCTATTTTCAGTTCAAGCAATGTCCTTTCCTATGACCAGATTTGCAATAAACCCATCCATCCCTCCATCCCAATCAGGCCATATTCCAGTCAGTGGGAGCTTCCTAAATTTTCTCATTTCTAGAGTAAGGAAGACCCACAAAAATGTCTACAAGCATTTAGACATGCTTGTTATCTATAGCCCACGATGATGCATTACTTCTACACACGTTCCCCATGTTACTTTTTGGCCCTGCCCTTGATTGGTACAAATCTCTTACCAATCACTCCCTCATTTCATTCACTTAACTCACCCAATTATTTCTCAACCATTTTTCTATCAATATCACCAAAAATGTCTCAATTACAGACCTCTACTATATCAAACAGTTTGACAACGAGTCAATAGTCAATTTTGTCGCCCGTTGGAGAGGATTAATCAACCAAATCTCCTTCTCTTTGCCCTAACTTGAGCTCATCAAGCTCTTCTCTTAAGCATGTGCCACGTACATCTCATCCACCTTATGGGTTCAAACATTCTACACTTTTAGTGAAGCTTTTACCATGGCCCGAAAGCTTGAACTCCACGCTATTAAAGAAAATAGGGTCAAATTGCGTAATACCAATGTAAGAGGCGATGACCCTTCTTCTTCCAGACCTTCTTCTCCTACCAATTCCAAGTCCAAATAAGTGGCCAACACTGTGGTTGTTACATCACCATCCTCAACAACAACTAATCAATCTCAACCTTCAACATCTCAAAGCATCACCAAACAATTCCAACAACGATACATCCAACGTTCATACACTCCACTTGGAGAATCATATGCTTCTATTTTGGAAAAACTTGTCAAGCAGGGGGTCCTCAATCTCCCTCCAATCCAACCACCTCAATTTGACCCTTAAAAAGCCCTCCCTACATGGTATAAGGAGAACAATTTTTGTCACTATCATTGCGTCCAAGGCCATGACATCAACAACTGTCGAACCTTCAAGAACATTGTCGAAGACATGATAGATAAGGGGGATCTTGTCTTGGATAACTTGAACATGCCACCCAATAAAAACATCAACATCTTCAGAGAACCTTTTCCAAACCACCCTCCTAATCAAAATAATGTCCAGACCATTGCCGATAGCTCCCAAGAGCATGACATACGCACGATCAACACTGTCTCTTCTCTTATCCCTGACCAACCTCTTCCATAGGTAGAAGAATCCTCTTCTCCTATTAGTCCTCCATCGACCTCTCTTATATTAGAGGATGTTGTGACTATACCTATGCCATTGGCCCCACCTTCATCTTTCCTCCTACCAATAGAGGACCCGACCTTGCCTACTTCTCAACCATAAGTCGAAGACACAATCATCCCTACCCTCTATCCTCTTGAGAAGTCACATTCTCCTATTTTTTCTCCACTAAGAGAAGACCCTGTCTCTTCACCCACTTTGACCCAGGAAGACCCAGTGATGCTTTTCTCTTGTCTTTTGCCTAAGATCTCTACATCTTACTCACCTCTATCCACATCTGAACCCAAACCCGTATCTAACCTTGCCTCACATAATAGTGACCCTCAACCCAAACCAAAGAAGGCCACTAAACCACACTAGAGGACTCCTCCCCCATCTTCATCATTACCTTCAATTTTGGGCCCGCATCCATCCACTTTAATAGGAGTGCTTCCTACTCTCATGCTTCATAGAGGCACATCACCTCCATTACTCTCTCAACACATCAGACATATATTTCCTCCCAAGCATCCAACACCTATCAACACCAAAGTGCCATTTACACGTGTGGCTACACCACCCACGAAAATGATGGTCTGACCAATGCCTCTTACACCTCTCAAACCAAAGTCATCAATCCCTACTGCAACAAGACACACAGACCCATTAGTAGGTTCTTATGCCTTGCTATTATGGCAATTATTGTAGTCTTCTCACATCAATCTCCCACCTCTTAAACCATATCAAACTCTCAAACCAAAACTGCCCTGGTTTGATGACACTCAAATTTGTGCATATCATCGCACACTTGGGCACGACACTAAGCATTGTTGTGCCCTCAAGGTTGTCGTTCACCAATGCTTGGAGAAAGACACCCTTCTTATTGACCATCTTATCAACAAACCTTCAACACCGCCCCACTCATCAACTCTTGGATTAAGACCATCTTGGTTTGACAACTCTAAATTTTGTCACTATCATCACAAACTGGGACATGACACTAAGCGTTGTTGCACTCTTAAAGCTGTCATTCATCAACACTAGAAAAAGGATACCCTTCTCATCAAGGATCCTCTTGACCACCCCTTTAACAAATCGTCAACACCGACCCATGCTTCTCAAACCTCATCACCTAAATCGGGATCTCCACACCAGACTATGGTCCCTTTGCCACCTTTAACCCCCTTATTCAACATCAACATAGTCAATCTGACCACCAAGCCTCAACCGACCTTGACCAATCTATCAAACATTCTCCTTAATCGTTGGGGGAATTCAACATTCATCCAAGCCTCGACTAACCTTTCAACCTAGTCTCGACCAAATATCAATCAATATTTTAATCTTAAACCTCAACTAAACCTTGACCAACTTTAACTAAATAGTAACCAAACAAGCATTGACTAGACCTCGACCAAACATTCAACCAACTATCAACCAGATAATGACTGAACATCAAAAAGCCAAACCATCTGACAACATATCAACCAGATAATGACCAACTAATCAACCAAACAACCAACCAAACATTGACCATATCAATCAACCTAGCCTCCACCAAACCTTGACCAACTTTGACCAAACATTGACCAAATATCAACCAAATCTCGACCAAGCCTCAACCAAGACTCAACCAAGCCTTGACCAAACAATGACCAAACATCAACCAGCCAAGCAACCTGACAACATATCAACCAACTTCATTTCCAACATCAACCAACTTCTTAATCATCTCCAACATGTGACCAATATGGAGTGAAGTAAACAAGGCAAGTTCACCCCTAATTGGCTCAGACCTTTCATCATCATGCACAAGTATGGGTTAAGGACTTATCATCTGTCCTCTCTCGATGGATGGCCAGAACCTGAGCCTCTTAATGCCTTACATCTGTGACCATTCTACTATTAGTCGAGTACTCATCCACTTGACATTTAACTTGAGCTCATCCCTTGAGCAATCCCATCCTCTTAATCCTCATTCCTTTCAACCCCATTCCCCTAAACAAATCCTCTATAACCCTTTTATAAAGTATGGATGCTTTGTCCTAATAAAAGGGAGCCCTTAAACTTCTATAGTTTTGTCCATGACTCAAAATTCTATCAAAAAATAATTGAGATGTCAAAATATCCAAGGTCACAAACTCTAAATGATAGACTGCTCCCTCGAAGGATAGCTATACTATCATTGTTGTAGCTAATAGACTGCTCCCTCGAAGGACAGTTATTCAAGGACCTTAAATATATATAAAGCAAAAAAATAGACCACTCCCTTGAAGGATGGCTATGACTAAATCTTGCTACAAACAACACTTTTTTAGAAGCTTCCCACATTGATCAACTTCACAAATGACCACAAAGCAAATGACATCCCCTCGCAGACTTCCCACATTGATCAGTCTGCTCAAAAAAAAAGGGGGGGGGTCATGGACTTGGCTTGTAGTTGTCTTAGGGTCTCTTATAAAAAGGGGAAAAGTTATCCATACTCAAAAAGGGTTACCCTATCCTCCCATATCACATCACTTACTCAAGGGACTTCGAGCTCACTTTAGTGTTAAAGTGATTTGATCACCTCTCTAACACAACCAATGGTCAACGATGTAATGCATGAATGGGGCTCTTGGTTCTAACAATCCCTATCTATGCTATTATTCTAGTCCTTGTCAATGAAATGGTGAATATGCATTTCACTTCCTTCATACACTTTGGTCACATTCAACCACATCATTTGTCAAACCAACTCAACCCAACATTTTTAGACCAACAACATGACATTATGACATCATACATTATCATAGACCATTCACACTAGTTTCTATGGACACCAATACACATGGGAACTATCGACCCGACATAATTTATGTTAAGCATAAACCATTACTTGCTGAAGCATAAATAGACTGAATTCATTTTTAGTATACATCCATCACAAATATGGAAAATTGCTAGGGATGAAAGACCCCTCAACCACTGTTATAGAATACACCATCACACAATATGGAAAAGGTTGTAACATCATCTTATCCTCATAATTTCAACACATGACCAAAACCAATCATTGACCACTTTGACTCCTCATTTCAACTACATTGGTCTGAGGCCTTGAGACCGAGGCTATGTAGGCAACACTTAGTTGACATGACATCCTCTGGGGTTAGCTCAACCATCCTCATTTGTTCATCTCTCTGATGGACAAGCCTTCTTTCCTCCTTTTGACCATGACTTGACCTTGACCAAAACAATCCATAACTTTGACCCTCTTCCTCCCTTTTAGGGAGAACTACATTGGCCTGAGGCCCTAATGATAGGAGCTATATAGGCAGCACTCAGGTGACATGGGGTCTTTTGAGGTTAGCTCAGTCATTCCATCATCTATCCATCTAATGCACCATCCACCTCGACCAATGACCTTGGAGATCATGACTATCTCCTCAGACCATGGAGATTACACTTATCTCCACCGACTCTAACCACTTCCAAGACAACTTTGCCTTGGTTGTTTTTGCATGTATGCTACCTCATAAATGGTTAGCAAAATTGTCTGCAACCTATATTTTGACCCTCACAAGTATAGGATCATGAGCAAGTTGATCCACATTACTTGTGACATTTTTTTGTTTTCCAAGAGCACTTCTTGAGCCCAGGATACTTGGAACACGATGACCATTGGTGCTACAGCTTAAATCGAATAACCCAATTAGCTATGACCAAATGCTGGGGCCTGGTTACTTCAATTTTGGCACTACTCAACCCTTGACTTGCGATAATTTAACCTGACCATCCCATGAAGTGGTATACATGCAATCACAACTATTACGGTGTTCTCACTCCATCTTCACCATTTCCATCCATCTCTCTATCAAATTAGTACTCAATTTTAGGTTTCCTTCCCTTGACTCCTGCTTTGAGGGGGAATACCTGATCTCACACCTGGTGTAATCAATCTCCTATTTTTTTCTTGCAGTTCATTTGAACAACCAACAGGACAAAATCAACCTTATCCCACACCTAGGGCAAATTACTCCTATTTTTGTCTTGCAGTTCATCAAGAACAACCATTAAGACAAAAAGGGGCAAATGTAGACACCGAAAGCGTGTCTAACCCTTGGTTGACTCCCCCTTGGTCCCCTTGGTCCACTTCCTAGCATTCCTAACACACACTTATTAATTTAGAATAATCATCTATTTTAAATTAATAACAAACCCCCTTTGCCACCTCTCCTCTCCTTGGATTCCTTTCCCTTGGATACCCTCATTTATCACCCTATTACCTATTCCAACTTCCCCTCCACTAATCCTCACATTTATTTATCCACCTTCGACTATTTTTGCATGACCAATTGACCCAAGCAGTTGGAAGAATGGGTGAAAGGCTAAATTTAGCCTTTTTGCCATTATTCCAGCTACCAACATCGGTTACCTATCGACCGACGCCAGTGGGATCACTGACATCGATTGCTTAAGACTAGTCTGAAGGTGATTTCTAGTCTGGCTCTCAATCTCTCTTGCATCCTCTCCTCCCAAATGCAAAAAATCATCTGGCACCTAGACTTTGACCTCTCTTTCTCTCTCTCCTAGATGTACAGCAAGCACCACAAGATATAGGTACATTTTAAGAAGTCTTCTACACCAGCAGCATCAGCAACAAGTCCTCTACACTAGTAGCATCAGCAACCAATCTTCCACACTCCTCCTTCAGCAAGTAACAGGTAAGTATTCCTCTTTTGTCCCATTTTTGTATCTTAGAGTGCTTCTGTAATCAATTTTTTGTTTATTTCTTCTAAGCCATATTATCCAGACAAGACCTAACTTTCAACCAGAGCACCCCTAACTCTCTTCCTAGAAAGGCTAAGAGGCCTTTCCCATATCTTTCCCTCTTTTGACACCCTGTCCTCAACCTGACTCCCTTCTAAGACCCTGTCCATCGACCAGCAACCCTACACAGACTCTCTGACTGCCAGAGACCCCTTTTGGACCATAGACCTTCTATGAGACCTGACCAAAGACCACTGCCCCCACCGATGTTTGTAGACTAACCAACGTTAGCAGACTTGACCAACTGATGCTGACAGCCTAACCAATGTTGGGGACTGTGGAAGACCGACAGCAGCATATAGGTACGTATATCTTTATTTCCTTTGCTTAGTCTTCCATTTATTTCTTTTTATCAGACATTCTCTTTTATCAACAAGTGGACTGACATCCCTTAAGGAAGTCTTTGCACTTCTGGGACCAAGCATATCACTTGGCAGTCCACCTTACATCCTATCTAACAATTTTCATGTTTTAGTCTCTTTCTTCTACAGGTGTCATCCTCCACAACCAAAGAGGAGTTCTCATGATGTCTGGATAATGGTGCATAGACCTCATCCAGGTAACATCTATCCCTAGACCATTTCTCTTAGTTTCTCATTTCCTTTGAATGTGAAAGCGAAAACTCATATAGAAACAACATCTACATAGATTCCATGTCTCACCTTTCATTTCACACATTCTTTATTTGTAAATAGTTTTTAATATTTACTTGTACATAATTTCTCAGCTTTCCTTATACATAATCTTTTTATGATTTATTATATATAGCTTATTTTCAAATTCTTGTACACAGTCTTCATGTGATTGATTGTACATAGCTCAAAAAATCTCAAAATTCCAAAAATAGTATAACATTTCAAAATACAAAAGCATTAAAATATGTTATAACACCAAAAAAAATTGATTATATGCATTATCCATGCTTTACATTACTAATATTATGTTAGACTTACATTTTTTGTTTTATGGTATTATTTGTCAATTTATCTACATTACCATGCTTCACTTGATCTTATTTGAGTATGTGAAGTGGAATCCAACTCCTTCATTTATTCACTCTACCCATTTAGGGGGCATCTTACTTCTACATTTGAGACATACATCGATATATTTACCCAATGGGGGCATCTTCTACATGACTACACCATCTAGGTTATGTCATTTCTACACTACACACTCTAGTTATCATGATGATGTACATTATTTACTAGCTTACATAGATTACTCTATCGACACTCACTAGTATATAGCAATTATGTATTTCTTTGCATATACCTAGTCTTTTATTATCATGTCTTTCATACTTTCACATTCTTGATTTGATCAGCTAGAGGTGATTATATTTCCAGCATTCATATGCTTTCCTTTCTTTCTTTGCATAGATAGATTGATTGCATTTTTTAGTTCTTATTTTATTTCTTAAATGTGTTTTAGGACATTTGCCAATGTCCTTTGTTTTTACTCTTTTATGTGATTGTGGCCCTCATTCCAACCCTTGTCTATTTTGAATTATATGTGTATGTGGAATTTGAACATGCCTTATATGTTTACTTTCTAGTTTGAGTGACATGTGTCTATGTCCCTTGTTTCTTTGGCCCCTTGGCCACTCTTGTATGCTTCTTATTTATTGCCTTTTATCCTTTATTACTTGTTTCTTCTCCATTATTTGTAATGCCATGATCCACATCATGCATTATCTTTCTTTCTTGGATGCCATGATGGACATCATGCTCCATCCCTCCATGACAACTAAAAACTAACACTTTTAGTTATAGTTAAATAATTTACACATATTATTACATTTTTATATATATCTAGGCATACCTTTGTTGATCTAACAATCTCTCAATATAAACCATCCTATATCTTGAGATATCTTGTCGATTATTGTCATGTCCCCTTTTCAGTTGACATGTTCTGAGTTCATGGTTAGCCTATTATGCGACCTTCGTAGGCTGATAGGTTGGTTAGAAGGTCTTGATGGAGATTGGAGTGGTTTTGTTTAGCAATGTTTTTCCAGTTGGCTTTCGTTTGGGCTCAATTGGACATGTATTGTGGGAGATATTAATATTTTATTGATTCAATCAAATATTAATTATTTAGCCTATTTTTAATTAGAAACCCTAATTCTAATTTAAGAAAACCTAATTAGGGCAAGCATATCTTTTGAGGGTATAAGGGTTTCTCATAGAGGCCATTATTGATTAGCCATTGATTATTGATTATTGATTTTGAAGAATTTATTCTGTGAAGACTGAGCCTAGGGTTCCAGGATTCCATTTGCATTGGAGAACATTCCCTCTTCAGTGTGTGCAATTAAGAGGCTGTGGAATATCAGCTGATCTATTGCCAAATTGAGAGATAGCTTCATCCAGAAGTTATCACAGAATTTATAGGGTTGAGAGATAACTTCACGCAGAAGTTATTACAGATATTCCAAGTATTTATTTCTTTATGTTTTGATTCAATAAATTATATAGCTAGAGATATTCTATGCTAGAAACATATATTTTTAGATCAGGGGTTGAAAAATAGGCAAGTTGTGCCTAATTGGTGGCCGTACGAAGTCCGTACAGGTTCGTACAGATCTGGGCAGGTATCGACCTCGGCAAGCAGAGATCCCAGTGACTAACATCGGCCAACTGAAAGATCGACATCGGTAGAGAAGGACCTAAAGTGACCGACATCGACAGTTTATTGACCGATGCTAGCGACTGTGTGTTTGACACAGCAGGCTGAGATAGAATTTTTGAGATTTAAACCAAATTTCTAGATTTGCAAAGCCAGGGTTTTCAAGACTATATTTCATATTTTATATGCATAAGAGAGGACTGTAATTGTAATAATTTAGAAGGACAAGTGATAAAATCTGTGATTTGTTATTAAGAGACTATATTATTGTTATCTTTCTGAATTTATTCAACAAAAATTGTATATTTGTTCAAAGTTTTATGTTGCTATATTTCCTATTTGGAGGGGATATTACAGTGGTATCAGAGCTAAATCCTGCCAGCCTGAGGGTCTATAGATCTTATGCAGCCACAAGAGTTGGGACCACATAGGTATAACACACATAGTAGAGCCTTGCTTGAAGGGACCCAGTTGTTAGAACAACAGCCGATTATCATGAGTGACAGACGTGAGGGCAGCCCACCCAGGGGCCACAGGTATGATGTTGATCAGGACACCAGAGAATTTCATCATGCTATGATGACAAGCCAACAGTAGATGAATCAGACACTATAGGCACTTATGACTATGATAAGGGGGATGAACACAACTGATGGATAGAATAGGGACCAAAGAGATGACAGGAGTGCTATGGTTAATCAGAGACCACAACAGACTCACTCCAGAATAGCTGATAGACCTACACGTCCTACATTTGTTCAAGAGGAACTAGAGGCACTAGTAGAGGAGGAAGCAGGGCCTTCCCCATTTGTAGATGTTTACATTGCTGTGAATGATGAGTGGGGCTTATTACCTCCTCATGTTCAAGAGAGGACATCCTTTGACCATTTTGTTAATCTGAGGAGAGAGCACTATAGATTGGTTAGACAGGACAGGAGGCCTAGAGTTCAATTCAGTGAGCTGAAGAAGGCTACGGGTAAGCTTTCTTTGACTACTTTTGATGGCAGTGGCAAGATGACAGCTCAAGCTTGGGTTCATAAGCTTGACACCCTCTTGGCATTCAGACCAATGTCAGAGATAGAGGCCATCAAATATGCCACTTTACACTTGGATGGAGTAGCACATGACTGGTGGTACCATGGTATGGTAACACTTCAGCATAACCAGGTAACAGAGTACCAAGACTTTGTGGATAGATTGGTTGAGCAGTTTGACAAGAAATATCTTGAGGTTTACTTTCGAGATCTAGCACAATTGAGACAAATAGGTAACCTAGAGTCCTTCATTGGTGAGTTTCAGAGATTGGCAGTCATGGTGCCTAATATTTCAGAGCGTAGATTGGTAGTTCTCTTCATAGAGGGATTGACAAAGCCATTAAGAGGTTGGATCAAAGCCTTTGATCCTCCTTCATTACAAGTAGCGATGAAGAAGGCACTTAGTATGGAGATGGTATCCCCATCCCATAAATTTAACTCTAAGGGTACTTCTTCATCTAGAGACCAGATTTTAACACAGATAAATCCAGGGTTAAAAATGATTCAAAGGCCAATCCAGCAGCACCACCTTTGGATCTTGAGGTGCTTAATGATCTATGCAGGAAGAAGCTTTGCTTTTACTATAAAGGTCCATATGATATCCATCACGATTGTCCTTTGAGGCCTAAGGGCAAGGAGAATCGTGTGATGTGGGCATATTATGAGGATTCAGATTCTGAGGATTCTAAATAGTAGAATAGTTCTAAGGGGGCAGAGGTAGAGGCTTCAGGACCTAAGGTAGAGGTAGAGCTAGAGCTTCACATATAGGAGGCATGCATATCCAGTATTCAGTTAGATGAGTCATTCAAACTCCATGGAGTTTTAGCGGGGCAGAAGGTTATCACCATTCTTGATACAGGGGCCACACATAATTTCATAGATGCTAGATTTGTGGAAAAGTGTGGAATCACTATCATATATTTTGAGGGCATTAGAGTTAAGGTAGCCTATGGTCACACTCTTAAGTGTGAGCGTATGATTAGGGACCTCCCATTGCGCTTGAACAACTATGAGTTCAAGGCTGATTATTATGTGGTAAACATGGGGGATATAGACTTAGTCTTGGGTATGAATTGGCTTCATTCATTTGAGGAAGTTACTCTTTGACTCAAGGAAATGGAGGTTCTCTTTAATGTTGATGGGAAGACACATATTCTTAAGGCAATACAAGGCAGTAGCTTCAGATATATGTTTTTTCATCAGATGGAGGTACCTATACCACATGACATGACAGAGGGCGATGGTGAGTGCACATTGGCACTAACACAGGAGAGGTATGAGGATGAGCTTGATCTTGAGGTGAGTTCAATTCAAAACTTGTCACATGTGGTGGGGACTCAACTTTTTGTTACAGTCGGGTCACAGGTTGATGTTGATATGACTATTTCTAGCTCTCACAATCCAGTTTTAGATATTACCCAGGTAAGGAGTTTTCTTGCTGATTTTCATTTATGGATTGGATGTTGGGGTGCTTATCTTAGTACTAGAGATGATGTGATTCCATTACATGAGAGTGGGGATGGACATGGCATGGGTTTCATGTTAATTGACAGTGGTAGAGATCATAACTACTTTTGGGATCTAGGTGGATTGATTGATTTGTCATTCAGCGATTGCTTGAGGGCAAGCAATTCTAGGAGGGGTGAATTGTCATGTCCCCTTTTTAGTTGACATGTTCTGAGTTCATGGTTAGCCTATTATGCGACCTTCATAGGCTGATAGGTTGGTTAGAAGGTCTTGGTGGAGATTGGAGTGGTTTCATTTAGCAGAGTTTTTCCAGTTGGCTTTCGTTTGGGCTCGATTGGACATGTATTGTGGGAGATATTAATATTTGATTGTTCAATCAAATATTAATTATTTAGCCTATTTTTAATTAGAAACCCTAATTCTAATTTAAGAAACCCTAATTAGGGAAAGCATATCTTTTGAGGGTATAAGGGTTTCTCATGGAGGCCATTATTGATTAGCCATTGATTATTGATTATTGATTTTGAAGAATTTATTCTATGAAGACTGAGCCTAGGGTTCTAGGATTCCATTTGCATTGGATAACATTCCCTCTTCAGTGTGTGCAATTAAGAGGCTATGGAATATCAGCTAATTTATTGCCAAATTGAGAGATAGCTTCATCCAGAAGTTATCACAGAATTTACAGGGTTGAGAGATAACTTCACACAAAAGTTATTATAGATATTCTAGGTATTTATTTCTTTATGTTTTGATTCAATAAATTATACAGCTAGAGATCTTCTATGCTAGAAACATATATTTTCAGATCAGGGGTTGAAAAATAGGCAAGTTGTGCCCAATTGGCGGTCGTACGAAGTCTGTACAGGTATGTACAGATTTGGGTAGGTATCGACCTCGGCAAGCAGAGATCCCAGTGACCGACATCGGCCGACTAAAAGATCGACGTCGGTAGAGAAGGACCTAAAGTGACCGACATCGGTAGCATATCAACTGATGTCGGTGATTGTGTGTTCGACACAGCAGGCCGAGACAAAATTTTCTAGATTCAAACCAAATTTCCAGATTTGCAGAGCCAGGGTTTTCAAGACTATATTTCATATTTAATATGCATAAGAGAGGACTGCAATTGTAATAATTTAGAAGGACAAGTGATAAAAACTGTGATTTGCTATTAAGAGACTATATTATTGTTATCTTTCTGAATTTATTCAACAGAAATTATATATTTGTTCAAAGTTTTGTGTTGCTATATTTCCTGTTTGGAGGGGATATTACAATTATCATTGCTATATCATGTATCTTTATAGCATAACACACTTATAAGGCTCTTTCTTCTAAGGGAAGTCATTATATGATCTCCATTCCTACCCTAAGAATAAGGGTAAATAAACAAGGTTGTTGTCATCGAGACTAGAGCTCCTAAAAGTAAAACATCTAGCTTTCAACACCCCAAAACAAAAACTAGACATTAAACTAGTTAGAATAGACTAGGTAGATAGCGAAAATGTCAAAATAGTTATAATATTTGGCCTAGGACAATAGAACCCAGATTGGAATACAACACTAATTCCATTAGTGTCCACTTTAGGTTCACCTATCTAAATAACAAAGAAACTAAACTTTTTACAAACAAGTAGAAAAGTAGGTTTAGCTACAGTTTTGCATAATTAAACAAATTTAGAATCAGTAGTTTTCAATACACTTTTGCTTAGAGAATCTAGATATAAGGTGCATCATGCATGGAATGATGGATCTCACTTCTAGTTTTAGATATGATAGTTGGTATAACTTCTATATCAGAATCCATGTTTGAGACACTAGTGATTGGGGCAATGTGCATGACACATTTGTTTTCTTTTTCTTTTTGAGTTTAGTATTACCCAGGCATTCTCAACATTTGTGTGCCTTATTCCATTTATAGGTGTTTGTCATCATTTTAGAGTGGCTTTCATATAATCCTAACCTCCACATTTTTAGAGTGTATTTTATACAAGCCTAGTGCACCAGTTCAGAGTAGCTTTCATACAAGCCTAATCTTCATATTTTATAATGGCTAAGAGTGGCCTAGTTTCCAATAATACATTTGGCTATCCATGCCAACATTGTTAGATAATATTAAATTCATGGGCTTCAAGTTCCATATCATATAACACACATTTCATATTGTTATCATTTCATAGCTTCACTTCATAGGGCAATGATGGAGCCAAAGGATAAGCCTTTGCATTCCTAAGCCACTCTCAAGGAATTAAGTACTTAGCTCTGTTCATGATATTAATCTTGGTATAGCATCATCCAATATTACTCAACATTACTCAACATCACAATAGGTTTTGTATTAGTTCACATACTTCATGAGGTGTATTTATTCCTTTTTCTTCCTCTCTTACCTAACTTTTATATGTTTTTATTTTAGATATAACATATCAAGTAAGAACTGATCCACTATTTATTTTTCATCCAAATTTGTACTTCAAAACATGCTCTCTCTATGCACACCCATCATCACACAACCTTATGAGATTTACCCTTTATAGGTAAGTTTAAGTACACTTTCTATTTTTCCTTTATCCTATTAATTCAGTTTGTTTCATCATTAGAATAAGGGTGCTGAATGTAGTCATATAAAATGTAAAAATTGGTAACTTGAGTAAGACTAATGATAAACACCCAACCCTTAGGTCCCTCTTTTTTTCTCTCATGACCCTCATAAGCATATTTACACTAATTCTTAGTTATCCATAGCCTTCTAGAATTGATCCCAGTTGAGCCAAACTCCTCTTTCCATGACAAATCCATCCTCTTAGGTCTTATTTGCTTAGGATAATAGTGCCATACTAGGACTATAACATTGGTGCCACTCCTATCTACTTTTGGAACTCTTATACAAGTTCATTTTTGGTCTCAATTATCAATTTATTCTAGTTTCCCATCCTTCTCCTTTCCACCTAACATTAGTACATTCAACCCATGACCAAAAATCGCTATAAAATCCCATTCAAATATCATTTGGAAGGGGTTAGTAAATATCACTAAGAAAACAAGAATACAATCAAGACTACTCAATCAATCTTCCCTATTCTCTACATATAGCCAACCAATACACTTACAAGTTTATTAAAATCCTTACACTAGTCCTTATAAAACTCAAGCCCATATAGTTTAGTATTTTGAATATTCATACACTTTAATACATAAAGCACATCAAGTAGTATAACTACATATGGCTTGATCCCTCTTCAGAGTATTGGTATGTAGGTAGTGTGCCCATACAAGGGTGTGGAAAAACATTCAATGAATATTACACACATTAACCCCCACTCTTTCTCAAAATTCATCAAATCATAATAGACTATAGGGTCTGAAGATAAAATATACTCTATATGGAGCTCTACAGACTTACAACTACTAAAACTTCATAGATAGAGTTACACAAGCATAGTGGATAAAATCTATAAAGCTCAGATCTCTTAGATAATAGAGTTAAAGGTGGACTACAGTGTTGGTGCCACTCCTATCCACTTTTAGTTATCCCCTCCAATCATAAAATGAAGTTTAGATCCTAGTCTATAATAGTGTCCCAATCTTGCATAGTGAATCTCAGACCCTATCTTAGCTGTATCAGTCAATTTTTAGCTAAGTCTTATTTTCTCCCTCTTACTACCATTTTTAGAAAGGTAAAAATTCCAATCTAGTTTACAAAAATTAGTATCTTAATTATTACATATTTACTTATTTATTTTACTACTCATACCCTTTAACTAAATTAGGAATAATACACCAATATTCCCAAAAATTGTTAAATCATATGCAAATTGAAGTCTCACTTAATATGGGACTTGAAACTTATCTAATACACATGAATATACTATTGTACACTAATATAATATATTTTATTCTTCCCAAATTATGAATATAGCACAAGGATAATCCGTAATCCAAGTAGTAAGCATACCACATTCAATTCAATGCATGCATTGTCAAGTATTAAATTTAAATCATTAGTTATATACATATAACAAAGAAACATGATTGCATAATCACCCTATGTGGGAGAGCTATGTGTGACTTTATTACCCTCCTTAGACTATCAAATACATAGGCATAAATTAATAAAAAGATAGGCGTGATTAGGGTTTACTCATACCTTTTTCTTTTTTTTTGGTAGGTTTCTAAACCTCATAAGAACACCTAGGGTTTTTATGTGAAGGAGGACATTTTTTGGAGTTGTGTACATCATCAAGGTTAAAAATTGCATATACATATATTTTAGACACATTAAAAGGTGACCATATGGTCACAACCCTTTTTTTAGTCATAGGTCACTACTAACTATCATAGGGTAGTATTGAGATCTAAAACATATTTCATGAGTTAGATGAATCACATTCCTTATTTAGTCTATTTTTCACTACAAAAATATAGTCACAATTAGACAATCAACTAGAAAAGCTAAGTATTCATTCCTTTATATACTTAATATATTTAACATATTCCACTTGTCAAATCATTCGAATCATTTATATTATTTTACATTAAAATATATGCTTGAATGCCATATTTATTAATCTAAATTATTCTACTAATTTATATACTATTAAGGTTTTTAAAAATCTATGATAAAACATATTAGTGAACCTATACACTAGTCAAACCAAGTCAAACCCTATCTCTTTATTAGGGTTTCATCCTTATAGGGTTTCATATTTATGCCTTAGTGTCTCTTATAATTAATTCTTATTCATTTATGATCCCTCTAATATTATAGGTCATCCTTCCACTTTTATTTTTCAATATCATAGGGATTTTACACTTTATATTCCTAAGAATTCCCAACACCCTATCCACCCTTATTATTATGTATTTTTATATTATTTAGCACACCACTACACAAGGTGTTGATAACTATTTTCCCTATAAGGAGGTCCATCCTACCATTATCCCAAAATATATGGGGTATCTCATAGATAACCATGATTTAAGTAGTACTATATCTGATAGGGATATGTAAGTTCAAACTCAATATTTTTAAAATCATTTTGATGATTTGACTCTCAATTTTTAAACACTTGGTAATGAAATTTATTTTGTAACAATTGATATAAATTTGACCCAATACAATTTTGAATGAAGAAATTTACAAAAATTGGGATATGTAGGATAATAATTGGGACAAAATGTAAAAGGCATTGTTCATTCCATTACAATATCCACTCGAAGATGATGATAATTTCTTGGATATATATTAAATTTAGAAACTAATAAGGAAACTACAAATGCAAAAATCACATACTCATATGAATTTACTAAAATCAATGTAAGTAGCTCATATATACTCTTATGATACATATATTTACAACACTTTACAATATTATTCTATGCAAGATACTTCCATTAGTTATAACTAAAACATAATGCAAGTAACAAGTATATAGTGGGATAATATGATGTATTATTTATCCATGTTATAATATCACACAATCTCATCAAATGAGTCATTTTTTATTCTAAATCAACTATTTGTTTTACAAAACATCATTATTGCATGAATTATAGGTCAATATGAAAATAGTGATTCACATTATTAATAAATAAAGATATGGCCAATGGCCATTACTTGGAATAATTTCAATTAATGTGATACTTAGACCTAATAAGGTGCATTTCATATTTCAAATCACACTTCATGATACACATTGCAACCTAATTTTGGGATAACTTTGGATACCTACTATTAAATCAATACCATATACATTACATATGTGTTTTACATTTATACAAGATGGACCATATATAGTATAAAATGATATTTTCAAATACTATATCATACCAACACTCTCTACCTTTCATGTCATAATAGTTCATAAGAATTAGGAAATGATTATGGCTAATGCAATATCATGACTTACAAACCAACTTATATTGTAAGCTCCATCAAAGATGAAATTATATAGATTACCATCACCTAATCATATATTATTATAAAATATATGTTAGTGAAAAATTATCACTCTTCATTCTACATAATAATTTGTTCCAAAATATCCTATGCCAAAGAGCTATGATAATAACTCACACTATGACCATCATCAAATGGTGAGACATTATACAAACAAATGCTTCAAATGAAGACATAAAATATAGTATCATATTGGTAGAGATATTATTTAGATAGACACACTTTTATAATATTTGAGATTATAAGTGAATTACAATCAAAACATAGAGCCTATCATAATTAATATAAGAACTTAGCAAACATATCACTAGCTTAAGCATGATAGTGATAAGGAGTATCACATCACACATGATAATTTTATAGATTCATACCCATATTCCAATATAGATATAGTTACACTAGATATATTTTATATATTACACTAATACAATGATACATTGATACCACCAGATATAATACCTCTACATGATCTATTATAGTTAGTTATAACACATTATTATACATAACTCCTTCATGATTTTTTATTGGATCATCCTTTATTATACTTTTATATTTTACACATGGTTTTTCCTTGATCATTCTTCTAGCCCTTATATTTATTTTCACTTGGACCTTGCCTCTGAATTTTTACCCTAATTTTAACATCCTTGAAAATTATCCTACAATTATTCTAGTGCACATTCCTAGTGCCATTATCCTTGATCACTATTACATATTGAGTAATTGAACATGTTATGTTTTGAGTGTAAAATAGGGATATAAAAATCACAAAGTATATCTGATGGACATGTGTGAGATTTTCACTCATTTTATCTTTTAAATAGACTATTTGTTTTTTTTCAACCTATGTAATCATAATGATAGATATCATAATGTGAAGAGTCATTATTTTTGGGAATATCAAAGGCATATGAAGAGACAACATTGGGTACAACTCTATTTAATGCTCAATTATATTTGGATATTGTTCTACTGTGATAGAGATTAACAAATATTCTTTTGAAATGGTTTCCCTATATATATATATATAGGGAAACCATTTCAAAAGAATATTTACTAATCTCTATCACATTAGACAATATCCAAATATAATTGAGCATTATATAGAGTTATATTATCATTGATCATTGTTTTGTGTATAGTGAGTAGTTTTTTTACTTTAATCTGATAATCATATGTGTTTATGCAAAATATTTAGATTATAATAAACCTATGTTTACCAATGCATCTATTTGTTTTAATTTATAATGAATATATTCAGTCTGAATTTCCATAAAATGTTTACTTTTATTTCTTTATGTGAAATATATACTTATATTATCATGTTATAATGTGTTTTATAGGAACTTACACTAACAATGGTGTGGTGAACATCAAACTTTGTTGAAACATGTTGAGATGATTTCCAAGACAAAGAGATATAGAGAGATGGCTTGATGAAAGAAACAAAAATTTTACTTAAGAGGGGGTATCAAGATTAGGTAAAACTACAAAAAAAAACAATTGAGGAGTATATCTATGGGTAAATATATGAAATCATTGAGTGAAAATTGGTTGAGATATTACTTTATTGGTTGTATATACTGGATAATTATTATTTTCAACCATTAAGGATGAAACTTGTAACCTACTCAAAAGAAAAGCTAGAAAATCTATAAAACCTAGACACTAATTACACCCATGAAGTTGACTACATAACAAGTCCTACCACTGATGGATATATCACTATTTTTTTATACAAGGATTTATTGGTTAGATTAATCTATAGAAAGTTCCTTCTATAACTACCTACTCTGATTAAGATGTTGGTTGTGGAAAAGGCCATGGTCCTTACTCCTACCAACATAGAGTAGTCATTTAAAACTTTATGGGGATGCATGTGATGTAGGATTGAATGATGTAGATCAAATCATATAAAATTGAACTTAAACTTAGAATATGGAGCATAAAAATAGCTAGAGTAAAAAGAATATTTTTGAGATTGGAAAGAGAATTGAGATAGCAAAGAACATGAAATAAACTAAATAATCCAAACTTAATTATGAGTAGGAGTATAAAAAATGTAGAAGATGTTGAAAAAAATGGATCCTAAAGAGAGGATTCATGAGATGCAAGAAGTAGAGTAGATGCATATCAAGAAAGAGAGAAACTCGAGGAGGAAGAAGATAGAGTTATGAGTAGCAAGGAGATGGAAAAGAGTGAAAAAAAGTGGAAAGTAGAATAAAAGTAGAGAAATTAAAATATAAGAGTAAATCATAGTTAAGAGTAAAATTGTTTTAAGTAGTGAAATAATATTCACAAGAATATATTATGCAGAATCATCGAAATATATTAGGTTAAGATCATAGTCAGAACCAACCAAGGATAGAGATCATTCATTTATTGAGTATGCATCCCACCAACCTAATTAATAATTAGTTAAAAAACTAATTGAAAATAAAGGGAAGGGTAGAAGCTAGTTTGATTCATTTATAGATAAATTTGGAAAACTTAGTACAAAGACAAAGAATTCTAAATATAATAAGTGGATAGAAGACATTGGATTTGATTTTGAGGCCAGTTTTAAGATGGAAATAAAAACTAGTGCACAAAAGCCTATAATCATGGTGACTAGTGTAAAACAACTAATACTCATAGTATATTGTAAAAAATAGATGGTATTAGACATTAATAGTGCACCAAATATGGAATTTAATCTAGGATTGTTTCTAGTGTTGACACAATATGTTGGCTCTATGGACCATGAACATTATATGCTAACATGTGACATGAAATGGCAAGCTATGGGAATAAATTTTGATGATGTAAAGAAGTGAAAGATAAAATTATATTTAGCAGGTCAAACTTTGGAAATCATTTACAATAAATATTTTTAATGTCCTATATCTCTAGTAAGTTAAATCATAATTAGTTACATAATTTAAAATAAAGAAGAATGCAAACCAGACTATTCAATACCAGAAAGAGATATACTAGTGGATTTGAGAATATATATGGGACTATCATTGTAAATTCTCAGATGTGATGAATAAAAAATATTCTATCATGAAGGATAAGCATAAAGCTTCCTAGTTTATATAAAAAAAAATTATCAAGAATTAGATTTACTATTACGTAATCCCAATTCTTGATGAAGGTTGATGCTTGAGTAATTTCCATTTGAGTGGAAAAAATTGAAGATTATGGATATGATCTAATAGCTTACACAAATGTGGAGGAAAAAATAGATGATTTTACAAGAGGTTAGATGATATACACAAAAGTGATAACCCTAAACTATGTTTATGGTGTATAGAGTGTGGTCAACAAGAGCATCATAGGAATGATTGTCTTAAACTCAAGATAGAATTATGTGAATAGTATAGAGTATTTTTATATTCAATCACAAAATTCCATCTATTATAATAGTACATTCAAAAAACTTATATTTTGTATTGTGCTTTTTGTTAATTGACCAACCATGATTAATAGAGTTGTCAAGCTTTGTAATAATTAAAAAGAGATATCATCAGGAATGTATTCATAGTCATAGTGAAGTAATTACCCATTATGGAGCAAGGAGTTCAAATCTTGAAGGTGTAAATTACTATTGAAACATAAGTTAGTCTTAAATGGATGACTTCATCACCTCAATGTTAATATGAAACCCAGGGTCTAGCTAGTTAGACACCATCATCATTACAATACCAGTATCAATACTCATGGAATAATGAAAGTCCTCAACAAAAGTAATAAAATTAGGATCCAACATCACCTTAGCATATGTATGGGGGATATAATACATAGAAACATCATTAAGGAGGATTTATTATATAAAATTTGAATGATTGGGGATTTTAGTAAAATAGAAGAGGATATAAAAGAGGACACATAAGAAAATACTGAGGAGGATATTAAGGTGGCTATAATAATGATAATTGAGAAACTGACTAGCTCATCCAATGCTATTTTTGTGGTGATTATAATAATTTTGTGTGAAATTATCCCACTAATCCTTAGAGATAGATATATTGTGTGAATTATAGATTTTAAAGACGACATAAAACTAAATATTTCCTAGTATTAGAGAAGCAAATGAAATAAAATTTAGTGTGCAATGCGAACATGATTAATGTACATCCTAAGGAAAATGAATTTATTCAAATGTTTACTAGATAACAATACATAGAGAAAGGACTACCTACATGAGAAATGTTGTAAAATCATGGAATTAATAACTTACAATGGGAAAAATATCCTAATATTATGATAGAGAAGGGATTGATGTATCAATTTTCATAGGTCCTTTAATACATACTATATAAGAGTGCATTATAAGGAGACACCATAGCCATTGATGCATATATATATGGGAAAATTATGTGGATTATGAAGTAAGGAAGTGGTGTGATTGTAATGACAAGTTTATTATAATTATTCAACACTCTAAGCAATGAATAATCTCCCATAATATTAAAAATCTCTTTCATAATATTCTTCAATGCATAAAATGGGGACAAAAACATACCCACAAGGTGGTCTAGTTTGTTAAAACTAAGAATACAATACATGAATGGACATTAAAATCAAAATAGATGAAATTATTAATGTAGTATATGAATTTTTAATTATTATTAGTAATACAATTCCTAAATCTATGTGGAGATATTGGTAGGCCATACTTGAGTTATAGTTTAATCACTCTTAGTCGTCAAAACTATGGGAGGGTAGAACTAATTGGTCTCCTCAAAGATATAGAGATTTTAGTTACTAAGTTTATCTTTCTAGGTGTTTTTGAAGTCATTGACATGAAAACATGCACTATCTATTACCTTACGTAATTTTATTGATAAAAAATGGGATTTTGATGGTCAAATTACTATTAATACAATGTGAAATCAATTAGAGGTTCATTAAAGAGATAATATAGTTATCATACCTTTGAATAAATTATAGTAGAAGCCTTATATGATTCAAAAGGAACCAGAGTCATTATATGCATATGATGATAAAAATTGGTTCGAATTCAACATATATACAAATAAAAATGCTATTTGAGCTATGTAATGTCAGTTTTTAAAACCATATCTTGAAAAAAGCATGAAAATGTGGAAAATGAGGTAGCCAATTGATAAGCTAGTAATAACAAAATCCTAGTAATAACAAAATCTACAACTCCCTAGTTTCAAATCAAAGGATGTACCACTCTGTCAATATGATATCCTAATAAATAAAAGGTATATTTCCTATATAATATATATGAAACAATGATGGATTATATAAAACCTAATTGACAGGGTATCCTACCTTAGGAAATAACATCTTAAATAAATGGTGACTTAAACACTCATATGTTGATTTGGGATAGGTGTGATCATGAGATACAACCTTTAAATTATGTTCACCACAAAATGTCATTACCTCAATATTTTATGATAAAGGATCTGAATACATTTATCTTAAGTTTGGAGCACTATGTGATAGATGTGCATCAAAGATTAAACACACTTAGTTATGTGTTTAAAAAATTATTGTAACTTGATGGGTAGTACATAAAGGAAAAGAATTATAATGGGATGAAGCATGTGAATTTTTACATGCATGATCTTCTCTTTATTTAAATAACATATATCAAAGTTGTATTTAATTATATAATAATTTTAATCCCTACACATTGATTTGAGTCTAAATAAGTTATTATTTTTCAAACCTTTTAGTGGTATTATGGGTCACATCATATGTAATGATGGAATTTTATTATACAAAGATAAAAATATAGTAATACTGGGGATGCCACCCCTAACTAGTTTTAAAAAAGTGTGTACCTTTATGGGTCATACATGATACTATAAAAAATTCATCAAAGGATATGAAACCATATATGTGTTATTGTAAAATCTATTAAGTACATATACAATGTTTAAGTGGACATCAAAATGCTAAGCAAAATTTATTGATCTTATTAAAATGTTAGTAATAGTTTCTACCTTAGTTTTTCATATCGATAACAATACATTCCATGTACATGTGGGTGATTATGGTATTAATTAGGATTTATCTTAGCATAGCCATGGGATGGTGGTTCAAATCATTTCATACACTTTGAAAGTAAGAAAATGTCAGTAGTAAATAAAAATTATATGACTACAAAAATAAAGGCCTTAGTTATGATGTTTGCCTTACAAAATTTTAGACATTATCTATTGGCCACACCATTTTATCTTTTTATAGTTCACCAAGCATTACAATCCCTTGTTAAAAATCTAATGCTGGGTGGATGGATCTTTAGGTGGCAAATGTTTTTTTTAATAATTTCAATTTAGAATCAATGTGAAGCTAGGTAGAGAGATTATGGGACTAGATCATCTGAGTAGGATTTAAAATGGGGAAGAACTAGAGGAAATACAAGGTGAATCTCTAGATGCACACTTATTTAGGGACATTATGATCCTTAAAAATTTGGAGGATATTGTAAACTTACTAAAATAAGGAATGTTTGTTGTGCACTATGTTTATAGGGATAAAAATCAAATGGTCACATGAGTCATTAATTATAATCTCATTAATGGATTTTTGTATAAAATTAGAAAGGATGATGTGTTGTGTAGAGTATCTTTGGAACATGAGTGACCAAAGATTATTTAGGAATCACGTCAATGAGTCATAAGAGGTCATTTCATAGGATAATCTATTATGAAAAAGATACTTTAGATTAGTGTTTTGTGGTCAATTTTTTTTGGATGCACATAAGGTGGTTAAACATTGTGACGTGTGCTAAATAATGGGAAAAACCAATTATCAGGATGAGATACCATTGATCCTAATGCTAGTAGATCAACCATTTCAAAAATGGGGAATTAACTATATATGATCTATAACACCCCCAAGTAAACATAATCATGCACAATATATCATTACTGTAACTGACTATTTCATGAATGGGTGGAACTTATATCAATACCAAGCTATGGTGCAAATGATTCTACATAATTTTGGTATGAGGATATCATAACAAGGTTTGGATGTCTAACCAAACTGGTTAGTGATAGAGATACTCAATTCATTACTAGCATAATCAAGAATATCATTAATGAGTTTATGATATCACACCACAAGATCATGACCTATCATTCATTAGCAAATAGTCAAGTTGAATTTTCAAACAATGTGTTGGGTAAGATGCTAATGAAATTATGAAATGTTCAAAGGGATGATTAATAGGATAACATTCTTTTGATTCTTTAGGTGTACAAGATGAAATATAAATGTGTGATATGAATCACTCTATTTAATATTAATTATTCTCTTGAGGTAGTTATACATATGGAATACATTATTCCTAGTCCATGTATTTAATGATTATGAGATTAGGTGATCAAGAATCTCTAAATAATTTTTTTTTGGATTCAATCAAGATGGAGGAAAATAAATAAAGCACATAGTGGATGCAAGAGATTAATAGTTTAAGTCAAAAATTGTGGCATGATCATAACTTGTGATCTAAGGAATTTTATCTTGAGCAAGAATCATTACTCAATGCTAATAGATTAAAATAATTTCTAGGAAAGCTATGCATCATATGGAAAGGACCCTATATTATTCATGATGTTTCAAAATAGGGTATAACTAGTTTAAAAGATTTGAAGGGAACCATTTTACCATGGCATATAATGGATATAGGCTTAAGCCTTACCATCATTAATCTCTATCATGCATAACTATAGATGAGAGATGGTGCTAAGTAGCATTATTTAGTTAGGAATTTTCCTAATCTAATAGGTAAAAACTATTTATACCACTTATAGATTCATATAAAGAGGAAATGGGGATTGGCCAAAGCCTAAGACAAACTAAAGATCATGATTTATACACCTTTGATTTCGTTGATGTGGAAGAAGCTACTTTATTTTCCAATGATCCACAAGTAGTAGCACATGTAGAAGCACTAACACTTAAACATATATTATGAGGCTTATACTCTAAATGACTGATCAAACTACCTACTTTTGTGCAACTAGATGAGTTAATGCTTAGTCTACTAAGTAGGTATAATGAATGTTCTATTTACTTGTCTCAATATGTTATCATATTCATTGCCATTGAGACTATAGTAAGAGAAACAAGGCTTCCAGCTTGTGGTAAATTTATCCTACCTCAAAAATATAAAATTAAACCAATCCACTTTGACATGAAAGTTAAATATCCTACAAGGGTAAGGAAGGGAATCTTCATATATTACATGGATTATGTTTTGGTTTTCATCGTTATTGAATGTATCAAAAAATTATTATGGTATAAAATGAAGTAAGCAACTAAAGGAGTGGTATACATTGTATATCACATGATATGCATCCTTAAAGATTTTAATTAGCTTGAGATTTTAGCCTATGAGATCATAGCTAACATATAAAATATCCGTTCTAGAACTATACAAGCATTCTATTATAAAATTTTGTTACTACTAATTTGCTTCATACAATGGATATCATTGTAAGGCCTAGTCAATATTACTACAAATTTTTGTCCTGCTTCTATGTTTTTTAGCATTGCATGGATGAAAATAAGTAAATATTCTAAGTAATTGGGGAGATTTAATGCATTATGGTTGTAGATTCAAGGAATGATTAATTAATACCCTAGGGTACCCCAAGGCATGATATAATATCTGGAACAACATGCATTAGTTACCAAATTGCATAACACCATATAAATCAAAGTGCATAAGTTTAACAAAGCAAAAAAAAATCCATTATCAATTTTATCACCATGTTATATGTAAAAGTAGAAGTTTTGAGGTAAAAATCACTCTCAAACTTAATGTTCCATACCCCCAAGTATACAATAATTAGTGAAACCATAGCCATAACCTAAAGCACAACTATAACCATAGCCACAAGTATAGCCATAGGAAATAACACAACCAACAATATATCCAACACATGTGGACAATTGAAAGAGGAAGTCACCAACATGACTAGCCTCACCATCACTATCAAAAGAGAGGACACACACACAATGTTATGGCTCAACAACAAACATGTTCTAAAGGTATTATCTAAATGTAACTTGGTGGAGCTAGGAGTTTGTCATGTCCCCTTTTTTAGTGGACATCTTCAGACTTGATGATTAGCCTATTATGTGACCCTCGTAGGCTGAGAGGATGGATAGAGGGTCTTGATGGAGCTTGGCTTAGCCTCAATTAGTAGAATTCCTACATTTGGATTTCATTCAAGCTCTTTCAAACACGTTTCCTTGAGCTCCTATTATTTAGAGATATTTGACACGCAGCGGAGCACTCTTGTTTTGATATGGTCATGTGCAGAATCACTCCTTGATTCACCAGCCTCAGTCAGTTCGAGGATCAGACATATATTGAGGGAGATATTAATATTTGATTGATTTAATCAAATATTAATTATTTAGCATATTTTTAATTGTGAAACCCTAATTATAATTGAAGAAACCCTAATTAGGGCAAGCACATATTTTTTAGGGTATAAGGGTTTCTCATCGGAGACCATTAGGATTATCCATTAAATATTGATATTGATTATTGCTAAGAATTCTTCTGTGAAGATTGAGCCAAGGGTTCCAGGATTCCATTTGCATTGGAAAACATCCACTCTTTAGTGTGTGTGATTCAGAGGTTGTGAGAGATCAGCTGATTTATTGCCAAATTGAGAGATAGCTTCATACAAAAGTTATCACAGAGATTGACAGGGTTGAGAGATAACTTCACACAAAAGTTATCACATGTATTTCAAGTATTTATTTCATTAGGTTTTGTTTGAGTAATTGTTCAGAATCAAGATATTCTATATTAGGCTATATTTCTTCAGATTTGGGGTATAACATATAGGCCACAACATATCTTCTTGCTTTTGTATGGAATTCATACTGATTCGTACAATTTCATACACATCAGCAGCTAGCTGGACAACATCATAGGGAACATAGGAATCAACATCGGCATCCCAGTGACCAACATTGGTTGAGTAAAGACCGACATTGGTAGAGCAACTAATCGATAGAGATTGACGTCGGTAGTATATCGACTGATGATGGCAACTATGTTTTTAACACAGCAAGCTGAGACGTTCTAGATTCAAGATTTATTTCCAGTTTGCAGAATACTTAGGTTATTAAGGCCGTATTTGAATATTCTTTTATATGCATGACATTGGACATCTATTGTAATCATCTGATTGAATAAATAAGAGATTATACTATGATTTATTTATCCATTTGAATATATTTTGTAAAAATTGCAATTTGTTGTTATATCATATGAAAAATTAGAATATTCAGAAAAGCAATTCAGGGCTTTTGTCTTTCTATATTCCCTATTGGTTGGGGATATTACAGTAGTATCAAAGCTTTTGTCTTGATATATTCCCTATTGGATAGGGAATATTATAGTGGTATCAGAGCCAAATTCTTGCCATCCTATTGGGTAAATCAGAGCCAAATTCCTGCCATCTTGTTGGGTAGATCAGAGCTTTTGCCCTGCCATCCTGTTGGGTATTTTGGGTAGTTTGGACATTGAACCGGCTAGTAAATCATGGGTACTTCAAGTACTTAGAAATAGTGGGAGAAGGATATGGAAAAGCTGAAACAAAGTTTGAAGAGGTTAAATGAATTTTTTTTAGACCCTACATTTGAAGACAAATTAACACAGAGTATTGCATCCGTTGTTAAAGGGTCCAGGAAAAAGCTTTGCTTATACTGCAAATGTCCATATGATGCCAGTCATGATTGTCATTTGAGGCCTAAAGGCAAGGAAAATCATGTAATATGGGCATATTATGAGGATTCAAAATTAGAAGATTTCAAACAGCAGGATAGTTCTAAGGAGTCAGAGGCAGAGGCTTCAGAGCCTAGGGTAGAGGCAATGAAGCTGGCTCACTAGGATTCTGAAATACATGTGGATGAGCTTAGTCATGAGGATTTGGACTCTCAATTAGTTGTAGAGGATGAGGGTGCTGGAAAATTGTGATGATGAGATAGTTTTAGTAGTAGCTTCTTTCGAGTTTGATGAGGATGTGTCTGATGCTTGCATTCAGAGTGGGGAGGTTTAGATGTTAGTACACTGAATGTTGATGATCTCTCAAATATGGTAGAGGTTGTAGAAGAGTCCTAGGATCTAATTATTACAAATGACACCTAGGAGAATGTAGTGGACAGTTTCAAGGACTTAGTTTCACTGACAGTTTCTTTTGGTATGGAGGAATTAGACAGTGATGCTACAATTTTTGATACTTTTTATGTTGATATGAGCTTTGGAGTTGATTCATAGAGTATGGATGGTAGAACTCTAGAGATTGAAGATTTGATTTCACGTAGGTGTAGATCGGCACCTGTTTCTTACCATCCATTATGGAATGGATTAGCACCATCTTTTGTAGATGGAATTGGTAGTTGCAAGTTACATAACTTGCAGTATCGGCACACCCAAGGCAGTCTACTAGAGATTGGATTTGGTGTCAGTGACTCAGGTACCTATGGTTGTCATATCCATGGTGTAGTTGGGTGTGAGTGTTAGTTAGACAGGGACTTGAGTTTTGACAAAGTTGATATTTTAGTTGGCTTGAGTTCCACAGAGTGGGTTCTTTTATCGGCATCTATAGTTGGTCTTTAGATTATGTTGTCAATGATGTCAGTTGTTTGGGTGTTGAGTGAAGTTTTTTAATTGCTGATTTTTGTACTTTTGATGCTGTTGATGCTGATGATTTCCTCATAGGGGTTGGTTGGTGACATGAGGGACATTACACAACCCTTTCCTTGGGATCCAGGTGGATTGATTAGTTTGTTGTTCCAGGATTTCTTGGGGATAAGCAATTTCAGGAGGGGTGGATTGTCATGTCCCCTTTTTTAGTGGACATCTTTAGACTTGATGATTAGCCTATTATGCGACCCTTGTAGGTTGAGAGGATGGATAGACAGTCTTGATGGAGCTTGGCTTGGCTTCGATTAGCAAAATTCCTACATTTGGCTTTCATTTAGGCTCTTTCAAACATGTTTCCTTGAGCTCCTATTATTTAGGGATATTTGACATGCAGTGGAGCACCCTTGTTTTCATATGGTCATGTGCAGAATCACTCCCTGATTCACTAGCCTCAGTTGGTTTGAGGATTGGACATATATTGAGGGAGATATTAATATTTGATTGATTTAATCAAATATTAATTATTTAGCATATTTTTAATTATGAAACCCTAATTCTAATTTAAGAAACCCTAATTAGGGCAAGCACCTCTTTTTGAGGGTATAAGGGTTTCTCATGGGAGGCCATTAGGATTATCCATTGAATATTGATATTGATTATTGCTAAGAATTCTTCTATGAAGATTGAGCCAAGGGTTTTAGGATTCCATTTGCATTAGAGAATGTCCACTCTTTAGTGTGTGTGATTCAGAGGTTGTGAGAGATCAACTGATTTATTGCTAAATTGAGAGATAGCTTCATACAGAAGTTATCACAGAGATTGATAGGGTTGAGAGATAACTTCACAGAGAAGTTATCACATGTATTTCAAGTATTTATTTCATTAGGTTTTGTTTGAGTAATTGTTTAGAATCAAGATCTTCCATATTAGGCTATATTTCTTTAGATCTAGGGTACAACATATAGGCCGTAGCATATCTTCTTGATTTTGTACAAAATTCATATCAATATGTACAATTTCATGCACATTAGCAGCTAGCCAGATAGTGTCACAAGGAACACATGAATTGACATCAGCATCACAGTGACTGACATCGACTGACTGAAGACCGACGTTGGCAGAGCAGTCAATTGATAGAGACCGATGTCGGTAGTATATCAACCGACGACGGTGACTATGTTTTTAACACAGTAGGGTGAGACATTCCAGATTTAGGATTTATTTCTAGTTTATGGAGTACTCAAGTTATTAAGGCTGTATTTGAATATTCTTTTATATGCATGACATTAGACATTAATTGTAATCATTTGAGTGAATAAATAAGAGATTATACTATGATTTATTTATCTATTTGAATATATTTTGCAAAAATCACAATTTGTTTTTATATCATACAAAAAATTAGAATATTCAAAAAAGCAATTCAGGGCTTTTGTCTTTCTATATTCCCTATTGGTTGGGGATATTACAGTGGTATCAGAGCTTTTGTCTTTCCATATTCCCTATTGGATAGGGGATATTATAGTGGTATCAGAGCTTTTGTCTTGCTATATTCCCTATTAGACAGGGGATATTATAGTGGTATCAAAGCTTTTGTCTTTCTATATTCCCTATTGGATAGGGGATATTACAATGGTATCAGAGCCAAATTCCTACCATCTTGTTGGGTAGATCAGAGCCAAATTCCTACCATCCTATTGGGTAGATCAGAGCTTTTACCCTGCCATCCTGTTGGGTAGTTTGGGTAGTTTAGACATTGAACCGGCTAGTAAATCATGGGTACTTCAAGTACTTAGAAATAGTGGGACAATGATATGGAGAAGCTGAAACAAAGTTTGAAGAGGTTAAATGAATTTTTTTTAGACCCTACATTTGAAGACAAATTAACATGGAGTATTGCATCTGTTGTTAAAGGGTCCAAGAAAAAGATTTGCTTATACTACAAATGTCCATATGATGCCAATCACGATTGTCAATTGAGGCCTAAGGGCAAGGAAAATCATGTAATATGGGCATATTGTGAGGATTCAAAATCAAAAGATTTTGAACAACAACATAGTTCTAAGGAGTCAGAGGTAGAGGCTTCAGAGCCTAAGGTAGAGGCAATGAAGGTGGCTCACCAAGATTTTGAAAGACATGTGGATGAGCTTAGTCATGAGGATTTGGACTCTTAGTTGCAGAGGATGAGCGAGCTAGAGATTTTGATGATGAGATAGTTTCAACAGCAACTTCTTCAGAGTTAGATGAGGATGAGTTTAATGCTTGCATTCAGAGTGGGGAGGTGTGCTTAGATGTTAGTACACTAAATGTTGATGATCTCTCAGATATGGTAGAGATTGTAGAAGAGTCCTAAGATCTGATTATTGCAGATGACACCTAGGAGAATGCAGTGGATAGTTTTGAGGACTTAGTTTCATTGGTAGTTTCTTTTGGTATGGAGGAGTTAGACAGCGATGCTATAATTTTTGATACTCTATATGTTGATATGAGCTTTGGAGTTGATTCATAGAGTATGGATGGTAGTACTCCAGAGATCAAAGATTTGATTTCAAGCAGGTGTAGATCGGCACCTGTTTCTTACCATCCATTATGGAATGGATTAGCACCATCTTTTGTAAATGGAATTGGTAGTTGCAAGTTACACAGCTTGCAGTATCGACACACCCAAGACAGTTTATCAGATATTGGATTTGGTGTCAATGACTCAAGTACCTATGGTTATCATATCCATGGTGCAATTGGGTGTGAGTGTCAGTTAGACAGGGACTTGAGTTCTGACAGAGTTGATATTTTAGTTGGCTTGAGTTCCATAGAGTGGGTTATTCTATCGGCATCTACAGTTGGTCTTCAGATTATGTTGTCAGTGATGTCAGTTGTTTGGGTGTTGAGTGTAGTTTTTCAGTTGCTAATTTTTGTACTTTTAATGCTGTTGATGCTGATGATTTCTTCATAAGGGTTGGTTGGTGACATGAGGGACATTACACAACCCTTTCCTTGGGATCTAGGTGGATTGATTGGTTTGTTGTTCTGAGATTGCTTGGGGACAAGCAATTTCAAGAGGGGTAGATTATCATGTCCCCTTTTTAGTGGACATCTTTAGACTTGATGATTAGCCTATTATGCAACCCTCGTAGGCTGAGAGGATGGATAGAGGGTCTTGATGGAGCTTGGCTTGGCTTTGATTAGCGAAATTCCTACATTTGGCTTTCATTTAGACTCTTTCAAACATGTTTCCCTAAGCTCTTATTATTTAGGGATATTTGACATGCAATGGAGCACCCTTGTTTTGATATGGTCATGTGCAGAATCACTCCCTGATTCACTAGCCTCAGTCTGTTTGAGGATCAGACATATATTAAGGGAGATATTAATATTTGACTGATTTAATCAAATATTAATTATTTAGCATATTTTTAATTGTGAAACCCTAATTCTAATTTAAGAAACCCTAATTAGGGCAAGCACATCTTTTTTAGGGTATAAGGGTTTCTCATGGGAGGCCATTAGGATTATCCATTGAATATTGATATTGATTATTGCTAAGAATTCTTTTGTGACGATTGAGCCAAGGGTTCCAAGATTCCATTTGCATTAGAGAACATCCACTCTTCAGTGTGTGTAATTCAGAGGTTATGAGAAATCAGCCGATTTATTGCCAAATTGAGAGATAGCTTCATACAGAAGTTATCACAGAGATTGACAGGGTTGAGAGATAACTTCACACAAAAGTTATCACAGGTATTTCAGGTATTTATTTCATTAGGTTTTGTTTGATTAATTGTTTAGAATCAATATCTTCTGTATTAGGCTATATTTCTTCACATCTAGGGTACAACATACAGGCCACAACATATCTTCTTGCTTTTCTATGGAATTCATACTGATCAGTACAATTTCATACACATCAGCAGCTAGCCAGATAGTGCCACAGGGAACACAGGAACCAACATCGGCATCCTAGTGACCAACATCGGCCAACTGAAGATCGACGTTGGTAGCATATCGACCAATGATGGTGACTGTGTTTTTAACACAGTAGGCTGAGATGTTCTAGATTCAGGATTTATTTCTAGTTTGTGGAATACTCAGGTTATTAACACCGTATTTGAATATTCTTTTATATGTATGACATTGGACATCTATTGTAATCATCTGAGTGAATAAATAAGAGATTATACTATGATTTATTTATCTATTTGAATATATTTTGCAAAAATCACAATTTTTTCTTATATCATACGAAAAATCAAAATATTCAAAAAAGCAATTCAGGGCTTTTGTCTTTCTATATTCCCTATTGGTTAGGGATATTATAGAGTTAGAGAGCAAGAAGTTTTACATTTACTGTTCATAGACATTAGTAAAAATGTTTATGAGAAAGAAGAGGAGAAATAATTCTTCCTTTGAAAAATATTGTGTACCTGATAGGTTTATAATCAGGTAAGCTAATACATATGGGTGGACATCACCCAACCTCCTCCTATTATTCTTGATACTATATGTGAATAAGAAGCTAGATACAAATTTTATTACCAACTATTCCAAGAAGATCCATTTATAGGATCCTTTGTGGTGTAGTAAGCAAAACTACCAGCACAAGAAATTTCAATACTATCTTGAATGTGAAGACCATGGACACATGCTATAGTTTGAACCTCTTCAATCATCAAGGATGGAATGGTGTCCTATGAAGAACCATTTTAAGAGAGTTGTGTGAGATAAGAATAAAAATATCTATAAGAGGTACAACAAGAGGTTGTGATAAAGTATAAGGAAGATAATAAGAAGAGGAATTGAGAGTCAAATTGAAAGGCTGTGGGGGACTAAGAGCAATGCAAACAATGTGATATAGAGGAGGCATATAGAAATAAATATAAAGAAGTAGAGCCTCAAAATAAAGAGTCAAAGAAGTAGAGGCTAAAAATAATAATATGAATAATAAAAGGCTCAAAAATAAGAGATTTGATGAATCAAAGACAAATGATAAAGTATGAGAATAAGATGCAATGAAACATCAAGAAGCATGGGTTACACAAAAGAAGAAATATGAAGCAACAACAATTGTAAAGGCCTAACAAGAGTAAAATACTAAGATAAATGATGAGGAGAAGGAAGTTAATGTAAAATCTAAGGCTAAAATATAAGTTAAAGATAAAGATGAAGCAAAATAAAATATAGATTTCAGGTATAAGCCAAGGCTAAGGTTGAAGCCAAAACTAATGTTAAGGAGGATGCGTAGGCAAAATATAAGAAATAAGTAGAAAGAATAGCAAAACTGATAATTATGACACAAGGAGGTGTGAAGGAGGAGGTTTCTCATCCTACACCAAATATAACTATCCAATGGTTATAGGATGTTCCCACATCATCCACCCAATGCATCAAATTTTATATTCCATTATCATAATTCATGGTAAATCCTTCAAAAACACAACATCCATGTGTTTGGCTATGACTATACAATAAACATATTTGGATCTTTCTCAACTTTTTCTAACTATGAAAATTAAGGTGTAGGTACTTTATAGGAATCAATTGAGAATAAGGATTTGGTCTTAGATAAGGAAATCTTTGAGATACAAGAGGAGAATGTATATTTTATCCTTATATT